>OU744729.1:55661168-56025273 GCA_916613615.1 Steromphala cineraria | reverse complement strand
TAGATAAAATGTTACATACAGAAGCTCATCTTCACAACGTCACGGGCGAAACGAAAAGGTTTCTAAACCTTTCCCGTTCCTCCCTTGACATCATTGGCCGTAATTTCTGTGCTTGCATTTCAACCCGCTGCGCGGAAGTAGCATATAAGATAAGATAAGATAAGATAAGATAATCTTTATTGTCCCAGAAGGGAAATTTGTTTTGTATAATTACAATTCTCCAGAAATGTGATGACAACTAATTACATAATATTCAAAACAATTCATATCAAAAATAATGCACATAGACTAGAATACATGTAAAACGTGATGCAGCATTAGACAGAATTTATTTCTCTAATGCTGCACGGAATGAATATGTGTTGATTATATGAATTTATTGTTTTGTTCTTGTGTATGAATATGTGTAACCTTCCATTTGTAATCATACTTGACAAGACCCACATAATGGTCGAAATGAATTCATCGTATTAAAGAAAATTGATCCAGTCTGAACCATCTGATGTTTACTCTTTTCCCATATATATATATATATATATATATAAATTATTGACTAAGTCTAAATTTGATTCTTATACTGATACCCCACATGTTAGCAAATGTGGCGACAAACGATGCGCAACATGTAACATAATAATTGAAGGTACTTCAGTCAGAATCGCTGAAAATGAGAAGTTTTTTGTAAAAAGAAATATGACATGCGATTCAAAAAATGTTATTTATGTCATTGTTTGTGATGGATGTAAAGAAATATATATCGGGAAAACAGAACTGAAATTAAAAAGGAGAATGAATCTCCATCGTTCACAAATCAAACTAAAACATAATCGCACAATCCCTCTAAGTGCGCATTTAGAAACATGTGGGAAGAATAAATATTCTGTTTTCCCGATATACAAAGTTGATTGCAATGAACCTGATAGCTTGGCGGAGAAAGAATTATTGTTTATAAACAAATTAAAGCCAAAGCTAAATTCCAAAATATAATCTAATTAACTTCAATTCCAATGTACATGTACATAATGTTTTCATGTTCTGTTTCTACGGAGATGTATGTGTACTCCTGTTACTATGTTGTATTGTGACGTCATAATTGTATTTGATGACTGACGTGCCAGATAAATTTATGTGACGTCAACGAAAATTGATACATTTTCGTAATTCAGCTGTATCTTTTTTATCCGGCGACATTAAATTGTCAAATTACACACAATTGTTCACAGTTTAATTTGCTAATGATAGATATAAAAAAATCTGTAACTATTTAGGTGAATGACGACTGTCGATGCTGTCAAACAGAAAGACCGTGTTTTTACGGTAAATACAGTAAACTACATGTTGGTATCCCGACCCTCCATTGCTTGGAAAAAGTTTCTATTTGTATAAAATGTAAATTATTTTACACTTTTTGAGAGAGAAAATGTCAGTGATCACAGTGGTGTGTTTACTTCCTGCATGCACCTACTAGAACCGGAACTACTACAAGTTATCTTTTTGTAACCAATTTGTTGAACATTGTTTTTTGTGACGTCATTGACAAACAATGCGCGGAAAATGAACTATGCATAGCAGTCGATCGTTTGTTTTCATTATAAATGGATACTGGCTGAAATTCCAGCCAGCGATAGATATTTCTCTCATCTTAAATATGATGTAAATTTCAGATACATAAGCACGGAAATTACTATTGCATTCATCAGACTTCAAACGACAACTGTTTTCGGCGAGATGGAAACTGAAAACAAGTGACTATTTGCAACTACGTATCAAAGTATCAATTGATCATTACACAATGGACAAAATATATCCATAATCAAAGATTGGCAACAATGAAATCACAGGCATTCATTTGATATAGTTTTCTTTTGATGTTTTAAGTGAAATATATGACGCCCACTTCATACAAAATCAGGTAATTCAATCGGAACGGTGTTACGGCAAATTTCTCCATTAATGTTTGCTCGCATTGGTTGTGAACTATTATTATCATAGCTGCGCTGAAATAGCATAACAAACAATTATAAACAAAGTTTTTAGTATTATAGACATCTAAAGCAGAAAAAATCATTAATTGAAGTATGTGTCAAGTGAAAATGTATAAAATCCAAAGTATTTTTCACACAAATGTGAAAAAAATGAAATATAAAATAAAAAAACAGTCATCACCTCGTTTTACTAAAATAAAACAAATTTACATAACACTTATATCCTACAAGTTTTAAAAAGAATTATTAAAATGATATTGTACTTTATTTGGATTTAATAGTATAACTTTAACCGGAAAAATGAGCTTCCAGTGTCCTCAGTAATACATGTATCCGAACCGGTCGTCAAACTTGACTGACGGCCCTTCATCGTGTAAGCTCCGCCCCCTTTACGAGATGACACGGTTTATTTCGCGCAAAAAAATATGGCGGGGACATTGCGTTGTTGAATGTTTAAGGTTCTTAAGTATCTCAAGCCTATTAAAGTTTATTTGAATCAGTTACACGCATTTCTAAATTACAAAGAAGTTTGAAATATGAATGAACCCACATCAACATCACTTGATTGTTAGCCACGCCCCCAACGGGCCAAGGTTACAGGGCAGCAAGTTGTCTCCCCTAGACCATGTTTGATAACTGTCACAAGTGTTTGTTTCAGACATGTATGTTTATATACTTTGAAGACTTCAAATATTATTCATAGTCCTGCTTCATGACTGTTTATTAAATAGGAGCCTTTTATATAGTCTAGATCCTATTTCTGCAAGTCTAGATTGACTGTAAAACCCCAAGAAATTAAAAGACCCCAGAAATAAAATAGCATAAATGAAGGTACAGTAATTATTTAAAATATTTCATAGACTAAATTTTAGTCTATGTTATTCATTTCTTATGAAGTTATATGACTTGATAAATATTGCAAAAACACATCAAAACATACCAGTATAGTAGGGCTTGAAAATAACTTGAGAGGTGAGATATGTTGAAGAGAATATTACATAACAAACTCAATGATAATAAAACATGAAAAAAGGAAACAGAATCCCACTTTAATAAAATGTTGATGAGAACTTTGAGATGTTTAGTTTTAAATAGTTATCAAAAATGAAATTTAAAAAAAAGCTTTCCTGCAAAAAATATTTTTTAAATGAATTCTCTTAATTTCTGAAGAATCAAGTCACATGGAAAGAATTTTTTTTTTATCATATTTAAACTTGGGTTATCTTCACTTTGTTGAAAGCAACTCAGAGACTCAAAGGTGTCATTCCTGTACATGAGATACATTCATAGATTGTTAATAGGTAATGGAATCAAAGCCAAATTATGACATAGGTAGGGAAATAAATATATGGAAGGATATGAATGATATAGATTTTATTCAATTAATATACATCAAATGTAAATATGAAACTATTGTTTGTTCTTTTTAAGCAGATGAATAGCTCTCAAGTCCAAGTCACATGAACCTGTATTCAGAACAGAAGCTGATATCTGGTTGTGGTCATCACAAACATGGAAGCAGGGCCTACTGTCACCCTACAAAAAATAAATATAGTATTAGTAAAGATATCAGTTTTCTCTTTCAACAATTTCAGAAAAAAATGATATTCAAAGAAGGGGCAAATTGATAGCTCTTTATTTATATTCACAGATTACTACAATTATTATTAGGCAAGCTATATCACTGTCCTACAATTTTTCTTTAAATCCCCCTACCTCTTACATGTACCTAACCTTAATTGTTTGCTCAATGCAATATAAAAAAACAAGGATATTATGTGCCTTTAGGGCCACTTGTTATCAATTTTCTTGTAAACTGCTTAGACAGAAATATGGACATACACTACTACCATTATGTTAAATTAAACAATCTAATCATAACGGCATAAGATAAGGATGTGTGCCTTAAGGGCCTATTGTTATCAATGTGCTTACTGCTTAGACAGAAATATGGACATATACTATCATAATGTTAAATTATACAATCTAATCAAAAGGTTATATTTCCAATATTTTGACCTCAGTGTTAGTCTAATATGTGAAATGTTGTCTTCTCCTACTGCAAATCTTGAAGTATTTTTACATGCCAAATGACTTGCAGTATCAAATCAAATCAGCAGGGTTTTTTTTCAAGCCCTACCTAAATAACTAAAATCAGTCAAATTCATTTGAGTAACTCTGTAATTGAATTAATTAGCCTAATATTTTTTGCCAAAGAACACACATTCATTTTTTAAATACTGATAGATTTTCTCTTTTGAACACTGTTTTTGTGATAACATGCTGAATTAACCAACAGTCTAAACTTTTATTTGACATGATGAACAAATTCTTATAATTATAAGGAAAATTACTACATAAACCATTAAATTTCAAATTGAAAATGATAATGATTATTGATACAACAGATATTACAGTTTTGGAAAAACAAACAACTTAACTGACTAATGAAATATTCAGAAATCAATAAGGCATATCCATATGAAACCTAAAAACTTAAATCACAAATCAAAACTTCAGTTGCATATTATACTTTTTTGAATAATTTTTAAATACAGAATAAAATCATTTTTTATTTACGCTGACATGTACCTGACTGAGTATGTTTATTTTATTACAAATGATTAATTCAGGATAATTAAATTATTGATTTGAATAAATTATATTTTCATGTCAATATATGAATAAATGCCTATAAATAAATTAAAACAAATGTTATTTAGCCAGAAGACAATTTCCTATTTTCTTAATTAGAATCGGGGAAGGATTGTGGTACTTTTGAAAATTATTTGTCCATAAAAAGAAATATTTTTATTTGTCTACACTACATTTCAATGGCAAGGGCCCATCTCATGAATATTCATAGCACGCCGAAATTATCGATAGAATCTGTCAATATCTATGGTCAGATATCTTTTAAAAATCAACAGCTTTATAACAAGTATATTAGTCGTCACAAAACGTAAAAAGAGGAATTCAGCATAACCAAGAAATACATAAAATACCTACTCACACATGTGAACAAGCACTGCCCCCTCCCCACGCGAGAGTTGGCATTGGATCTGAGCGCACCTGGGCGGAACGAACTGGTTTGGAAGTTCTTCTTGTCGCGAGCTTAATTTCCAGACGACAAATTGGCGCAAGTGAAACCGTCTATCGGATCAATCCACATATGCGCGGTTTTATACCAAATATCCCCATTTTCCCTTCACCTGTCATGCGAAATAAAAGTATTTGTAAATATTGAATTAATACGAATCTTTAAAGTTTAATTATTCCGAATTATTGACAAAATTTGACTCGATACATGTGTAAATAAATCCATTATATTTCATCACATTCCACAGTTAGACAGCGAATGTACATATTTTCCTTACTCAAACAGCGAGACAATCTTACAATTTTTTAAACCGAACTTATAGAGTATTGCCCAATAATGAATTTGACCATGTCCCCGATAGTCTTACAGTTTTCTTTTCTTTTATACCTATTGTACTACAGTGAATATAAGTACTGGTAAAATTAATCTACCCCCGTTATGTGAATTACAGATACCAATCCAAATGTGTTTAATAAATGTATTTTATCCTCACAAAAATACAATAATTATACACTGCAAGTTTTCAAAATGAACAATGATTATGTCAAGTCAACCAGTAGACGCTCGGTACCGAACATGAACTCTTTGACAGTCTTTAGGGAATGCGAATCTAGTAGTACGTCAGTGACACTGCATCCGCCATTTTTTACATGCGAGAGAAAGTTGCTCGATTCAATGTCGACTGTTTTGGACGGCCCAAGTCTAAGGCGTCATGAAGAAGTATGATTTTGCCAAAAATAACAATGGACAGGTAACTATTTACTGATGTTGCAATTATTTTCGCGTGACATTATGTCAATCGGAGTTTTTGAACGCGATATTTACGTAGTATCACGAAAACTGTGCCCGGTCATTTTTCATCAGATATCACACCGTAGGAACGTGTACGCCTGGAATTTGTTACACAACGGAAGTAAACGAGTTACTCTGCGAGAGATAAGTTTGTTTCTGTGCATTAGGTGTAGGGTTTTGCTCAATAATTCAGTTTTCAGGTACTTTTGAGAAAAAATATTTCGGGCTGTAAAATGGTAGGCACCGGTGAAAGTATAGGCGAAAATTTATGTCATTATGTGCCCTCGGGCGGCTGCTACATCACATTATAGGAGGAAAACTTCGCATCTGAAACTTACATGTGTGCGATACTATCTTATTTTCAAAACATACATAAAAATATTCAAATATCTTTTTACCATATTGTTTACCATCCATTAATCGACAAATGTGTCAAATATAAAGACATTTTATTGTCAAATAACAAAATTAGAACCCTTAAACTAGACATGGTGTCAAATCAGAGTGAACGAATTACAGTCGGAGGTGGTAAACGAATTACAGTCACTTGGTGTTGCAGCCAGTGAACGCCTTCCACAACCGTCAATATGAATGATATTTAGCAATTTGTGTTTATTGTTGCTTACATAAAGTGCAATATTGACAAATGTAATTTTTAACCGTTATCATTACTTTCATCAATAACTTAGAATCGATTTGGGCATGTCTGATGAAAGTGTAAAGATTATACAATCCTTGGCCAAAAGTGAGTCATAATTTGCGAAATTGCATGCTATTTACCTTTTACTAGAATGATTTATGAATTGTGAAAAAGTCATTATCTTGTTCAGTTTTGAACACAAAGCTACGAAATTGTTTTGCTCACGCTAACGTAATTATTGTTCATCTTTAAACATATAATATAAAACTTTTAAAGCGACTGTCCCATTGGCCACCATGTTGAATCTGATAAGTTTGCTGCTTTCACGGGAAATATTTTAATGTGATCTATGTCGAGTTCAGACAAAAAAAATAAAAACAACCATAAGAAACCCATCTACGGGCCAGGACAGCCATAAGCTTGCGATTGTGGTGCCCTGTTTCAATGTCGGTCTTCCCTAAAAGAATGTCAAGATGCCTCTTCAGGAAGGACACTGCTTAAAGTTTCCTTAAAGACGTTCATTCATGAAACAAGTGAAATCATATGCTTTATTTCAATTTTCACTGAATAGTATTTAGTAACCTTTTTATGTACATCAGTTGTGCTTTTATTGAAAAAAATTAATAATCTCAGCATGACGTTGCTCATTCTCTCCCCACAAAGGCAGCTCAGTCATACCCGAGTTAGCCTCTGTTCTATTACGCCAAGATCCTGGGGTTCCGGCAGATTGCCCTAGCGGCAAAAGTTGTAACTTGAGATATCTCCCTTATTTGCAGCCAATGAAAACACCTTTTGGATAATATTATATATCCACGACTTGGGGAATTCTTAACGGTCGTATAATGACAAGGAAAGTATCATGACTTTATGTTTATTTTTCATTAACAGTGTGAGAGGGAAATATTTGAAAATCAGATATGGATAGAGTTCTGCATTAGACAGATACTGTTTTATATTTGTGTTAATTATTATTTGTTTTATGATACATTTTATTTTACTAATTTACCAAATAAAAACTAATGAGAAGGTAACGCCTTTTATTCCTTTTTATTTTTGTCAGAAAAGGGAATACCATGGCTGAACATTACATTATATATTTGATCAGTTATTACTGCATTTAAAACAAAACATTGTCTTTCATTTTCCTGACATCATTTTATATTGCCCATTTAAAACGTGCTACTGCCCTTTAAATGTCGATAATAAGTTCGTTTTAAAGATAAAACTGACAACGCAACCTTGTAAGTCCCCTTTAAACTCATCCAATGTACGTTCGTCTGTTCGAGTTAAACTTTAAAGGGAACAGCTTTTCTCAGAAACTATTTAGATAGGAGAACCAAATTTGGTATTCACCTTCAGGGTAGCAATACAATGATGGAATTTTAAAATGATAAACCCGCAATAGTTTTTTTTCGAAGATATTGATGATGTCTGATGTAAGATCAGATCTTAGTCTCATTTCGTTGTAGTCACGGACACTATCGTCACCATGGTTGAATCCCTCTAGTTTATACTTTACAATGAAGCACGATAATGATTTAATTGTCCATAAAGCGTACATTGAGGTCACAATCCTACACGGTAATTAAACAATGAAATATTTAAGGAAAGTATAACCGCAGTATGCATCTTTTCTCTGGAATGAGATGTCATTTGTGAGCTCAAATGTGTTTTTCACGTTGAATCTCATGATAAACTGCATCGTTGTCATAAATTGATGCAAAATGTCAGTAAGACATTGTTTGTTTAATGAAAAACATAACTATTAACCATGCACCCTTACATTATTGCTTAAGCTTAATACACAAATGTTGACTAGTATATGTTGTTGGAATACTCGTTTTATAAATGGCAAGATTGATTATTCTTTGTCCTTAATGCTGTTCGGAAACAGCTTTTTGTTATGAAAAATGTACTTCAGATACAATAATGACGTCTCTGCCTGTTAATTTAACCTATAATATACATATATTTAATCTATTGTAACATAGTTCATTGTTCAAGTGACTTCACTGAGTTTTAGTTTGGGAATTGTTATACGTTGAGGTGAGTGTTCGTTTTTCAGGTTTTGAATGACGCCGCAGAAGCTTTTGTATAATTACTAGCAATAACCACGTGCATACGGCTCCATTTGGAAGAGTTTCCTGAAACATTCAGAACAGATTATAGCATTTTATAGGTGTTTTGATAAAGAACTATTCTTAAAGTTGACCCTGTAACTCGTTCACTAAAGAAAATATAATTCGTTCACCACTTCGCAGACGTCTCTTTAGTAACGCGTTCACCACGATTTCTTACCAGCTGTCTTTGAATGTAAATATCTCGGCGACTATAATTTGGATTTTGATAAAATTTTGGACTTGTGATCAATATGTATCAGTGTTTAAGGAAATATGATTGGAAATACTTATTTTTTCATATAAAACAATTAACCGATCGTTTTTATGTGCACTTATCTTTTTTGCAGCATGAAACCTCACTTAAATGTGCCTCTTATATCCAAATGCTGACCAGCTTTTCATTTCTAAAACCAACATTGTGTTAATTAAAGTCTACAATTTTACAGCCAGAAATATTTTTTCTCATAAGTACCTGAAAACCGACTTATCGACTAAAAACTACACCAAATGCACAAAAACAAACGGTGCTCTCGCAGAGTAATTTGTTCACTTCCCGTTGTGTAACAAATTCCAGGCGTACACGTTCCTACGGTGTGGATATGAAAGTTGTTTACACGATGACTTTTAGTTACGCGCGATCTATCCGATGAGTAAAACTATCATCAAAGCTTATGGAGATGTAGTTTAGATATCTATTCTAACATGACACGAAAACTAGTTTGAAAATACTGCGTTCTGATTGGTTACTCATAAACATTTTGGAGTAATTATTTCGCCGATAATCACCTCTAAATATTTACAACCGCTTCACATTCCTCCGCGCACGCGTATACAATCTGCACTCAGCGACTTTCTGTTTACAATATAGACATGTTGGCGACGACATTTCAATATCAGAAACTTGTCGACATTTTGAAACACCTACAAATTTTAATCGAATAACCAGGTTTTTGGTTTCTGTTTGAAGTGTTTCTTACTGCTTCGCGATGTAAATTAATCACAGTCCACAGATCTATAAACAAAATCAACGATCGCACACCTCTCATACAGCAATTCGTCAAATGAACGGAAGAGACTTTATTCTTTAATTTCGCAGAATGCTGTCACTGCCCCTACCTCTAATTTACAAGTGACCATTTCTCCTGTCACAGTTTCCCCAACCATTGAAATGTGTTTTCTATTGATAATATGCTCAATAGATTACAGATGAGTCTATTTTAACACGTTTTTTTCTGTATGTAACGACATTTTAATTATTATGTGTTCTTTATGAAAGTGGACTGTAGAGTAGAGCCGTTCTTTTCCGTACACCCGAGGAAAAGAACACTCGTGGCGTTATTGCAAATTCTATTAACCTCATTATTAATTGATTTAACAAAGCTGAATGATCTAAAGATTAGATTCTCATTTTAGTATTAACAGGGGAATTTATTTATTTAGTGTGTCAACGAATATATCAGATATATCACTGTTCGAAAATTCAGCACACTTGGCTGGTAATTCCGTACACGAAAGCTGCCTATTCCGTACACATGTCGAAATATCCTTTTCACTAAGAAATTGAGTAGTAGGTTATTATAAGAAAGTAGCAGTCCATGACCCCGAAGGGGTCATCCCGACGACACTTGTGTCGTCGGTGGGGAGAGTATGGGAGGGTGCGCCCTCCCATAGGTGGGGGTTTGGGGGGCCTCCCCCACGAAAAATTTACATATTTCAACATGAAATGGTGACAATTTAGGCACATCCAGCTCCATTTAGAGGTAAAAATGTAAACAAAATTTGTTCAATTTTAACATTGTAATATTAGGTGACAGGTCAGGTACACATTTTCACAAAAAGGAAACTCTGAAAATGACTCAACAACATTTGAAAATGTAACATCTATTTTAATAAATATTATCTTGTACATAATCATCACTGTCAAATATGAATTTTGAACATAAATAGCAGATCATACTCCACTGAACTTCACATACCTTGATTTATGTGCTTATTATTAAGCCAGACAAATGTACATGTATCTATTTTATGGACGCCTTAAATGTGTTACTAAGGATTGGCCCCCTAATTCAAGAATGTTGCAAGGATCTGCCTCCCAATTAAATTTTTTTTTTAAGTTATGGCCTTATGAGACTAAGTTTGCTTACATTTAATTATAATTAATTTTTTTATGGCCAAGTGCAAATAAAGTGCTTAGTGTGTTTCATGTGTTTCGTTTATTTCACCTGGTCGGCAAAAGAAACTTTTTAGGAACAATATTGAATTTGTGATTCGAAAAGGTTATACATATATAAATAGATTGCTTGAAGAAAAACAAATACCGTATCTTGAAAATAGGGGGATTGGCTTTAAACCGTGCAAGAGTGAAGACCCAACCAAGAAAATCATTGATGCGAGTTGCATTGAAAATTGACATCGATACTTTTGACTTCATCTTCTCAAATGACACTTTTTCTAGACGTATATTATTGAAAAGAATGATAAAAGATATTGCAAATGCTAACTTACATTGTTTGTTGTTTGTTTTAATCAGGTTACATAATATTATTCTCATGAAAAACGAACGTGAATAATCAGTCGAGAGCTTTTAAAATGCGGCATGTGTTTACCGGTAGAGTGATATTTGTTACAAGCCTTTTCATTGGCCAAGAAATGTAGGTCAACCAATCAGCAAGTCGATTTGAAAACGATGTATGAAACTGAAACGTGGTTGTAATAAATTGATGACAACATATTGTCGATACAATATTAAATGTCTAAATATTCAAATATTTGTTAAAATTTTCGATAAATTACATTTTACAAAACAACGTGCAGTTAATTGAAATATTAAAAATATATAAAATTTGAAGAAAAACTTGCACAAATTACGATAATGAGCACGAAGAATATTAATAATGTTATTTGTCGTCAAGAAATTACGATTGAGATTCCAAGTACAGTAAAACAACGTGCTTTCGCTAAAGTATATTTGACAGAGATATCTTTGAACTTTGATTAAATATGATAAATATGTTTGGAAATATGCCATATTAAACATTCAGAATGGTTAACAAGCCTTATAAAGCGATAGTTCTTGATAATATTTTGGGAATCAAATATTTCAATTCCCGATCGCTGATGCAAGTGAAGCCACATACATCGTGATTTCTGCTAAAAATTTAACAGAACGTTAATGATGCATGAATATTTAAAACAATACATTATTTTATTTTTAGTAATTTACAATGTATATAGTCATTAAAAACAATAACAGGACAATGTATTTTTATTTTGCAAGAAATGACATCGATGTAAACTTATGCATTTTGCTTCCGGTGTAAACATCGCTAACTCGATCGTCTGACATCAATCGTGTCACACTTCCCAGAATTGGGGAGTGGGCTTTCAACCGAGAATGACCCCAACCTGATCAACCCTGAAAAATGGGGGTGGTCTTTAGCTGGAGTGTGGTCTTATACCCGCGAGGATCGGATTTTGCAATAATCAGTTTATTTCGCCAAAAAGTAGACGGCTTGGCTGAACAGAGTAGACGGCAAATCTGCCGGCTGCCGGCTCATAATGAAAAGGCTGCGGCCGGATGATGATGATGATATAATATGTGATAATTTTATTAAATATGCATAGATTGGTAAAGGTAATTGACCTAAACGAATCTTGAAGATGTATGCAACAATGTTTTTGTTTGAAAATATCTGACGAAACAGCAACTTTGTCTCAAAGACATTTGTACGATACCATATAGTAAACCAACAGTGCTGATTTATCCCATTTTCGTGATAACTGTAAACAGAGAACGTCAGTGACAATGTTTTAAAGCCAACTTTACAAAAAGTTTGACTTTATTTGGGCTGCAAACATAACCCCCATATATCACAAGCAGCTGAGAAACATTTTTGGCATCTTTTGACAATCTTAACTCTTTATTTGTAGCGGAACAATTAAATGTGGAATAGGCTCCCAGACTAACGGTTGGTTAATGACCTCTATATATTGCGGTTTTTATAAGATATTTCCAATTTTAATCACCATATATGACTATATACACGAATAGAATTCAAATCAGATGTCATAACTGATTTCTTTTAGTTTTGATGCGATATGTCTAACGAGGGAAAAGCTGTGAATTTTGCATTTTCTTTTTAAATTTCTTAAACGGATACTATCCTGTCATTATTTTTTGTTGAAAAGCAAACAGAACTAATCCAAGGGAGCAAAGTTGGAAATAACATTTATAAATGAAAGTTTTAAAAAGTTTTATGGGTGAAAATCATTTTCTGCCTGGTGGCAGTGAGAGGGTTAAACCGAACATCGGTGTACGGAATAACAAGGACCCTGCAAATGCCGTAAATTTAGCTGCGTGCTATTCCGTACACTTTTGTTAGGTCTTATTTCGTTTTTAAAATACAGTGTTTTGATTCAGGTATGACTTTAGAATGTTTATTAAGTTCCAAACATGCTATCCCAATGATTTTATTCTATATACAATTTCCTATTGATTAAGGAATGGTCCGAATAGCGTAAAGCTATGAATGACCTTGAATTACAATAACTATGAAGGTCAGGGTAAAAAAATGGGCGTGTCCAACCTTATTCAACCAATCACATTTTTATTAAATTTCTGACAGAAAATTAAAACCTTAATAAATAGGCATGTTTTCAAAACTGTTTTGGCTTGGACGGAAATTATATTTTACAATTTTCAAAACAAACGGGGGACGTTAGGAAGCAAAATATCGAGGTGTACGGAATTAGCCGACCGTACGGAATAGCACGGCTCTACTCTACCGTTATTTTGCCAGTGAGTGGAACCGGTCTGCACCGGTTTGACCTAATCACATTGCTTTTGCGCAAGTCAAAATAGTTCCACCTTTTTTCACTAATTAGTCATGTTAGAATGGTGATAAATCCATTCTGTTTTCTATTTTGGGGTTGTATGTCGTGCATTCTTTACCCCTAAATAAACATTTCAAACCTCGCAAGCTCCTAAATAAACATTTCAAACCTCGCAAGCTCGGTTTGAAATTATATTTAGGGGTAAAGAATGCACGACATACAACCCCAAAATAGAAAACAGAATGGATTTATCCCCTAAGTAACAATGTTCAGTCAATTATGTTTCAATACCTGCAACGAAAATAACGCATCGTCTTTTTTTTCGTTTTAATGTACACTTTGTGACGTCAACAAAAAGTCAAACATGGCGCCAAGTTCAAATTGCTTTGTAGTTGATTTTGGGAAAATATGTGTAACTCCAATAAAAATGTATGAATACCTATTATTTTGGTACCAAATTAATGCTGAAAGATTTTTTAAGTCAGAAGATATTTATTTATATCTAATTATCAATTTATTAAATGTATATTTAGTTCTAAGTTGGGAATGTCGGGGAATGTACATTTATGTACACCCCGGCACCTGGATGGCGTTTCGTGTATGTACATTTATGTTCAGGCTGGCGCTAAGGGGGTAAAAGGGATAGTCCTATTTTCGGGCTGGTTGATTTGTGAACGATGAAGATTCATTCTTTCAGTTAATTGTCTTTCTGTCTTGCCGATGTACAATTCTTTGCATCCTTCACATATTATAACATAGACGACATTTTTGGAATGACAGTTCATGTTTTCTTTTATAAAGAAGCGTTTATCTTTAACACTGTACTCGGCACCCTCTATGATATTTCTGCAGGTAAAGCATCGTCCGTTTCCATATTTTGAAACTCTAGATTCACCCTGGTCTGAAATGTCAAATCTTGACTTTGTGAGAATATTTCTTAAATTTGGTGGTTGCTTACAGCTGTTTATGAATCTTGTCTTCTGTAAAATTGACTTCATTTTTGTACTTTGTTTTAAAATCGGGAGCTGGCTATTGATAATTTGAAGAGGGTTGATATGTGACGGGTTGAAGGTGGTCACAAGAGAAATCTCTCTATCAACAGTTTGAGGATGAACCGTTTGTTTGTCTCTTCTCAACACTTCAAAGTTTAAATTCACTGCCTTTTCAATGCAATCCTTAATAAGGTTTTCAGGATAATTCTGCTCTAAAAAATAGTATTTCAATTCCAAAAGTCTCTGTATCCGCCAGTCGTCTCTTGATGCTATAGTGCAGATTCTTCTTGCAAGGCAATATGGAATATTTCTTTTAGTGAAGGGTGTCACGAATTGAAGTTCAGGTACTGGTGACTATCAGTAGGTTTACAATAAAGATTAGTTTCAATTCTTCCTGCTTCGTCTTTAACAATTATCACATCAAGAAAATTCAGCCTTTGTGGATCCATTTCCATGGTGAACTTCAGCGACGGGTCCAGAGAGTTAAGCATGTCTCGAAGGACGTTGAGATCTTCCTCTTTTCCTTTATATATAAGAAAACAGTCATCTAAAAAGCGTTTCAAATCACGTTCAATTTCCTGTCTTTATATTTTGCAAGCCTCGACATCCTCAACAACATCAGCTCCAGCAACAACAGGTGCTTCTCCATCATCTACTCCTGTATCGCAACCCTCTGCAACAACACAAGCCCCATCTTCAATCTCTAAGTCACGTAAGTGAAGCATTGTTCAATTCATTAGCGTTTCTCCCATTGCATTAAAACGTTGATGTTTTATAACGACACTGTCTCCTAAACATTTATTTCTTTAGGAAATAACTGTTTTGAAAACGTAACACTTTCTTTTCACATATCTGCTTGCTGACCAAATGTTTTAACAACGATTGTTCACTGTTGAATGCGTATTCCTTGAAGTGACTTCAACTATGTAAAGCTAATTTACTTTTCTTTCATGCTTATGTTTTTTGGGGAATGTGTCCATATGATACCGATTTATTATGTAATGATCTTCGGCAAAGTAAATATTCTATCTAAAATGATATTATTTGCAGTTGATGTTTTCTGTCAACAATGAAAGGTCACCAACTCAATATGTCATCAAAGCTGTATATTTTCATTATTGCAAATTCTACATATAAATAACAATTTTTAACAACGTCAAACAATGCTGGTAGAAACGTTTAACCATGTCCTATGTATATATTTATTCTATATGGTCTTATATGTATTAACATTTATCTATCTATTTATATTGAAGTGAGGGGCCTTAAAATATACGTCGAATAATTGTCACAAAGTGAATACGTGCTAGGTCAAGAAGAAACAATAAATGTACACAGTAGATGCTGTTTGACTCGCCGTTTATGCCCATTCTTGCCCCCAGTACGCTGATGCATTTCAAACTTTGCTGCCCGCATCTTGATGCATTTCACTTGATGATTGCGTCGTGGTCATGATCAATGTGCTTGTGTAACCGTAAACATCTGTTTGGCATGTCAATGTGTTGTATGATATATGTGGAAGTTAGAGTCGTTTACCTAATACTTTCTCATGTTAGTATCAATTAAACTTTTTTCACTCTGTCCCCTTATGGGAATGGTGGTTGTTCCCTCAATACTTCATTGTTCTTTCTGTAGCAAACGTTCTGGAGTTGGAAGCACCGGCTGAAACTGGCAGCATCCTGGACCTCCACCAACACGGAGTGGACATCCAACACTGCACCTCGTTCGTGTACCAAGTTCAAGGCTGTCAGGAGCATGGGCTGAGTCTCTTGGACGCTGATGGAGCAGAACTTGTCTCTTTGGTGATCGGGAGTGACTCCAACACAATGTCTGGTGTCAGTGGAGGTCCCTCGGTGTCCACACCAGACATTCTCAGCTGCACTGAGTTCAGGTCAAGTCATGTTCTCTTATATTTGAAGTAGATGTAAAAACATCTTCCATATTTATAAAGAAACTGGACACAAAATATCCGAGTAAACCCTGTATAAATAATTTCATACCATGAATATGTCGCCGACAGCCTTTTATTCATCTTTCTTTCCATCAGAAGGCTGCTACTCCGCTGTCTTATATAAGGAGTTGTACATTTCACCTGATTCGGCTATCCGCCAAATCACGGGCTTCTACACCTGTGACGTATGACAATTTGAAATCACTTTCAATTGTCTTCCGTCAGCCATCGCACTTACACGATGGCTGATTCAACATATTTCTAATGTTGTTATTTCATGTTTTACAGGTGAGCAACTCTCTATATTCTTTCTCTATTCATCGTGCTAGATATATTATATATAATCATTAGCAATCAATTATCTTAAGTTAGTAATCATAAACTTCCGATCGCGCATTAAAGTAATCTCATAAATCGCGTATCACTTACTAACTTAAGCACTAGCACGTAAGACAGTGTGTGAAAGGATAACATAATATATTTCATGTAGTTTTATCATCAACACCCACTGTATATATTTTTAGACATAATATATGATGCCGCACATAAAAGTGACGTCATCATGTTGAGAATCACCATACAATTGTTATAATCATAATAATGTATATCATATGTAATAAGCATTATTTATTCCTATATTCAATTGTATTTATGTAATCATGCCTGATGGAATGACTTTCAATTGTCTTCCGTCAGCCATCGCACTTACACGATGGCTGATTCAACATATTTCTAATGTTGTTATTTCATGTTTTACAGGCAATAAACCAGATTTTTAACCCAAACGAGGATCTCCGTCCTATATTATTGTCTACTCGGCACACTCAAGGCCTGAACCCGCGACAAATATATCCTAAAGTGATTGTGAATCTTTGTTCTCAGATGGTTCTGGGTGAAATGGACGGGTAACAGACTTCTCTACGGTTCTGGGATGGACACAGCGGCAGCAGCAACCATTGATTACACAGATGATGTCATCTTGCTGGTGAAGAGGGTCGGTCTGAAGAAGATCAACACGTCTCCATCTGTGACAAGAGTTGGTGAGGATGATGGTTTAAATTATGCATGAATTAACGGAACGCTAAGGTATACAGTTTAAAGTGGCAGTAGCGCCATCATTTTAAGAGCATCACACTAGAAGTAGACAAATGTTTCCAAATGCGAGGCAATCAATTTTAACCATCTGAAACGACGAATTAGTTTAGGACATGTCTTCACAAAACGATGGCCGTCAACAGTTTTGCTCGATTCGTTATAATCTATTATTTTACTGCAGAGTTTGTGTAAATGCAATGTTTGACCCTCAAACTTTCTATAACAGGATCCGATGGAAATTCTCGAGTTTACAAAGTTTTCGGCGCTGGGAGGTTTGCAGATGGGGAAATAGAGGGAACACCAACCTACCAGCTAACTGATAGTAGGTGCGCAATAGAATGCTCAAAAAATCCCGACTGTGGAATGTTCAGCTTCAACCAGGCAGAGGGACTCTGCAACATCTTCAACAGGATGACGTCATCATTTACTGTCACGTCATCAGCTGATTGGCAATCCTGGGCGATGCTTTACTGTAATTGATCAACTTCTCCTATATTTACAACCCTTCCCCTTAGTACTGCACGAAATTTAATTTGTCTTTAACAAATTTATTGAAAACCCCAATTGATGGCATTTATTGAAATAAATGTGCCTATTAAATTAACCGATATTTTGCTTTATTCATGTTTAATATCACTCAGTGGTTGTTTTCAAGTTCTGATTTAATTTGGAAGAACTCATATATTGATAACGGACGATGCTTGAACTTTGCAGGAGTTTAACTTGTTTCCATACTGACTCTTAAATATTTTCCTATCACATAATTTGTATATATTTCATTAATCAAAAGGAATTTGTCCATCTTCATATTATAATTTTGAGATTGAATATTGAGTCCATATTTTAATTGAAACATATCCTGCATTTACTCGGGAAATTGGATTTTGTTTGTAGAATAACTATAACTAGGTGTGTCTCATATTTGACAATTGGCCAGATATATCGTTTTACTTTTGTTTGATATAGAAAGAATACAAACAACTGCAACCTGTGTTTCGTATATATTGTTTATTATTTACAGTGCTCATTTCTCAACAAAAGAGTTATTATGAAGAATATTAGTAATGCTTTGACTACTGTTTTGTTAATACTTACGTTATTGAACTTTTGAAAGTGAATGCATGATATATGTTCATGCCATCTGCATAGAATAACTATTTTAATAGATTAAGATGGATTTGATTTGATAAAGAGAAAAAGAGCAACATTTGTCATCAAACAATATAATCTCATAGGCTTCATGTCCTTTAAGGACTTGAAACATAGTATTTTGATATACATTGCATTTTTAAGTTTGCTGTTTTAGAATTTATTTAATCATTATACGCTGACTTGCATATTTCCGTATATAAGTATAATATTCTATGCGTAAACACTGTAAAAGCTGGAGATGTTGTTCATCATTATTGTTAAACTGTTATGAATTCATAACTTATACATCACCATACTCATTTTTAATGCACAGACTTTCGATGGTGTTAATAAAACAATCAAATGGTAAACATGTGTTTAGTATTACTCAAATATAAACAACGGTAAATTATTCTCATCTTTTCAAAGCCTGTTGCCTGCTTGAAGTTCAGATGATTTTTTGAAAATCATATAAGCGCCTGGGTCGGTCCCCAAGTCGCTTTCCTTAATGAACTAATAAGAATAAAACTCAATATCTGAGCATGCGAGTCTTAAAACAACAATTGTTCTTAAGATAAAGACATGACACACGAGGGTTTGTCAGATTGTTTTATAATACATAAACATTTCCCAATAGGTTACATTTCAGGTTGGGAGGAATGCAAGATAACGATTCATATATGTCCTCGTCTTCGGGCCGTCATCATGAGTTTATGTACACAGATAGAAAAATGTAACATTACAACGAATTTTATAAGTCGGTAATCAGATCAATTGGTTTCATTTATTATTCTATAGTTTCAAGACCGAGATAAGTTTCAGTTAGTTGATGCAACGCCAGATCTTTGTCCTAGGGACGTTGCAGAAGAAGTACCAAGATTTGATAGACGTCGTGGCATGCTGTCCCTCTCTAAGATGATTCCTGACAGTTCTTGCACAAGTCACCCTTAGGTGGCAGTAGCACATTCAATGAAAATTTTTATTTTCAATTTTTCAATGATAATTGTGCGTTAATGCTTAATGTATGATTTTGATAGTGTCAAAAAACTAACTTCACAAATCAATCGTCCGTAGTCTGAGAACAAATTATATAAATTCACATAACGTCCATTGGTGGCCATTTTTGTGTGAGCACCTTTAATTTATTTGAGTAAAGAAAGGGAATCACATGTCCTTACACGTGCAGTATTTGCAAGTTGCCAATCTCTGATGGTGTCATTTGGTATGCATCAGTTTCAACGTGAAGGCACCGTAGTTCTGTTAATACAAATATGCTTCAACTCAGCAGTCGATCACAGATCTGAGAACTTTTTCTGCTGTGACAGATATTGTCAAGTTATCAAGTGAATTTGATTTGAACAGACGTCATGGCGTGTTAGAAACGTTTCATGTGAAAAGTCATAGAGAGTCTAATGTCAAACACATTATTGATCAAGTTATATTACCGACTTTTATTACCCATACGGTGGAAAATAAGTGGTGACATATTTTCAATATGAGCACTAGTGCACATATCACTTTTGCCCAGCAACGATTGTTGTAGCGCGAGTTCCCGTATTTTTTCGCCCGTGACGTCATAACATCATTGTTCGTGACGTCACTGTAGCCGGCCCTTGCAAGGGAAGCGGCACGTTTCTTGGATATTTCTAAGATGGTAAAATGGAATAGAAACGGTAAAAAAGAAATTATAACCCTCGGAAGTGTGTCATATGACTTTTACGAAACTCATGCAAATTTGTGTATAACCCTCGCTCTCGCTCGGGTAATACAAAATATCACACTCGTTTCGTAAAAGTCATATGACACACTTCCTCGGGTAATAATCTCTATATATCAACTGAAACACCGTTTTTGCATATTCAAGAATTATGTAATGTATAGTTCCCTTTTCCGTCTAGACTAGTACATATTTAAGGAGAGGACACTCAGAATGAAACAAAAGATACACTATGGATATTCATAAACCTGATTTGAACTCTTTCTATCCACAGAGACCTTTAACCACATGTCCTAAATAAGCAACTTTAATGAACTTTTGGTTTCCAAATCTATGTGAAGATAATTCGGTTATTCGGAAAATAAAAGCCACATCATTATTTGAAATATGTTAGAATGGTTCGAACCACTGAAATGTTGGATTCTAGTCATGTGGGCAAACCATTTTCTTTCTTTTCCCTTTTCAACATTTATCTACCCGCTCTAGAGTGTATGGTCAGTAATACCCAGGGTCACATGGATCAATCAGATATGGAGTTCTTTACATGCGGTATGATAATTAAGGATTCAGCCATAAGGCTGAATCCTTATTGTTATTGGCGTGTTTCTTTTTTTTTTTTTATTATTCCACGATTTTTGTGAACAGGATTCAGACCAAACGGCTGATGCTATCGAAGTCAAATTTCACAGGCTGGTAGACCCTGTTGAGGAAAGGCGACAATAAGCTTTTGGGACAATTCGGCCCATACATTAAAGGTCCAGTTCGATACATCATATGAAAGCCAAAAGTCTATAGATTTTTTTTTAATTTAACAGTAAATTCCTATATTTGTTTTACATTGAGTTACGGCCCTATGAATATTGTCAATTCTGCTTTCGTTTTGAATGCAAACGATATAGGTATGTTTAAAAAATCGTTTCTCATCAGTGACAGGAGACAAATCATTGTTCCATATATCATTAGAAAGCCAAAAGATCATACAATCTGCGATAAATATCATCAAAAGGAGCATTTAAATGTGGTCAATCCTATTTGCGTTTTGAATGATTCAAATATAAGAATGATTGAAAAATTGTACTTCATTGGCAATAAAACACTAGGAAAACATACTATACATCGATGGCTACACTTGTTGAAGACAAAAAACCTTTTGTGTAGTACTTCATTATAAAATTGTTCACAGTAAATGACTCATAAGCTAAATTATCTAATTTGTTTAGATATAGCTTGATATTTGCGGCAGATGTCGCATCGCTCACCGTTTCTTTGCTTTTTCATACTTATAAACAAATAATGTATGCAAATAAAAACAAATCTCTCCTCTATACACTGGTGAAAAAAATATGAAGATATCCTTAATGGTTCGGGAGGTACATGCATAGAGGGCGCAAGGGGATTGCTAATTTGGATGGAAAATGTGTTATTCGCGACAGATGTCGCATCGCTCACCATTTCTATACGTTTTCATGCTCATAACCACACTATAAATGCAAATTTAGACAATTCTCTCCTCTACACACTAGGAGAAAGAATATGAACATTATCTTTATTGGTTCGGGATATATCAATGCTGAAAGACAAGTACCCTCAGTCATCTCGAGATAAAACTTGATATTTGAGACAGATGTCGCATCGTTTACCGTTTCTTTACTTTTTCGTTCAAATGTACAAATGACACATTGGATTGAAGCTGGTTCTTCGCCCTTTGCAATGGTATAAATCATATGTTCAGGAGAAACGAGTGCGAAAGAAGGATGGGGGTTCACAACTTTGATAGTAAGAAATTTACATGGAGATCGGTTTTCACTACGCTATCGTAGTATCAACCCTTATAAGGTGTCTCCATATATGGCAGATTTTGTGTATCATTACGCGTCTGAAAGAGCACCCCTCCTATTTTTCAATAACTGTGCGTCCAAGCCCTGTTATGTCAGGATTGGGCCAGGAATCGAAATGTCACTGTATTTTACATGGAACAATGATGTTTGTACTTTCTGAATCTTGCCTATTAGCTTTGTTTACTTTTATAGTAAACCAAATTGAGAGGCTCCGCGCATCCCTTTTCTAATTTCCTTCAAACCAACAACCAAGTCATCGCGTCTCAGCAAACGTCTTTCGTTATTTTTTATGCATATCTCTTCCCACATCTCAACTGCTGTTTGGTCTTTCTATGCCCAGATTCCTCCATTTGAAGATGAAAAGAAAAACATTTATGCAACACCCCCCGAAGTAGTCGTCAATGAGTTCATTCATGGATTGAAAAGCGGGATGCATGCTTTTCTCGCAATACACGGGCATTGATACGCTCCAGCTCACATTGCTAGGCTTTGCTTTGGTTTTGAAATTTAAAACAAGTATAAGATTTAAATTGGTTTGCTTTGATAAATTTGGTTCTGAATTTTTCAACAATACAACGGAAAACAGGGTTCAAAACCAGGATGAGTCAAGAAACTTTTGCAGATTGTATTTGTTACATTTTACTTTAGGTTTTACATCTTTTGCTAACATGAACATTTAATTGCATTAACTCATATTTTTGGCATTATGATTTTGGATTGGGATTTGAAATGTATTTTTAACAAAGCACATACACTAATTATTCAATATGACATTTACGTTTGCAATTGACAGAGTCTTTTTGGCCTTGGTAATACTGAAATCGTGACTTTTAAAATTCGTCTGAACGAACTATTGACTTCATACATACATGTATTGCATATATTTGTCATACATATCATCACCATACATCGCTGAATCCGTTTGTCGTCGCTTTGCGACTATATTTAAAATAAATGTTCAGAAGAAATAGCTTCTCTACTCATATTAATCTTCAACCAATCCAGCCACGGTCACCCCAATAATCCAGAAAGGAAATCGTTACCTCCCAGAAAACTACAGACCTTTAAGTCTTACTAGTGTATCGTGTAAGCTTTTAGAGCACATTGTCTGCAACCATCAACAACTGGAAAGCAATAAAATTCTATCACCATTACAGCATGGATTCCACAGTGCACACTCCTGTGAAAAACGATACAGAAGCACGATTTGATTAGTACAAGATAATACTCAACTCAAATTCATTGCCGTGCACTGTTCAATCGTCCAACATCAGGTCAGGTCGCGGCGGGTCAGGTCACGTCAGGTCAGGTCACTTCAGGTCAGGTCACATCAGGTCACTCCTGGATCACCCCTGGTCTCTGACAACTACATGGACCACTGACAATACTAATAGCAAATCTGCTCTCGTAAACCGTACGGCTACACATTGCCAATCGGCCATAAATACAATACTGAACAACCTCCAAAGCTTTACTCGAGGTGAATCTGATTGATTAGCTGCTCTCTGGTGAAAAGTCAAATCAAATCAGTTTATTCAGTATTTCGGCCATGTGGCCAGAGTACAATTGAATGTGACCACATAGTTAAGTCACGTGACAAAAATTTTACAATCATTTTTTAAGTGCGAATACATGTTTCATATAGATAGCAACAGATTTTAACAGTTCGATATTTGATGAAGTAACAAGAGCATACATAGTTTTATGGTTTACATTAGACAAATACTTTTTTCTGAGGTGTGCGTATCGTTCACATACAAACAACACATGATGTTCATCTTCGGTTGTTCCCAGGTTGCAATTTGTACAAATATCAAGATTTTCATCAACACATTTTTTTTGTCTAACTAGGTTTACTTTAAATGAATGTAGAGAGATTCGTAATTTACAAAAAGAACGTATTAAGGTCTTATCACCAAGTACTGTAAGATATAATTCAGGCTGTAATAAAGATTTAAATGATGAATAGTTTTCCAGAAAAGTGGATGTACATAGCGAGTCATGCCAAACCTGTAAATAAATATCTTTAACTCTTTGTGTAAATTCCGTTATAAACAGTTGCAAGTTTCCAACATCTTGTGCCATCCAGACAAATGAAAAGCCAGTCAAGAATAGTAAGCGACGGACATCAGACACCCATGTATGTTTACCGTTGTCATCAAGTTGTTTGAGGAGTAGATATGATTGATATGCATAGCGTTGCGGCTCCATTCGTAGAAGTTTAAACCAATATTTTATGACCCGCACTTGTGACAATACATGTACAGAGTGCCTACCACACTCGCCTAAAATCGCCTTATTTGATGCATATTTACCAACATTTAGGTATAACTTGAAATATGTCGTTTGAACTTTTTCTATACATTCATAATATTGGGCACCCCATAATTCAGAGCCATATAATAGAACAGGCAAAACTTTACAATCAAATAGTTTACAGGCCACTGAAAAGGAAATATGATTATTTTTATGGAATATTCTAGACAGTGAAAAGACAACTTTACTGGCTTTAAGGGAGATATTTTGACATGCTTTGGACCATTTTAGACTTGAAGAAAACAATACGCCCAAGTAGTTGTAGTATGTAACAGTTTTGACATCCGTATCACCAATGTGCCACTTTTCATTCTTGCTTATGATTCCACCTCTCCTGAAAACTATAATGTTTGTCTTTTTCATATTTAGTTGTAGTCCCCATTTCTGGCAGAATGCATCTATTACGTTAAGTTGTTTTTGCAGAGCAATCACATTAAAAGCAAACGTTGAGACGTCGTCAGCAAACAGTAAGAGGAGGATATCTTCAATATGTTGAGATACGAAAATGCCATTATCACAGTTAGCATACATTTCAGATACAAGCTCGTTAATGAAAAAGATAAATAAAACAGGGCTTAAGACACATCCTTGCCTGACACCACTCGATGACCTGAATGACGGTGTGGTTCCACCACTGCACTTCACACATGCTTTAACTGATTTGTACATATTCTTGAGAATGATGAATATTTTATGTCGGCACCCCTTAGTAAACAGCATATACAGAAGCTTCTGTCTGTCGACAAAGTCAAAAGCCTTTCGAAAATCTATAAACGCGCAGTAGAATCTACCTTTAGATTTCGAGAGATACTTTGTTGCTAGAGCCTGTAGAGTAAAGATATGGTCTATGGTGGAATAGTTCTGGCGAAAACCCGCTTGTGCTTCCGATAACAAATTATTGATATCTATCCAATTTCTGAGACGATTTTCCAGAATACAAGTGAAGATCTTTCCTTGCACATTTAGCAGCGTAATACCGCGGTAATTATTGGGATCACTGATAGAACCAGACTTAAACAGTGGAATTATAGCGCCAACGTTCCAGACATCAGGGAAAATGCCACTGTCAAGCACTTTATTAAACAAACTCTTTAAATAAGGAACGAGCATGTCTTTAAGGGCTTTGTAGAACTCTGCCGGTATACCATCTTGGCCTGGTGATTTGCCTGCTTTAAGTTTAGTTATAGCTTGTGTAATTTCATTTTCAGTAATCTGTCTCTGGTGAAAAGCGTAGACCTCGAATGACTTAGCACGTACTCAAGCCTTCCACGTCACCTTCGTCACGTGACTTATGCAACACTTGCACGAGCAACGCACACTCGCTGCAGTAGGCAAACTACCGTATTTTACCCAAAATAAATTCATTTATGTTCTAATTCTCTTCGATCAAACGAACATAAAATATTTATTTATGTACAACAAAATACTTCACATGGGTAATGCCTACCGCAGCTCGATAAAATTAAAAGACAGGGCAGAGAAACAGCAAATGATTTAATACGAGAAAATTACAAGCCTAACATAGAAGTGACACTCAACAACTCTGTTATGTCATCTTTCACATATCCGTCCTTGGCAGTCTCGGACACCCAGCGGCCATGTCTTTTGAATAGTCTGTCAGGTACACCTGCATTCGCAGCGGCTGACGCTCCCCCTGAACGGAAACTGTGTAAACCAAAACTATTTGGGTCAATACCTACTTCTCTACACTTCTGCCTGAAAATTTCTCTTGTTCTTGTGTATGAGATTGGAATATTTCCTCGAAGTATAAACTTCGCTTGTTTTTTACAATAGCTTATTTTCCTGAACAAAAACTCGTGGGAATCCTCTCTGATGTTTGCTAAAGAGAAGTAACGCTGTAACATTTTTACTGGACAAAGTTTAGAACCGGACGCTGCAATCACAAGAAATCTACCGTCTCTATACACATCAGTCTTACTTCTCTCTATGAACATACGAATGTATCCTTCGTGAAAGGAAACATCAGACCGTCTAATTGAGGAGATTTCAGCAAACCTGAAAAAACCGGCGTAAGAAAGAATGGATATAGTCAGAAAACGCAAATCTGCAAGGCTGCAGGTCTCTTCACCAAACTTGTCAACTAGTTTTGTCAAAATACTAATATCTACTGGATCTTTCTTCTTGACAGGGTCACTGTGACATCTCATAGCTGCATCATTAATGTTCTTAATCAAATCATTCTCACATGGATCTGATAGACCTGCTACTCTGTGCGCCCATCTTATACCGTAGACAGCATCAATAACAACAGGGTACTTCTTGCCTGATTGAATCAAAGAGGTTAAGTACAAGCCTACATGAAAGGGCTTAGCTGGTAATATGCTTATTTCATCAAACTTCGAAGCCCATCTTTTCCAACATGAAAAAGCTCTTTTATATTTCGAAACTGTAGAATTTGCTTTAGACTTTAAAACTAAATCAGGCATCTTAGCAGATAATTCGACTAAATCTTGGTGGGCCAGAGCATCTCTCTCTTTCCATATACCGACGGAAAACATACCTGAAAAGATATACAATCAAATGTCAAATCTGAGTGCTAACATGAAACCAGTAAAGTTATTGAAAATAGACTGCTTGCTCCCACCTGAAACGGAATTGCTTCCACTCAACTTGATCATATCTGTAATGAAATGTCTGGGTTTTCCTTCCATGAACAACAAAGGCCAATAAGGAGCAGAAGGCCACATAGGCACTACTAAGGTAGTAGGCGCTTTACATGCTAAGATATAATGAACAGTTTTGCAGGCTAAGTGAACAGGAGGAACAGCCCAATTGTTCTCATTGTGCCATTGCTGGGTAAATGCATCCACTGCCTCCACTCCCGGAACCCAAACTCGGGAATTAAACCTTCCTAACTTGGAGTTCAAATGGTTAGCAAAGCGATCAACAGAATGAGGGCCCCATCTACCGTTTAACAACTTGAAAACATTGTCTGTAACAATCCAATCATCGGAATCCTGAAATCTACTAAGGGCGTCAGCCTTTTCGTTTTCTGACCTGGGAATCCAGCTGAACTTTAACTTTATGTCATTCTGATTGGCTATCACGAAAATGGAGGTGGCGAGTTGTTGTAAATGCTGTTTAAAGCTACCACACGAAGTTACTCGACAACAAGGCTTGCTATCAGTAAACCACTTTACAGTTCTACCACTCAAAACACTGGAAAATGCGATGAGAGATAATTCCACGGCCTTCATTTCTCTCCAAGTGGAACTACGAACACTCTCTTCAAAAGCCCAAACATACTGAAAAGTATGCTCCGAACCTGCAACGTAACCTGCACAACCTATGTCACTTGCATCTGTGAATACAGAGATCGCAGGGTGGACAACAGTAGACAACCCTCTTGGCTTTAGACTGGGGAGATTATCCCTCCAAAAAATCAATTCGTACACACAGAGGGGATTTTCTAACTTAATAAATCTATCCCAAGAGCAAGAAGATTGTATTTCTGAATACATGTTCCTGGTAAAGAGCCTGCACACATCTCCATAAACTGGGGTAAGAGCTATAATCTTGCCGGCTAAACTGGCTAAACTCCTTGCAGTAAAAATAGGTAATGCAGACAAAAACTGGGAGAAATTCGACACCACGTCCTCTGTTTTCTTAACAGGAACGGAAAGAATACTAGAATCTAGGTTCCAGGTGAATCCAAGCCACTCCAACTCGGTAACCGGACTCCAAACTGACTTGGCATCATTAACAACAAAACCTGCTTGATCTAAAGTATTCCTGACCAGAACTGAGTGAATTGAACACAAGTCCTTAGATTTAGCATACCCGAATCCATCATCAAGATACACTACGATATCCACAGATTTACTTCTCCAAAACGTAACCAGAGGACGAATGCACTTTGTGAAGATATATGGTGCAGACGTTAGCCCAAATGGTAAAACAGTGAAACAATAGAACCTAGTGCTTCCATTAATATTCCAACCAAAACCTAAGTACTGCTGCTGACTTTCGTGTACGTCAATGTGGTGGTAGCCTGATTTCAAGTCAAATTTAAACATAAAGCCTGTATCCTTGACGAATTCCAAAGCAGTCTTGTAACTTTCAAAGACGATCTTTCTTTTGTAAACAAACTGGTTAACAAATCTAAGATCCAGTATCAAACGTTTTTTGCCTGAACGCTGAGTAGCTACCGAAAGAGGGTTGACAACTATAGGAGGATGATCAACTTCTACAATGCAGGAGTTACTTAAGAGCTCTTCAATAGCCTCTTCAACAAAAGTTCCGTTCCTCAAAGCAGAACGATTATTTTTAGAAAACGACGGGGTGGGATTATCAACAAATGGAATCAGATAACCTTCGGTTATGGTGTCAATAACAAACTGTGGAGCCCCGATATTAACCCAAAAGGAAACATGCTTTTTCAAATTGCCTTTTACTATGCTTGATGACTGAGATTCAAACTCATGAGACCTCGCATAAACAATGTCCGATTCTGAGTAACTACCTCCCAAACTTGAACTATCAATGTCAGCGTCAGGTGTCGCACAAGTGTGGTCTCTCTGTTGTAAATCCGTCTTGTTGACTGCATACTGCCGGCCGTCTAACTCGCAACATCTTACGCCTCCTGAAACATTTAGGAAAACTCTCAGAAGCGATAATAGCTGTTCAATTTTTTACCACACACAAATTTCAAACGAAAACTGAAAATGAAAATACCTGAAATCTCTCTACTTCTTGACAGCTGAGTTGGGTGGGACTGTGTCAGCACTAGCTGCCTGTGCTGCACGGTGCGAAGCTGCGAGGGGACATGACACCCTCCAGTGGCCGAATCCTCCACAGAAGTAGCACTGCTGGTTAGGCATGGGACCTCGCTTGACTGCACGAAATGGCTGGTTCTGACCGGAAGTAGATGGACGAGGTTCGTCGACCAGATTACCAGAAGAAGCTGTAGAACTAGGAGGATTGCTGAATCTCTCCCTGCCACGGAGGGATGACGTGCGTCGTTTGCGCAAAGCTTTGTTCTCTGCTTTTTCGAACCTCCGTTCTTCCTCTGAACCGGAAGCGATGTCATCACCTTCAAGTTCGGCAACGACGGCCCAGCCGGAAGGCGAGCGGTCGGCTAGACGAATATGTTTGTTCCTCCTAGAAATATCACAGGAAAGCTCCTGCAGAATACCAACACAATCAGATTTCTTGTTATGCTTAATGAATCTGAACGCAGAGTCTAGTTTATCCAAACAATTAGCGTTGAACTTGTATTGCAGGTGATTGCCTTTAAACCTAAAACTAGGAACGTCAGAGTCTTTCTTAGCGCGTTTAAAGGCTGACAATGACCTTTCTTCACTTTCGTCAATGATTTCTCGTTTAAAAGATTTCAACTTACTGTCCATATAATCTTTGAACAATTGAAAAGTTTCAAAACCTTCTACCGTCTCTTTGCTCTTGAGATTTACTGTCTCCTTTGGTGTAGCTTCGTCCCTACTGATGTCAGCGGTGTCTGAATCCTCGGAATTTTGGACTGAATTGTTCGAAAGTTTCTCCATTGAATCTGATTGATTAGCTGCTCTCTGGTGAAAAGCGTAGACCTCGAATGACTTAGCACGTACTCAAGCCTTCCACGTCACCTTCGTCACGTGACTTATGCAACACTTGCACGAGCAACGCACACTCGCTGCAGTAGGCAAACTACCGTATTTTACCCAAAATAAATTCATTTAATAACTATCCAGCGATATGATGACAATAATCATTGTCATAATCCTTGACTTTTTTAAAGCGTTTGATGTCGGTCCCACCAGCCCTTACTGAGTAAGCTTCATCACTATGGTATGAATGGAACGGTTCATAAGTGGATCCAGGCATTTCTAACACATCATACCCAAAGAGTTTAAGTCAATGGCAACTTTTCAGAGCTCGCAGAAGTCACACGGGAGTTCCACAAGATACAATATGTGGGCCATTACTTTTCTTGTTTTATATCAACGATCTACCAGCAGAGGTTCAATCACAAGTTCACTTTTTTGCTGATGACTGTTTGCTATATAGATCCACTAAGACAACACAGGACCAAGTACAGTTACAGGAGGATTTTTCTTCACTACAAGCCCTATCCATCAGATGGCAGATGAAGTTAAACCCCAAGAAGTGCTATGTGTTAAAACTAGACAATAAAAGATCAACAATAACCGGAATATACAAACTCTACTACTCTGAACTAGAACAAGTGCGCCATAGCCCATACCTTGGAGTCTTGCTCAGCAGTAATGCAAATGGATAACGCACATAGACAAAACAGTTAAGAAAGCAAATAGCACGCTAGGGTTCCTCTGAAGAAGTCTTAACCAATGTCCTAAAACTGCATATATAACGCTAGTCAGATCAACACTCGAATATGCTTCCTCCATCTGGGATCCATATCATGATATAGACTGCCTGGAAACTGTACAACACAGGACATCAAGATTTGTCTGTTCTAAAGACAACAGAAGAACCAGTTTACGGCCATGATTACAAAGTTAAATTTGCCTAGTCTCCAAAGTCGAAGGAAACATGCTCGATTAACAATAAGGATGCGCCGTATTATCGATATATAGAAATATTGCAATACAGGAACATGGTGATACGCATCGATACACACTTTTGAAGTTATCCAATATATAGGACGTTTTAAAACGAGCTATTTCCATCTAACATAACGAACAAACACAAACAAATGTAACAAGATTAACGTAAAATTCGTTTCAAAGTATGGAGTTGTGTTGTGAACATAGCTTAAATACAATAGAACACGGATATAACGAACTCCAAGGCACCAACACATTAAGTTTATTATATCCGGTGTTGGGTGTTCGCTACTCGCGTTTAGCTGTCATACATAGGGCTATTGACGGGACTTTAAAATTTGTTCACTATATCGGATTGTTCGCTATATCCGAGTTTGCTATATCCGTGTTCTACTGTATGTATAAAGATCATAAACAGTGATTGAAAAAATATCCTTTCCAAAACGGCTCAAAGCTGAGCAATTATGATCGTTCTCATCGCTCAATGTCGCTCATATTCATACAAGATGGCATGCAAATTCTTGAATTAAAGAAGTACCAATATATTGCAATAAGTATTTCAATACGGTTTTCTGTATCGCAATATATTGCAATACAGAAAGGAGGAACGATACCCATCCTTAATTAACAATGGTGTACAAGATCATTCATGGAATGAATGCCATAGATTCCTCTAACTTATTAAAATATAATACAAGAAACAGGACCAATCAGCTATACAAACTCAACCGCTTAACAGCAAACCTTTCAATCTATAGAAACTTATTCTACCCGAGAGATATTACTGAGTGGAACGCCCTAGCCTTCACAACTGCCATGAGTGATTCAGTAGATACCTTTAAAGGGGGTCTGCTGTCTTGGTTTTTTTTTTTGTACCTTGATCTTAGTCGTAAAGCGATGTATGCATTGTATTTTCAATTTGGCATGAGGACAAGTCTACCACCATTGGAAAGTCAGTTGACATTGTTGCTACAGAATGATGACCTTCTCATGTTATCAACCAATCAGAGCGTACGACTTACGAGGGGGGAATCCCCCACTGAGAAGCGAAGCCTACACCCTTCTCAGCTCACCGTCTCAGCAGCAAAGCTCGTTAGCAGGTAGGCTAACCTGCGCGGTCTTATGCACGAATACAGACTAAGACGCAGACCCCCTTTAAGTCCTGCCTGATCACACACCAGTAGCCGCTGCAGCGCGTACACACATTCCGTCACATAATACTCAATGAAGAGGATTGTGATGTATTTATCAGAATCAGAATCAGAATCAGAAACTCCTATATATACATTCTCACCGGGGATGTTTTCACAATTAAAATTTGAAATAATACCATTTAATTTAAAAAATGAGTTCATTTGAGTTAAACATTTTTTTGGAAAAATATTTGCTAATATCAGTTTTGATAGCAACAGGTAATCACCGATCGTCTGTTTGTAACAGGGTTTCTGTTGTTATAGAAAATGACATAACCTGGTATTCCATTAGAATCACAATTGTCAAGTTAAGTTTCAACGAAACACAGAATACTGTTCTTACATTGAAAATCACTAAATTCTGGAATAGTTAATCTTGTTCTTAGTCCACAAACATTTAGATATGGTAGATTGAGTTCGTCAGCTATTCAGTTATTGCTCTATGTTTTTTTGTGGGAGCGTTTACACTTCTGTTGTCACACGTTGATAGAATTTCTTCACAAACCTAGTCGTGGGGAACATTATCCGTGTTAGCTTGCGGATCTTGTATGGTTGTAAATATATCACGTCATTAGCGTTAGTGTTTCTGTTAGGTGGGCGATTGTCCTCGAATGGATGGGATTCGAACGGGTCCTCTACTGGAAAACAGCGTCTGTCGTCGATGTACAGTTTGTCAACTGTCAGGTTAGCTTTGCAGCCGCGGCGCCTTGCCTCTTTAATTAGTGGAAGAAGTTCCTTACGTCTACTGACGATTTCAACTAGAAACTCCTCACTGAATCCATTAGGGGTGTTTTTCAGTGCTCTAGTAGTCGTTAGGATTTGCCAACGTTCGTCAGAGTTTGCAAATTTTGCCACAAGTTATAGTCATGTTGGATTGACGTGGTCCCGTTCTATGAGAGCGTACAAGTTGGACATTCATTTCACACTTGAGATTATCCTTCACAAACTTTTGTATGACATTGAGTGGTTCTTCTCCTGGCATTTCAAACTCGCGGAGACGTTGTTTATGATTAAGGTTTTCCTTATCGAGCTCATCGCAGTAACACTAGTAGTTCTGACACAAGCTTTGAGTCTATTAACACTCAGAGTGTTACTTCTATAGATGTGAGTTTATTGTCAATACTGGTAAGTTTCTTATCTAAACCTTCAATATACTGCATTCGTTCCTGCACAACATGGACCATACCCGTTGGATGTTTCATTTGGTCAAACAAGGTTTTAATCCAACTAGTGATTGTATTGGGATCTGGGCAACTGACATTGACTTTGTGATCCATTCGTTGGATTATGTCCACCGTTTTGCACATTTTGAATATGTTCCTGTCCAAATTGCTGATTCTGGTCACACTGTGTAAAATCCTGTTGCATTGCGAACATTCCTGCGATTCTGAATGATAACCTTTATCCCACATACTTATAATTATAGTTTATTCAAGGCAGGCTTGTATTCAAAGCAAGCGATTATTCAAGGGTTTAGGTAAAATTATTATGAGTAAATCAGAGCAAAATGTATTAACATTGCCGTTTATATTTCTAAAGAGATAAACTTACATAAAACACACAACCACAAATGACTACATAAATATCGTAAAAGGAAAGAAAGAAAGAACTGAACTCACAAATAAACATTTGAAAAAAAGAAAAACAGAAAACTGGAGACTCTATACAAAAATATCAATATAAAACACACTTCTTTTTAGAAGTGATCCATTTTTTCGACATGTTAGCCTCCCTTTTACTGTTCATAATTAATCGTGGTTTGCATGGACTCTTTTCAACTGGTACAAGGTAAGTTCGCCTGCGGACACGGAAGTAGATCAACTCGCATTTGGTTGACTGCTGAATGTCTTGAGCAATGGTGCAGGACTTCCATCTGTTGTGGTTGGTCCAGTGTTTCCCTCTGACCAGCGAACAGGCAGGGTAAGCCTTTATTTCTGTTAACCGAGGACCTTTGAAGACAACTTTTAGATGATAAAATGTGCCTTGTTTTGATAGGACCATCACGCCAATTGATTTTATATGAATGATGCTGTTCGGTTTAGAAGGAAGTCGATACCCTTTCATTGTTTTGTCATTTAGTAAGAGATTGGTCTTCCTGCATTCAGATGACCTCTTGCTGTGATGTCTTGGTTTTGGAAAAGGCTTCCCGGACTCAATCTTTTTAGTTTTTGTTCTGACTGGAAAAAATATTTTGATGAAGATTAGTAGCCAATCAAGAAACACGTCTCATATAGATTCAAGGCACCACTAGCTTGAGGCAATCCATAAGTTTTCCGACTCTATGTTATATGGTTGTTTGTGTCGAGAATGATAGCTGATTAAAATCGAGTGTTTCCTGTAATTTCCAATGACTTATATTGGGAATCAGGAGGAAGTACATTTCATATTATTCATAAGGCTCCTTCGTCGAGTTATATAATACCTTGTACTCTCAAAGGCTTCAATTTCGGTAATTTTGGCAAAACGACACATTGTTTACTCTTGTATTTTCAAGGACAAACATTCATGTATTTTGAGTTATTTGCATAACACAAAAGTGCAATTGTCAAAATCAAACTTAGCAATAAAACATTTTGAAAACAAATGCCATGATGTATTGCAACAAGATGTCTACATTTTTATGGAATAAAAATTCATTAACAACGAGCAAGAAAAGGGTTGATCAATGAGTAGTGAGATTTTTTGCCTGTAAGGAGGCAGCACCGACTATAGAAGGACTTGGTTGATTGGATCTATAGATAAGCCATAGACTCTACTGTGATTGATAGCTGTCGTGTCAGCGATTTTATGCCATTTGACTACAGGGGACTATTTCGAAGCGAAGCGAGAGAAATGAAGTCGCCTGGTTTACAGGATGCATAACTGGGCAAATGATGGAACTGGAGCATGTACTCTCATTTTGTATGATGATTTTGTATGATTGTTACTACGAACATAATGTTCTGTCAGGTTTCAGTTCTTTTGAATTAGAAATAGTATTATGATAGCACTATAACCCTCACTTATGTATAGGATATTGTCCTATTAACTGTCCATTCCTTGAAAATGATAAGCTCAAGCCCTAAGCGGCCGAAGCCCATTATAACCCACTCCCAGTATCGTTGCTTTGGTTTCCTTTGTTCTAACTGTAGGTGTATTGACGGATACACCTCTCCTTTCTAAGTTGTAACTGTAGGTTATGCACTGATACACCTCTACTTTTCCAATACACCTACTCTTTTTTGTTAATCTACACTTTGTCAGGAGAAGAGATCTTCCACGTTGGCAAATAAACGGACTTGTAAAATTTAGAATTTTAAAGTTTGAGAATTATAATCAAAGATGGTGGGATTCGAACCAGAGACATTTATGTTGTTGAGCAGCGACTCTATCGACTGGTCGAGGATTGATACAAGCAGAGGTATTTTCTGTTGTTTTATGTATATCTATATTCTAAATATATATTAACCTATGTATATGAATGAATGAATGAATGTCTTTATTTCCTCCAATGGCATCTATTGATCTATTTAGGTCAAGAGCTGTATACTTAAAGAATGATTGAATGCTCTTTTTTGTCAAATATGAGTCGACCGGGAGTGGGGTATAAGTCAGATATACCCACACTCCCCTCGGTGTATCGCTCAATAACCTCCTGTTTGAATCGTGGTTCATCGGCTCCGCTACGCTACGCCTCGGAGATCCACGATTCAAACAGGAGGTTATTGAGCGATACACCTAGGCGAGTATGGGTATATCTCTAACTTATTTTCACGAAATGAAGAGTTTTGAATATATCACTTGACTTAAATTACACTCAACTCAATGTTGATGAACAAAAGGATGACGTCACAAGTGTTATCTAAAAAGTTCATAAAATCCATTAGAGGATGAAGCAACTTACTGAGTGTACACACAAGCTTCCCCTTCCGTCTTGAAAATAACTTAGCTCCTTTGTTGCAGCCTTTGAAACTTTTGCAATAGGTTTCCTAAAAGATAAGACGAAGAATTGATAACAAATAATCGAAATGATAACATGACTACAAAATTATCCCATATTCCACTTTCCCACTTTACATTTTAGTACATCTTGTATTACCCATATTATCAAATATTATTTATGACAATAGCAAGGATGAAAAGCAAGTATTTTTGGGATGATTGATTTAAAGATTTAAAGAAAAACTGTATATATATATATCACTACAAATCATTGCATTGCAATATCTTTCAGGTGAAATTTAGTCACCTCTCTCAATCTCTCTTTTTCTCATTTATATAACTCGCTAAACCCACCTTAGCCACTGAGAGTGATACTTCACATGAACAGGACAGATTCTCTGGGTTGAAGACGTGTCTTAAACAGTCTACAGTAAATCTGCAGTGAGACTCACACATCAGGATACCACTGGGTCTGAGAATGCCTTCTTCATGAGACTCTATGGCTGTGACAAGCCACCCAAGTGACATTAACAAGAAGAAGAGGGGAGGGAGACCATCTCCCTGTGATATGCCAAATAAACTAGTTTGCTCAACTTTCATGATGACCATGGTTTCTCTGAAAACGATATCAACTTATTTGTAATTTCTTGATCCTATATGCTTTTAAAGAAAATGAACCACTCTCTTTTCATCGGACCGTCTAAACAGTATATGAGATTTAGACAGATTAAAGTTAAATGTTGATTATATGCTTCTATTAACCTTTTCCTACATATGTTTCGATAAATATACAAAAGACTTACGTCACTGAAACACATCTTTTATTGTTAAAGTTTGATGTCAATTACACTATAGCATGGCAAACTAAATACAATCCATATCACTTTCATGAGTTTGGAAATGTCATAGCGTATATCAAAACAACAAAATAAAGTATTTTGATTAATTCATATTTTTGGAAAATCTGCTATCAACTTATCAATAAACAAAGCAAACGCAAATGCTAAACAGGTTTGAGTTCATAATTTTAAAGCCGTGCGTCTTATTAGTGCGTCCTGCAGGTTGAGCTTGTTGCTTGACGTGTAATGAAGGATTCCTTGTACCATAGTATATTTTTATTGTGGTGTCGGTATCCACTTTGAAATTTAAATCGTAATGAGTATTTAACACTTTGTACTAAACTAGTAGAGTTGAGTCCATGTATGCGTAATGTTTATTTACTAAATGCGTACTGTGATGCCTATATTAGGTCTGCATATACACGTATTCGTATTTTGACCCTCTCGTTAGTATTCGGACGAACACTCACTATCCATTACATATTGCGTACAACTTATTGTTGGTCCATTGAATCAACTTTTTATAGTGTTAAATACGCATCACGAAATGAGCAATACAGACACATGAAATGCCGGCCTTAATCTTCATTCTCATTGCAGCTAATCTACTCTTTTTAAAAACATTAGCCTAGAACAAACCACTGTTTATATTGATTATTTTACAAAGTGCATCTGTGGAGTAGAGAATTTTTTAAATCATTGCCTATTAATCACAATATTTTCAGGTTTCATCTTTATAAGAAAATTTTGCAGATCTCATATTCAATAGAAGTAGAGAGTTGATATTACCTTTTGAAAATTATCACCAATAAATCACTCTATTTGCAGATTTTCTCTGAATTAGAAATACCATAGTTTTCAGTTATCATTTATATAAGTTTCGAACATTTTCCAAGCTATATTGAAATAAATATTCCAGTATATCTGATCTTTTCATAAATAAAAAAACTTTGAAAAAGTCACGCTCAGTTTTACTTTTCATTCTTGCAAGGTTTTCCGTTTGATTCCGCAACCAAAGGCTTTTATCTAGTATTCTACCAAAACCCAACCCGAAGGTTTTTAAGTCCATTCCCAGTGTCATAGAAATGCTGTCTCTAGAAGTTGTATATTGACCAAATTCTGAGACCAAAGAAGAAAAATTGACATACTATTAAGGTATTCAAAGAAAACTAGCAAAACAGCCCTTGGTTTTAATTTTCTGTTTATCACCAGATGATGGTTCTTCGAGCTTTTTAGAACCTGGGTACTGTATGTTAGGTCATTTTCTTTACACAAGATGTTATCCTTGTATCTATTTAAGGATGTTATGATGATGATCATCATCGTAGTCTTTATTTCCTCCTCCCATGAGATTAAAGATCGACATTAAAAACTTGGACAGCAGTTGAAAATGTAGATTTAAATAAGATGAATTAAGTAAGGTAATTTAAAAGAGAAAGTGAAACACTGTATTCACATCTTGTTTATACAGTAGAACTCGGATGTAACGAACTCCAAGGGACCAAAGAATTTAATTTGCTATATCCGGTGTTCGCTATACAAAAATAATTTTGATGACATTATATAGGAACGGGACTTGAAAATTTGTTCGCTATATCCGAATGTTCGCTATATCCGCGTTCTACTGTAATTCTTCAAAGGGTTGAGTCATCACATGTCAAAGGTTTTGATATTGATCTCCCTTTGATAGAACGACATACTGTCATTACACATCTGCATGTCATGGTAGGAGCACAGTTCAGATCTTTACCATCGTTTCTTCTTTAGCCTCATGGAGAGTGAACCTCCAGAGGTCTGTACCATCGTTTCTTCATCAGCCTCATGGAGAGTGAATCTCCAGAGATCTGTACCATCGTTTCTTCATCAGCCTCGTGGAGAGTCTCCAGAGGTCTGTACCATCGTTTCTTCATCAGCCTCGTGGAGAGTCTCCAGAGGTCTGTACCATCGTTTCCTATTTAGCCTCATGGAGAGTATATCTCCAGAGATCTGTACCATCGTTTCTTCTTAAGCCTCATGGAGAGTCTCCAGACATCTGTACCATCGTTTCTTCTTTAGCCTCATGGAGAGTGAATCTCCAGAGATCTGTACCATCGTTTCTTCTTAAGCCTCATGGAGAGTCTCCAGATATCTGTACCATCGTTTCTTCTTTAGCCTCATGGAGAGTGAATCTCCAGAGATCTGTACCATCGTTTCTTCTTTAGCCTCGTGGAGAGTCTCAAGAGGTAGACGATCTTTAATGCCATCAAGACCTTTTTATATCTATCCAGAAGATAGGAGCAAGTTATCAGTACGTGTAGTAAGTAAGTAAGATATCTGTAGTTTTGCCTACGTAATTCACATTGTGAAGGCATGTCTTTGGAGACAGCAACCCACAGCTGAGCACTGAAGTTTATTCCTTGAAGTACTGTCTGTTTCGAGCTCTTTGCCATACTGAGGCAGGTCTTGGATGGAGTTTAAGATTTCTGAAACGTTTGAAATCATTGTCTTCATTTGTATTTGACTGCCAGTTACTAATCCAATAATTTGTGACGCTGTAGTTAACAACATGTTTCCATGATGACTTAGTTGGTAATTTGTTGTGGCGAAGGTATTCTCCTAGGAGATGTAATAAATTTGAGAACATGTAGGATGTGTGGTATAAAACCCCTTTTCGATCGTTCTGGAGCTTGAAGATGATGGAATAGTTTCCTATCCTTGCTTGGGTTGTTTTAACCGGAACATGAGTTTACTTGTGAACCACTGCTAGGATTGGGAACTACCCTAACATGCTAAGACACATGTCACGTCTTGTCCTTATGGGAAAAAATTGGAATGATAAGACCATGAAATGCCAGGTTGCTGATAACTGTTGGTCGTCTGCTTAGTATGGTCTGTCAATGAATCACAGCCATATTTGTGTATTTATGATTTTTATAAAGTGTATTTTGAGATGAGATTTCAAATATTGATTTCTGATTTAATAACATATGAAACAAATTGCTGCATATCTGTCTAAATTTGATCTTAATTAAGTGAATAATTATTTATATCATATTTCACTATAGATCTAATAGCAATGGCTAATGTCTGTCAAGTTTGTGTCTGAGTGTAATTTATGATGTTAAAGTGAACACCCAAATACTGTATGGTGCACAGATTAATTTTTCAATTGCATACCATTAAAGATATGTATATATTTAATGTGCACAATTTAGAAAAAAATACCAAAATATTTAAGTTACATGTGAATAATATTTATTTCACGTCTGCAGTTTTCCTCATTTGGAAAGCCAAGCTTCACTGATGAGTCCTGGCGGGACGAAATGTGATAAAACAAAACAAAAAAACCATTAATATTTATAGTTTTTGATAAAACAAAATATTCATAATGAATTTAAAATAAATATACTAATTATCATATTTCATGAAGATGGAGGAAACATGACATCTAATTTTAGTACGCAGACTGAAATCAACATGGCAGATATGAATGAGTATGCTGACATAGAAATAAAGAATCCCAAGGTCATGAAAAGGAACGGATTCATCCGAACAGTACAAAAGGACGATGACAACTGTAAATTCTACGCAGGTAAAATATATTTTTTAATGTTCAAGAAGTAACAATTAGAATTGAATTTAATAATCGAAAAGATGTATATATTTAGATTTTTAATGGAAATACTTCAGTCTCAATTCAATGTACATTTTTACAGGTCTCACAACTTCAGTATTTGCCGTTATACTGAACCTGCTGATGACAAAGGCTCGCAACCTTTACTATTGGCGTGGATCTGACACTTCTGGATTACCAGTAAATATTTTTAACATTTGCATTCCATTAACATTTAAAGAACATTACTCCTTTTAATGAATCGTATTGACAAATCATATTTACTGCACTGGATAAATAAAAGTGTATCAATTCTTATACATACAATACATGCAAATTTGACACAAAACTATTTTCAGGGAGACCATCCAACAATCAGGAGGAGGGGCCGTTCTCGTGTATTGACTGTCACTGAAGAAATGATTCTCACACTTGTAAGGCTTAGGCGAGGATTCGACTCTGAAGTTTTAGCATTCTTATTTCAGATTGACAATTCTTCTGTTAGCAGGATATTTACAACATGTATCATGAGCTGCAATTTCTTGTATCATGGCCAAGTAGGGAACAAGTTAAAGCTAGCTTACCAAAGTGTTTCAAAACGTTTTAAAGACCAGAATAATCATCGACTGCACTGAATGTTTTATTCAAAAACCTAGCTGAGCCTCCTCACTTTTTTCAACCTGGAAACATTTCTTCAACGTAGCTACATCCTTGGGATGTTTATTCCTCAATGAGTAGGGACATTTTATTTCTAACACTCTATCAGAATGACATTTGCATTGCACAATGCCATCAACGCTACACCCTTAAACAGGATATGATGAATGTACAAAAAGCCCATGTTTCTTAACATTAAGAGACTTATGACTGGAACGTGTAAGTCTGGTATACATGTGACAGGCAACTGGTTTCTTCTTTCTTCCCCAAACTAGTTGTGCACAGTTATCTTTAGCTTCATTTCTATCTTCATGATTGATTTCAATAATGAAATTGATGGTGGAGAATCCTTTTCGACATATGGACAGGCTTGTTGAAAATGAGACGCTGTCAACCTACCAGCTCTTTGCTCAAACCAAGCATTATTTTCAGATTGACCAAAAGTGCCCATGGCAATATCTTTACACTCTGTTTCACAATAGCTAATTGTACTATAAAAGTCATCAAAAAAAGTTTAAAGTTCATCCAGAGATTCACAGTTACTTAAGGATTCCTGATAGCTGAAGCATAACTTTGTGCCTTTAAAGGAATAGACAAATCTGTTATGGACTTGAGTTCTGTCGACTGCATACCCTGCAACTCTTCTGGGGAGAGTAGTATGTCCAAAGCCTGTATGTCCGGTGATATCTACAACAGTATTAAGAAGTCATAAACCTGTGTATCATGTAAATAAAAATATTCATACAGCAATAGTGTGTATGTGTGTTATTGTTTAATGACACGTTACACTCTTTAATTAATGTAATTTAAAATGTTGAACCTTGAATCTAAATTATACTTGAGATATTTATTATAAGAAATACATTACCCAAAGGGTCCAAGACATTTTATAAATACACACCTTGCTTTATTGGAGACCAAAATCTCGTTTCTGTTCCTGTGAGTATGGGGTCTGGAACGGGGATCATAGGTATCTACATCTGGTGTCAACTTGTGCTCCACAGGGGTAGAACCATATTTTGCCTTCAATATGGTGAGATCCTTCACAGGTACCGCGACTTCATGAAATCGGGGTCGTTTCATCCACTGGTTGGATCCGTCAGTACATGAGGTGGGCTCAATACCCTCAATGACGTATAGAGTTGCTCCAACGTGACGACATCCCCAATCAGACCTGTTACAAAATAAAAACTTTTCTTTAACATTTGTTCACAGTCTATGGGACAAACACTATCATTTGTATTTACTTATATGCCATTCTTTGATATACTATCATTGTTTCGGCACAGATAAAAGGGCACCACCAACACATCATGCAATAAAGTATTGTTTTTGAATGACGTCATTTAACAATGCTTCTATTAGATTGAAAACTGCTGTTGTACAACTGGTTCTAGTTTAGTATTCATCTTGCAATGGATTCGGTTTATATATTTTATATTTTATTGACCTCTATTCATGCACATATTTTATTGACTTCTATCCATGCACATATTGTATTGACTTCTATCCATGCACATATTTTATTGACTTCTATCCATGCACATATTTAATTGACTTCTATCCATGATGTAAGCCGCTTATTGAGTAGTTTTTCGAAAAAGTTTATAAATAACAGGAAGGAGAGTAATTCGTCTTTAACTCCCGGAATAAGTTTACAATTTCTTACCTCCTTTGTGAATAGGTACGATGACTCCAAGTTTGTGTCGCTTCAGAACGTATCCAGTTGCAATCATAAAGTCAAAGAATTGTAGTTAGAACTTTGTCACAATATTTAAGATATTCTTTTAAAACATTATCTGATCCGTTTTTTTTAGTTTCTATATCAAACTGCTTTATTCTTGGATGTCAACTGGAGCTCGTAGAGTGCCAGTGTGACTTTTAGAATTTGAGCTTTAAAGAATTTCAGTTTGCTTGTTAATCACATTGTGGTGGTTTGAAGGTCTGAATTTTTGAGAGGAGTATGAACAGATTGATAAAAGGCCACAAACTCGTCACCGATGTCCTGTGAATCCCAAATATCTGATTTCTTTTGGATAAGATGTGCACAACATATTACGACTACCCAAAATATCTACTATCGAATATGAGGTCACTGTCGGTTTGACACAAGTGATGATTTGAAGTAGATTTGATCATAAGGTGAAGTTTACCATAAACTGTCATCATGTGAAATTTGGAAGATGTGGGCTTATCTATCACTCCAATCTTAACCCAAAGAAAGAATGCATGCCTGAAAATGATATACCCGTGCGTTTCTTTTTGGAGTTTGTATATTTGAATAGAGATAAACAAAATCCTGTGGTGTGTTATGTGATACAATAAGGGATTTGTTGATTATCATTTTACCAAAGATTAGCGTATGTGTTATCCATATAAAAGTATATTTGATGTATTGTGTACACAGATGAAAAATAAGTCTGATATGATAGCAAACTGACTGGACATATATTTCCGATATTTCACAAGAAATGAACGATATGAAAGAATATGATGGGCATGATTTCGTGATTAATGGCTAAGATATTAAAGATATAAGCCCGGTGGGATACACAATGTAGAAATGAATATAAAAGAATATTAGAGAACATTGATTTCAGTCAATCACAACCTGCAACATCACATAGCCCTCACTGCTCAGTCGCTTATAGCGCAGGACGTAAACAGACAGACAGACAGATAGTTTATTCAAGTCTCACCTCATTACATTAAAATATAAAAATTGCAGATAAAATATACAAACATACAATCTGTTTTAAAATGCAATGAGCCACTCTGTAAAGAGTTATGAGAGACTGTGAGATGATAAGTGTACAGAACTTATAAAAGTTATACATACATTAAAAAAAATAATAATAAATAGAGATATATAAATACGTGTGTACAACTGCTGAAAAGCAAACATAGAAATAAATACCACAAGGGAGAAGATAGAAATATATATACATCACTATATAAAACCTTAAGCATTGTAAAGAAAACATTTCCGTCGTTGTAAAATAGAAGCGCAGGTTTTGGCAACTAAAGGACATATCACAGGGTTTGATAAAATAAAACTAACACGCTCTACATCCTGGCAATCACAGAAGTCTTCTCTCATCATATCACAGCGTCTCAACAATTCATATCTGATATCATCGTATAACGAGCATCTCAGCAGAACATGGCCTTCATCTTCCAGTTTCTGTACATATAAAGCATGTTCTTTCCTCGAGTGGTGTGTTACTATAACGGCCTGTCTCAATCTTAATAGGTGCGACCCCGCTTCGGAACTTGGCAAGTGCGCTTCTGTGTGATCTCGGTATCGGGACTGTGACGTAGGGTTCTGTCGTGTAGGAGTTCTTGAAGCGGGCGTACAATCTCAGCTTGTTTCCTCCACGACCTGACGCACTCTGTGGCTGAGTTACTGTCGTCTGCCAGTGGCTAATGAACTCCTGCTGTACAGAACTCTTCACTGTTCTGGTGACGTGTCGGGGGCAGTATACGTGTCGCAGGTCAAAATAGTGGCTCAAACCGAGATCTGTGTACTTCTGTTTAACACGGTACATCCAGTTGCGTTTTCTCCTCTCTGCCCACTGCTCAGACCATAGCCAGATCTGATGAGTTGCGCGTCGGTTATCCATACTTCTGAGTCGCATGTGTACATGATAGACATCTAGGGAGGTGTAACAATAAAACTATCATAATCGAGTCGACTCGTGCTTCTCCGAGCACATAAGCAACAAGTGAAGAAGCGAGCAGAGCTCACATACCCCCGCTCCCCACTTTGTTAAAAGAATTTATAATAGTAAAATTGATTAATATTGGTTAAAGTTGTATAATAGTTCAGTACACAGTAAGTCTTTGTGTAAGTCTTCTTTCCACTGAAACCCCAATGCTTAATTCATTAATAGGTTTTACAATTAAAAGGTTGCGTCTAGGAATAAAGGTTGATCTTTGTTTCAAATTTGAGGTAGTTATCGTGAAAATTGCACGAGATGTACTGAGGAAAAATCGATTATGTTGAGTCACTTTGTAAGTCAGTTTTTCCCAAAGAAACCACAGAAAAAAATCCATATTTCGTTTAACTCTCATAAGTCATATCCAGTAATCACAATTGACATATGTAGCAAATTAGGTGAAGCTGAGATGCATCTTTCAGGAAATATGCTCTGGACAAGGTAATTTATCATAGAATCACGTTTTAGTCATATATCCATGGAAGTTACAAACAATAAAAAATTTGTGATGGTCTTACCCTCAAAAATCACATCTAGGGATCATGGTTGATAAGTGTATGAAGTTTGGTGAAGCTATAGCTAGCATGTACAGTTTAGGAGATATGCTTCAGACAAAGGACTTAGTCATAGAGTCACTGTTTTAGTCATGTTTCCATGGAAACTGCAAACAAATAAAAATAATTTGTTGGTCTAACCCTCAAAAGGCACATGATTTTGGGGTCATGGCTGATAACTGTACGAAGTTTGGTGAAGCTAGCATATATAGTTTTGGAGATATGCTCCGGACAAACTTTTGTGACGGATGGACAGAAGGTCGGACAGAATAGGCGCTATATACCCCCTTGCTGTAAGATGGGGGTATAATTAGCAAACAAAATACCCCGCAAGTGTTGTCTTAAACATCCCTTTGCATAGAAAGTTGAAATTAGTGGGGTGGGGGACGAATAGTGGTTTTACATAAGTATATTTATTTTACATTGATATCATTATCACATCTGAATCATATCTTCAGTGTATGAAATTTTAGACACCTGGCCACATGGTCATATTGGTGTATAGCTTTTTACCGGATGGGAGACGATGACCACCTTCGATCTGCACCTAGGTGATTTCATTTTATCCTGCTCCTTCTTCAGAAATTTTATATGTGAAAAGATGTTCAGATGATTTACTTACCCTGAACATGTATCCACCCATACATTGGTATCGACCCCCTCTAGAAGTTGGAACTATTCTTTTGCCATCTCGTTATCAGAGTGTCGTTACAATTATCTGTGTCGTTTTGGTGAACACATTTTACGAGTGTCTAAATTACTGAACACATTTTACTGAATACAGAGGATTATGATTAATAATGATTAATATAAACTCATTTGAATAGTGTCAAAATTGGTAAATACACCTCCAGCTAACCACAATTAGTTGATTTCAATAACATTTTCTATTTTTGACAATATCTCATATTCTCTTTCCGCAGTGTGTATGAGATTCGACTTTAAAGATGCTATATCAGAGTTCAATATTTTTTAAAGTAATTTTACTGTTTTCCTTGTATTTTTTGCAAAATTTAGCGACCAAGCTTGGGGAAATCGGACCAAAATTCATTAAATATGACATAATTTACCAAAAAACACCGAAACGGCAGTCGACATAAGGGTGAATCAAGTGTGGCCATTTCACAACTACGCTTGAAAACCGTCTTTGTCGCGCTCAATTTGATTTTCTTTTTTTTTCCTCCGAGTAAGCTATTAGCTGCTGTCAAAGTTTATACCCATTCTATCTCGTTAAAGTCTACGTCACTACGTAATCACGTGAGATGGTGCGCGCGCAGTCGATCTTCAGTGTGACGCAGCACACGCTAACATCAAGACGCTTGAGGTTAGCGCTGATCACGGTTTCTCAGCAAACGAAGCGTTTGCTCATTATACAAACTCCATTTACTTATACCTTTGTCACGACGAAGGTATCTGTAATTAACTTCACACCTCACGGAGGTAGTTTTCTTCTGACAATTACTGGTAATAACCAGAATTCTCAGTCGGGTCGAACCACGAGGTCGGCTGCTTGGACGCCATGATGGCTGATGAGCTAGATTTGAATGACAATCTCCTCAATGAGGATATTGGCAGTGATGACGCCTCTACTATAGAGCCAAGTCAAGCAAAACATTCAAATTCGAAAGTGTCTAAACCTGCACGAGATGCCTCGTCTGTGCAAACAAACGAAATTGTTCAAGCACTTAAAACAATGCAGGCGGCGATGGGTCAACAACTTGACAAAGTTGCAAACTCCGTCAGTGACATGAACACTGCTTCGAAACAAGCTCATGAGCCACAACCATCGTTCAGTTACATGCGTAAACACTAATGACACTCACAATAACCAGCCAAACATGTCAAACATGACACTGAATCTCCCGACAGTACGAGTAGTGACTGTAGTGAAGGGAGTTGTGAATCGGGTGACGACGCTGAAGCACTCGTAAAATCTCGACCTCGCAATGATGATGTAACAGTCAAAGCGAGTCGGCCTAAGTCTGACGTTCTCGAAGAACTTGACCAAGAACTCGAATGTGTTCAGACAGGTCCAGATGTGACTGCCAAGGTGGCAAGTGTGATAAATAAACGTTGGGACAAACGCCTTGATCATAAAATCCTTAAGGATAAAATGAGCAAATATGTCCGTCCTGGAAACACTGAGTTTATACGAACCCCTCGGGTAAACAGACCAATTTGGAAATCGCTTTCAGCTATCCATAAGCGGCAAGACATTCGTTTGCAAAATGTCCAAAAGACATGTGAATCAGTTGGTGCAAACCTGTCATATTGCTTGGACGAACTGTACTCGAAACCAAAGCCTGAAGAAATGGACATGGACATGCTCATAATTCATCTAACTGACGCCATGGCAATGTTGGGCACAGTTCAGTATGATTTATCCTTGAGGAGGAGAGAGCTTATGAGACCGGCACTGCATCAGGACTATAAAGCTCTGTGCAATTCTGATCATCCAGTCACCAGTTTGTTATTTGGGGACGATCTTCAAAAAGATATGAAGGATGTTATTGAAACAAGCAAGCTTGGTTCTAAAGTCGGCAAACCACAGTTCACTCACAAACCTCAGTACAAGGGAGACTACTCGTCCCACAACAGACAACGGAATTTTCGCCGAGCGGGGAAACACCCAAACCGGAAACGCCATCCGAAGTTCCGACCAAAGATGGCCGACAACCAACAATAAACACTCCTGATGGAAAGGTGAGTGTTCTCAGTTCTCACAAAAATATATGTGATTTGAAATGTTTTGTTGAATCAAATATACACAATTTTCAAGGTGGCCAACTTGCAAAGCATATTGATCAGTGGCAAATGTTGACAAATGACTCTGAAATTCTTGACACTGTAACGGGCATGCATATTGAATTTGATAAAGACCCGTCGATGAATAAAAATCCACCAAAGTTACATTTCTCTCACGTCGAGGAGACTATCATTGAAAATGAAATCAAACAATTACTTGTCAAAAAAGTTGTAGTTCGAACAATCAAAGAGCAAGGGGATTTTATATCCAATATCTTTATTAGAGAAAAGCGAAACGGGAAGTATCGCATGATCTTGAATCTGAAACCATTGAATAAAAGTGTAAAGTATTATCACTTCAAAATGGAAACCCTGCAATCTGTATTGAAACTTGTCACAAAAGATTGTTGGATGGCATCACTTGACTTGAAAGATGCCTATTATTCCTGTTCAATTGCCAAAGAGCATCAAAAATATCTTAAATTTGAATGGAAAGGGAAACTCTATAAATTTGTATGTTTTCCTAATGGCTTGGCATGCTGCCCTAGAAAATTTACTAAGCTAATGAAGCCAGTTTTTGCATATTTGAGACAAAAAGGTCACTTGTCAACAGGCTACATTGATGACATAAACTTGCAAGGTGAATCAGAAAATGAATGTGTCAATAATGTCTTAGAAACAGCTGACATTCTAAAGAAATTGGGTTTCATGATCCATCCAGAAAAATCAGTGTTTCACCCTAAACAGGACATTGAATTTTTAGAATTTGAGATAGATTCTGTACACATGACTGTTAAGTTGACTCCAGTCAAAGCAGAACGTGTCAAGGTGACCTGTAGCAAACTTTTGGTTAGAGATAGAATAACCATCAGAGAATTAGCAAAAGTTATTGGCTATATTACAAGTAGTTTTCCAGGAGTCATGTATGGCCCACTGTATTATAGGCATCTTGAAAAGGCTAAAACATTGTCTTTGAAGAGTAATTGTGGAAGCTATGAAGCAGAAATGTCATTAGACTGCAATTCAAAAAGTGAACTTAATTGGTGGATTGACAATGTATTGGACTCTTACAATGTGATTCAGAGATGTGAACCTGCATTTGTCATGTTTACTGACTCGAGCAAAATTGGCTGGGGGGCAGTGCTAGAATTTGATAAAGCAGGTGATAGTTGGACTGAGATTGAGAAAATTCACCATATAAATTACTTGGAGCTTTTCAATCAAAATTAAGAGATAAGCATGTAAGAATCATGTCTGACAGTATGACAGCTGTATCATGCTTGAATAACATGGGCACCTCTCATTCTACTGAGTGTAATTCAATTACCAAACAGATTTGGGAATGGTGTATTTCAGCTAATATTTGGATAAGTCTTGGTCATATTGCTGGCAAAGATAACCACCAAGCTGATAAAGAGTCTAGACAAGTTAGGAAACATACTGAATGGAAGCTAAATTCTGATATGCTTTCTTCAGCTCTTGACATGTTAAAATTCTCTCCTAACATTGACATGTTTGCTTCTAGACACAACTTCCAATTTCCTCAATACATGTCATTCAAGCCAGATCCAGGTTCATGTGCTGTTAACTGTCTTATTCAATCATGGAAATCACTGAAACCATATTGTTTTCCTCCTTTCAGTGTGATACCACAGACCCTTCAGAAGTTGGAGAGGGAGGGGGCGACGGCAGTGTTGGTGATACCCAACTGGCCAACCCAAGTGTGGTATCCAGTCGTCATGAGGATGTTGATTGGACAGCCAGTAATTTTTCCAGCACACCACAGTGTTCTTCACCTACCGTGTTATCCGGACGATGTTCACCCTCTACACAAGTCTCTAAGACTCCTTGTATGTCTATTGTCAGGCAACAGTTCCAAAAGACTGGACTTTCAGAGAACGCTACCCAGCTTGTCCTGCGTGCTTGGAGAACAACAACACAGAAACAGTATCAGACCTATCTCAAAGACTGGGAAGTATTCTGTCATTCCTCAGGGTGTGATCCACTTTCGGCCCCTTTCAACGTTGGGGTAAACTTTCTTGCAGAAGTTGCCCAGAAAGTAGGATACAGTGCTGTTAATACAGCAAGAAGTGTACTCTCTTCAATAATCACCATGCCAGATGGATTAATTTTTGGTGAACACCCAGTTGTGAAAAGACTTTTGAAAGGGGTATTTGAATCCAAACCTGCCTTACCTAGATATGTCCAGGTCTGGGATCTCAACATTGTACTGTTGCACTTAAAATCATTTCCCTGTTATGAGTCAATATCGTTGAAGCAACTGACACACAAGCTTGTAGTGTTATTAGCCATTCTAACTGGACAGAGATGTCAAACCCTACATTCATTTACTCTTGATTCACTGAAATTCAGTGCAGAACAGTGTGTTGTTTACATAAATAAATTTTTGAAGCAATCAAGGCCAGGTTTTCACCTAAAACCTATTGTGCTAAAGAAGTATCAAGCAGATACTAGTTTGTGTGTTTTGACATGTTTACAGTGTTATGTTAATACCACTGCAGCCCTCAGGAAAGGGACTAATGAGTTATTTTTGAGTTACCAAAAACCTTACAGACCTGTCAGTAAGGACAGCATTTCCAGATGGATTCGCCTTGTGTTATCTGCATCAGGTGTGAACACTGAACTGTACGGAGCTCACAGCACACGAGCAGCCTCAACGTCTTCAGCTGCACAGCAAGGAGTGCCAATTATGTTCTAATTCGCTACGCTCAAACGAACATAAAATATTTATCAAGTACAACATACTCAGAATATTGGGTGCTGTCTACCGCGCCTCAGGCGAGCAGGTTTATTCAGGGAGTTTACATTGCAACTCGCGTTATCTTGATTAATTAAGGGCGAACTGCGACTACCGCGACAGTCGACGACGTCAGACATTCCAAGGAGATATCCTGGAACTTGGCATGGTAACTAACAACCTGCCGGACACGCCCCGCCAAGGATTCCACATCTTTCAATCTGTGTAAGTGACTGCGGTACATCGTCGGAGACCTCAAGAGTCGTATTCCTCAGAGGGGAGAGCTATGACATGACTCAATTACACGCCAGCCGGCTGCGGACTGCTTCTGAAACATGTAGCACAGTAGACTTCAGTACTTTTAAATAGAAAAAGCGACTTTCCTTAACCAATGATAATGAGGAACTCGATATCTTTAAACCTTATATACCTCCCAAACAATAAAATTGATACAATATATAAAAGTCGTTAGAATCCCAGTTTTAATAATTGAGTGTTAACTAACCACTGTCTGCTTTTAAAACTAAAATTGCACTTAACTTTGAAAACTTGCCCTCTCCACTGTCCGGTCTCCGGGAGGCACTGTTGAGGCCCGATCGTAGCCTGCATACCGCCGCCGCCCCCAGGGTAGGTACCAGGATCCGGTGAACAGTGTAGTCTCGTAGTCCTCTAACCCAGAATAGCACAACTTCACATATCGCTATAAAGTAGCACAGGCCCATCGACCCACACTGTCCCGGTAACCTATATCACTGGCCCAGTGGCCTACATCACTGGCCCAGTGGCCTACATTGGAGGCCCAGTGGCCTACATCCGAGACCAAGTGGCCAACGTTCACCAATACAAACCTGAATTTAAATTAAAACCCAAGGCAGAAACAACTCGACTGAGTAGCGCGTAGACCTCGAGTGACGAAACAATTACTTCAACCTAACTATATAACCTTCGTCACGTGACTTACCAAGCACATCTGCACGTGCGTTACATGCATCCGCGGTAGCCAGCTCATCCTACCCTACCCTAGATAAATTCATTATCTGCCATACTGAATAGTGCAGGCTGGTGTAGTGACAGGACTTTTGCTAAATTCTATCATCTTCAACTTGAAGATACAAGTGTTAATGACTGTTTTGCTGAAAGTTTGTTGTCCAGATTTGAGCAGGCTTGCTCATCGCCACAGTGTGACAATGCGTAACATTAATTCCAGTCTTATTGAGTGTCAAGTGACATTGTTTTTATGGAGAGCATATGTTTCTTTCAACTCCTGTCATGTTCAAATAACTAAAGTTATCTGAAGTAAACATTGTGAAGTGAACAGTGAACACTTGTTTGTGTTGTGTATTCTTTTATGTTCATGGTCACACAGCTTTGAAATCTCACGTGATTACGTAGTGACGTAGACTTTAACGAGATAGAATTTAAAAATTAAACGAGACTTACTTGTAAGGAACGGAGGAATCAAGTGCCCTCCCTTCCCAACCCTGGCGAAACACTTTTGTTAAGTGTGCCCATTCACAGCTTTGAAGCCTGAAGATTGACTGCGCGCGCACCATCTCACTTGATTCCTCCGTTCCTGACTTTAACTCAATAGAATTATACTCAAACTTCAACTTACAAGTAAGTCTCGTTTAATTTTTAAATTAAACACAATTACGGTAGTTCAGACACGGTGTAAATCCTACACACATAATGATTACGTCGCCGAAAGTGGGTTCGTTAACTGCTGTGCCCTTTCGACGAGGGGTACTGTACTTTGGGCGTCGAAATAAGTATGTTATTGTCGATTAAACAATCTAAATGTGATATCAAAATTTCGACGAAAGATTTTTCTACAAAGTGATGTATTTCGTTTCTCAATAGCTAAATTTCATCCTGAACCGCTTGCAAGTATGATACAGCATCTTTAAAGTTAACCATGAAATTAATCCTGCGTTACGAAAACATGTAACATCAAAGTCCCCGTCACCTGTCGACTTTTTGCAATTTTGATTTTCTAGGTTTGGACTTCCTGCGAATTCCCTCTCACAACATTTAATCACACAATGACATATACTTAAAATTAGTGTATACCCAGAGCAGGCGTGAATTCAAAGCAGCTGATTATTCAAGGATTAAGGTAAAATTATAAAGAGTGAATCCGAGAAAAATGTAATAACATTGTCTTTTTTTATTTCTAAAGAGATACAATTACACATTGACTGCGTTGTAATGGGAAACAGGATAAAGAGCTGAACTCAGTTGTTAAACTTTTCAAGAAAAAGACGAAACTGAGAACTCTGAAAAATGATACAAAATCAATATACAACACATTTCTTCATATGAGTGAACCGTTTTTTACCAATTTCAGTCTCTTTTTTACCTTTCCTAGATAATCGTGGTTTATTGTCAGTCTTTTTAAATTTTGCAAGAAACTTTTTTTTGAGGAAAATCAACTCAAAATTTATCCCCCTCACAAAGTCTTCAGCAATAGTGTAGGACGTCCAGCCTGTGTGCTCGGTATAAACTTTGACGAAGGAAGCGGCACGGTATGCCTCTATTTTTGCTAAACGAGAACCTTTAAAAAAAACTTTTAGATTATAGAGATATCGGCTTGAAAGGACCATCACGCCAATGGATTTGATATAAATGATGCTATCTGGTTTAGGAGGAAATAGATACCCGGTCACTGTTTTGTTCCCGAGATTTAACTGGGTCTTCCTGCATGTCTTGCTGAGTTTTGGGAACGGTTTCCAGGACTCAATCTTTTTAGGTTTTGTTCTGACTGGGAAAGAATACTTTGATTAAGATCAGTAGGTATCATAAAGTTATTATAATCAAGGAATTTCAAAATAACATAAATGGCAAAATGATCAAACCAGTAATATGTATTTTGATATTTTGTATACTGTAATTGTATGATGTTTTACTTCAAACATATTGTCCTTACAGGTTTCAGTTCCATTTGATTAGATATGGTTCATTGATAGCACTATAACCCTCAATTATGTATAGGATATTGTCCGAGTAACTCTCCATTTATTGAAAATAATGAGTTGAGGCCCCTAGGGGCCAATGCTATATATTTTCAAGAAATGAAGAGCCAGGAGGGTATTACCTGACTTTAAAGAGACACTCTGTGAGTTTCATCACGTAGGATTTTGCTTTGATACGAACCTAAATGGTAAAATTTGTTATATAAATTCAAAACATCTCATGTATTCATTCCCAAATGACAAATATATGACAAATACTAGTTTTAAACGAAAATCTTAAAACAGTCATATAGGTTCGTGGAAATCAAAACTACAAGTGTAATTTCCACGAATACTTGTGATTTAACCAATGAAACAAATCCAACTCGTAGCTGTAATTCTGACTGCTTTACATACGTTTCCAAAAATACGTTTGACTGATTACCGCGCGTCATTGTCCGGTTTTCGATCATAATCGCGACTTCAAACCTTCCTCTTGTCACTAGACGGCATCGATAAGCTTTAAATGATTCTTTTCTGTAAGAATGGATATCTCTCGATCAGATGACACTATCTGTAGAGTTTCCCATATATGACCCCCAAGAACTCGCGGAGTGTCTCTTTAATTACACTCAACTAAATGTTGATTGAAATAAATACCTTAAAACCTAATGAATATGAAATATCAAGAACAAAATTTGAAGGAAAACGTAACACTCCCTCACAGAAAATAATAGAACGATAGAACAGTATAGTGACGTTTCAAGTTTTATAAAAAAAAAGCTGGTTAAAATTCATAAGAAGATGAAGCAACTTACTGAGTGTACACACAAGCTTCCCCTTCCGTCTTGAAAATAACTTAGCTCCTTTGTTGCAGCCTTTGAGACTTTTGTAATAAGTTTCCTGAAAGATAAGAGGAAGAACTGTTATTAAGTTTAAGAAACGATAGCAAACTACAAAATTGTCCCAATTTGCCCTTTCTCACTAATTTTACATTTAGTATTACCCATATTATCAAACATAATTTGTGACAATAGCAAGGATGAAAAGCAGGTTTCATTGGGAAGATTGAGATATAGGATGACGCCATAGGGTTAATATTTAAAGAAATACTTTATTGTAAAACAAGTTTTTTCATCTTTCTTAATCTCTCATTTATATAACATGCTAAACCCACCTTAGCCAGTGAGCGATATACTTCGCATGAACAGGACAGATTCTCCGGGTTGAAGACACATCCTGAACAGCCTACAGTAAGTCTGCAATGAGACTCACACATCAGGCGACCACTGGGTCTGAGAATGCCTTCTTCATGAGACTCTATGGCTGTGACAAGCCATCCGAGTGACATTAACAAGAAGAAGAGGGGAGGGAGACCATCTCCCTGTGACATGCCCAATAAACTAGTTTGCTCAACTTTCATGATTGCCAAGGTTTCTTCTGCAATGATATCAACTTTAGTTGCCTGATCCTAAAACATTCTATGACATCGACCAATCTTTTTTGATGAGCCTGTCCTAAAAGTTTATAAGATTTATTGACAATGAATCCAAGAAAATATGAAGACAGATTAAAGTTAAATGTTGTGTATTGCTATTAATATTTTTTCACACGTTTCGATAAATATGCAAAAGACTTGGAAATACATCACTGAAGCATACATCTTTATTGCTATAGTTTGATGTCAATTTGACAATGGCATACAATATTCATATCACTTTATTGACTTTTGAAATGTCATAGCTTAATAATATATATAATATGTAACGAAAAGGGGATTGTGATTATTTCCTTTTTAAATAACCTGCTATCTAATTCTCACTATACGAATTATCACAAATACCATACAGGTTGAGTTTATAATTATTAGTTCGGATTCCATGTGTCTTATTTGTACATCATGCGTGTTTGCGTTACTAAAATTGAAATAGAAATAGAATATGCTCATGTAAGCATAATGTTTTAAAATTAACGCGTAAAGTGATGCTCATATTTGGTCTGCAAATACGCAAATTTCGTATTCAGACCCTCTCATGAGCGTTCAGGCGAACAGCACTACACAATACATGTTGAGCACTACGCATTGCGCGTAGTTGGATTCAACTTCCACTATATATTTACATTGTTAAATATGCATTTACGAAGGCCACACTATGCTTTGCCCACTATGGGCACTTTATGCCGACCAAATCTTCATTCCCATGGCAGCTAATCTATTCTTCTTTAAAAACATATCCTAGAATAGAACACTTATTCCATTGATTGTATCACAAACGAACTTAATTGTCTTTGAAGCATCTGTTAATATCATATGCCATATAGGTGGAGAATTGGGAGTAATTTTTAAAAATTAACGCCAATAAATCACAATATCTGCAGGTTTCCTCTGAATAAGACACCGTTTAAATAAATATGTTCAGTTTTCATAATTGTTAAAAATTTTGCAGATTTTATATTCAATAGACGTAGAGAGTTGATATTATTTTTTTGTAAATTATCACCAATAAATCACTATATTTGCAGGTTTCTTTGAAAAACAAATACCACTTAATCTGATCTTATTCAGTAATAATAATTGTAGAACACTTTAAAACATATAATGAAAACAAAAATATCAAGAAATCTGATCTTTTCAGTTAGAAAACTTTGAAAAAGGGAAGCTTGGTTTTACTTTCATTATCTGCTACCCTCTGTTAGGGGAAATATCTACCAAAACCCCATCCTCGTGTTTCTCTCTTACTTCGTCACTAATATCCCAGGGTTGCTTGGAATAAAACGTAAAAGAGAGCTTGCAAGGTTTTACTTTTGATTCCGCCAACAAACGGTTTTTAATCTAGAATTCTTCCAAAATCCCACCCAAAGGTTTTCTCTTACTTATTATGAGTCTTGCATAAAATAAAATTAAATGTGCATTGTTTTATTGACTTGACTGCGTGTCGTCCAATTTCAAGTTTTTATGAAAGAAAAAGCCGTGTCAAATAATTTTTTCTGTTATTTATGTGTTTGAAAATTTACTGACCAGTTGAAAATCGCTTATAAATAAGCCGAGCAAGATGGCCTAAAATCGGCGATTAACAGCCAGGAAATAGCTTTATTATCAGGCGACTTGTTCTCCGTGTTGGGAAGAGCTGATAAAATCCACGAACATCTTTGATAAATAGCTGTACTGTTAATAGCACACCGGTGATAAAATATAACAAAGCAATATAAAACCTGTTGATCTAAATTTATTTAGATTGGGACACAAGAATTAAAATGTAATGCTTCTTGTGACAGCCTACTTCTCTTTAGCGATAATCTTCTAACCTTCTAAGTTTCTTTCCGCATTTCAAGAATTACCAACCTACCGTCCCCTGGTCACAAAATGATGATTATTGTTCTATCATGTTACGTTCATATCCAGCTTTAACATAGTGATGATTAAAAATACGCCTTTTGGTAAATGTCTTAATATTTTGAGAATAAATTGTACTCTGTGAAGTTGTACTCTATTATAACCAACATTTATACAACATTTACAAAATTTGACTATTTACGAGTGGGGGGGATGGGGGGTGTTTATTTTTCTAAATATCAAATTTCATTCACGAGCGGATTGATCTCACACTTATATGAAATGATAAATACAAATGTATTGGTTTCATGTCTTCACAAATGGTTATAACCATTATTACATTACGAATTAACATCTGATTAACAAGTTAAATCATGCATTATTTGAAGCGCCATAAAATGGCTCTGAACAGTTATCTTCGGCAATATTCGTGACTTTCCGGACAGGAAGCGGAAGTTACCGAATGGTAACCCACGGCGAAAAGGAAAATATTTTCTCTGAGAAGTGTCAGCTACTGTAAAATCGATATTTTGGACATATTTACAGGATGTAGCGATTTGTTTTGTGATATTTTATCACCGAGTGTTATTACCAATACAGCTATTTATAAAATCGGACCGATATTCGTGGATTTAAGCAGCTGTTTCAGAAATGTCCGACTCTGAGGACGAGTCGCCTGACAAACAACTGAAAATAGTTATAATGGGAGATGGTGCGTCTGGCAAGGTGAACGAAGGATTATTTTGCTTATAATTCTAAAATATTGTACATATTAATGTTTGAAAAGAAATCTTACATTTTGCATCTAAGGTATATCAAAGGAATAGGATTTTCTTCTCATATCACCGCTGATACAGGTTTAAGTTTCATAAGATCATCTTGAAGAAAACATACTTGACAAGAAATGGTTTCATACTTAGCATTTTGTTTCAACCTTGAGTTTTAGATATTGTGTTGACAGCTAACAAACTCTGTTGATAGTTTCCCCTCAGCACTGTCTAACAATAGCCCGTATAGAAGGATGTTTACTTACCAATTTGATGCAAAGAAAAATTTCCTGACAATAGATGATGCTTGAGCATCAGACCAAAAACGCACCATTGCTTTAAGAAACAAGAGACATCAGGAGAGATGGCTTATCTCCCCGGCCATATTGAAGTTGAATGATCAGTTTTAGCATATATTTTGATATACTGATTGTGTGAATAATGTTTAATGCATACATGCAGCTAATTTTGATATTAATTATGATAAACCACATCTAGAGAGAGGAAATCAACAATCCTGTTTGATTGAATATGCTGTTTGATTAAAACATCTTCATTCCTTGAAACACAGTTTTAAAATTAATGGTACTGTTGGAATGAAGAATGTCATTGAGTTTAAACTCCCTGCTATTTGAAAACAACAAAAGGCACATTTTTCAGTTTCATTGATCTAGCCCTGATGGTTTTCAAATTCTCCTCCGGGAATGCATTCATAAATTGCGTTTCCACGAAAGCCCGCAAAAAGATCAAATTCCGGAAAGTTGAAAATCGCAAAAGGCTAAACTAAATGTGATAATTAGTTTTTTTGAGTTCTGCTCCGGACACAATGTGATCAGAGACGGACGGACGGACGGACGGAGAGACGAGGGGGGGGGGGGGGGGGGGGGGGGGGGGCGTGGATTTGAATGCTTTGGGCGCGAGCCTAGTAGTTTCGGTGGTAGAAGCAAACTTTAAGCTTATAATACAAAAAGCCTTGTCGAGGAACCGAAACTACCTTGAAAAACATCCAGCCATTTTGCAGAGGAAAGATGAAGGAGTTCGTATCCAGATACATCAGCAGTATTTGGATTTTTTTACTGTTTTTAGTGCTTTCAGCCTGTTCCTGTTGCCGCATATGTCAAGCAAGGTGTGTTGTATCCATCAAGGAGTAAGACAAGGTGGAGTTAACATAGACGATCTTATATCAGAACTTGACAACCTCCACTGTGGACTTATTATTGGAATAAACTACATCCCAACTTTTTTCCTTGATCAACTCTCCAAGCCATGGTGGAAATTAACAAAATTCATTCATTCCTTCACATTAAGAGTTCAACATATTTTTGTTTCACAAAATAAAAAAAGGATTGGTGAACAAGCCACAAGGCTTATTTGAACACCGTTCTGAGAAAAACATCGCTTAAGTTTGGGAAATGTAGTGCTTTTTATGATGATCAAGTCAAAGGAGATGTGGAACTTCTCGCTGATTAAGTGAAAGGAGCTGTACATAGAAGCTTTAATGGTTCAATCAACATCAACGCACTATTCTCCATAACATTTTTCAGTGACGAACTTAATGGAAAATAATAGCTTCAGAAAAAGGCATTCGTTTTGGATATTTGCTTAAAATCACTTTCCTTATCCAAAGTTCAACTTTTTGCAAACACAAAGTGAAAATCGATAGGAAGCATTGTACGTCCGTGAGCCACTTCTTCCGAATATACTTCCTACACATTGCATGCAAGTGATAAGAAAATATAATATCATTGAAAATCACGAAATGTGGTAAGGCATTACCTTATTGTTGTTACCTGAATATCATTTTGGATTTGAAACATTCTCCACCATCCACTTCAAGTTTAAATATTGAATTTGGAGTTAATTTTTGCTTGATTTTATTTACAGTAATGCATTGAAACGCATAAAACGAATTTAGATATGACATTTGCAGGCATTGATTAAAATTATTAAAGTACTCACGGAGATAGGAATACAATGGTTTTTGGAGTTTATTTCTTTATTACTTGACTAATGTAAGTAATTCTTACATATGTTCAAATAGCTACGTTTTTCCCAACTAGGCCTTATGACATCATTGCAAAAATATATTTTTAATTGCCTTTCCTCAGGTAAAACTCTCAAAATTTTGCATATGTTCAATACATTTCGAAACATGCTATAGCATACGTCACTCTCAGCAATGCGTGTGAATATAAACCTGCAACGCTCTTACCACTTGAATTTTGCAGTTGCACGTGCGTTGCCACAGCAACTCTGCAATTGACGAAAAAAGATATGAATGAACCTGTAAGAATAGTAGCTTGTAACATTCTTTTTTGTCTGTACACTTTAAGGACACCACGTTATTTTTTCAATATTTTATGAAATCCTAAATCATATAAGATAGGAATAGTAGAGGACATAAGATATGAAACTATTGTACAATAAACGATGAATTTTAGCGGACTGTACTGAGATTACAGATCATTTACATACTAAAGCTTGCATTAAAAACATACATTTCAACTTTGTAATAATTTCTAGATGTGAAAATTACACTTTTGTTATCTCCTGTAAATTAATATATTTTGGGGGATTTTACAAAAACTGTCATTGTGAATGAATATATAGAATACAAATATAAAGTTAGTTCTTAAGAAAGAAGTAATCGACAAAAAGCATTGTATTTCTATTTCCGTGAGTACTATAGTTAATAATTATATTGATGACAAGTGGAAAAAAATTCCTTTTCCAAATCAATTAACATGGATGTGACAGAAAACCTTTGTGAATTTTCAATTGGGACATTCTTTGTTTGATGTCATTAACCTCTCCCCTCCTCCACTCATCAATGGGTTACATGAATTCACCAAATTCACGCTACTCCAGAAAGAAGATCTCTTTACGCCATATTTTATACTTTAGTTGCCTGATCCTAAAACATTCTATGACATCGACCAATCTTTTTTGATGAGCCTGTCCTAAAAGTTTATAAGATTTATTGACAATGAATCCAAGAAAATATGAAGACAGATTAAAGTTAAATGTTGTGTATTGCTATTAATATTTTTTCACACGTTTCGATAAATATGCAAAAGACTTGGAAATACATCACTGAAGCATACATCTTTATTGCTATAGTTTGATGTCAATTTGACAATGGCATACAATATTCATATCACTTTATTGACTTTTGAAATGTCATAGCTTAATAATATATATAATATGTAACGAAAAGGGGATTGTGATTATTTCCTTTTTAAATAACCTGCTATCTAATTTTCACTATACGAATTATCACAAATACCATACAGGTTGAGTTTATAATTATTAGTTCGGATTCCATGTGTCTTATTTGTACATCATGCGTGTTTGCGTTACTAAAATTGAAATAGAAATAGAATATGCTCATGTAAGCATAATGTTTTAAAATTAACGCGTAAAGTGATGCTCATATTTGGTCTGCAAATACGCAAATTTCGTATTCAGACCCTCTCATGAGCGTTCAGGCGAACAGCACTACACAATACATGTTGAGCACTACGCATTGCGCGTAGTTGGATTCAACTTCCACTATATATTTACATTGTTAAATATGCATTTACGAAGGCCACACTATGCTTTGCCCACTATGGGCACTTTATGCCGACCAAATCTTCATTCCCATGGCAGCTAATCTATTCTTCTTTAAAAACATATCCTAGAATAGAACACTTATTCCATTGATTGTATCACAAACGAACTTAATTGTCTATTCGCCCTTTGAAGCATCTGTTAATATCATATGCCATATAGGTGGAGAATTGGGAGTAATTTTTAAAAATTAACGCCAATAAATCACAATATTTGCAGGTTTCCTCTGAATAAGACACCGTTTAAATAAATATGTTCAGTTTTCATAATTGTTAAAAATTTTGCAGATTTTATATTCAATAGACGTAGAGAGTTGATATTATTTTTTTGTAAATTATCACCAATAAATCACTATATTTGCAGGTTTCTTTGAAAAACAAATACCACTTAATCTGATCTTATTCAGTAATAATAATTGTAGAACACTTTAAAACATATAATGAAAACAAAAATATCAAGAAATCTGATCTTTTCAGTTAGAAAACTTTGAAAAAGGGAAGCTTGGTTTTACTTTCATTATCTGCTACCCTCTGTTAGGGGAAATATCTACCAAAACCCCATCCTCGTGTTTCTCTCTTACTTCGTCACTAATATCCCAGGGTTGCTTGGAATAAAACGTAAAAGAGAGCTTGCAAGGTTTTACTTTTGATTCCGCCAACAAACGGTTTTTAATCTAGAATTCTTCCAAAATCCCACCCAAAGGTTTTCTCTTACTTATTATGAGTCTTGCATAAAATAAAATTAAATGTGCATTGTTTTATTGACTTGACTGCGTGTCGTCCAATTTCAAGTTTTTATGAAAGAAAAAGCCGTGTCAAATAATTTTTTCTGTTATTTATGTGTTTGAAAATTAACTGACCAGTTGAAAATCGCTTATAAATAAGCCGAGCAAGATGGCCTAAAATCGGCGATTAACAGCCAGGAAATAGCTTTATTATCAGGCGACTTGTTCTCCGTGTTGGGAAGAGCTGATAAAATCCACGAACATCTTTGATAAATAGCTGTACTGTTAATAGCACACCGGTGATAAAATATAACAAAGCAATATAAAACCTGTTGATCTAAATTTATTTAGATTGGGACACAAGAATTAAAATGTAATGCTTCTTGTGACAGCCTACTTCTCTTTAGCGATAATCTTCTAACCTTCTAAGTTTCTTTCCGCATTTCAAGAATTACCAACCTACCGTCCCCTGGTCACAAAATGATGATTATTGTTCTATCATGTTACGTTCATATCCAGCTTTAACATAGTGATGATTAAAAATACGCCTTTTGGTAAATGTCTTAATATTTTGAGAATAAATTGTACTCTGTGAAGTTGTACTCTATTATAACCAACATTTATACAACATTTACAAAATTTGACTATTTACGAGTGGGGGGGATGGGGGGTGTTTATTTTTCTAAATATCAAATTTCATTCACGAGCGGATTGATCTCACACTTATATGAAATGATAAATACAAATGTATTGGTTTCATGTCTTCACAAATGGTTATAACCATTATTACATTACGAATTAACATCTGATTAACAAGTTAAATCATGCATTATTTGAAGCGCCATAAAATGGCTCTGAACAGTTATCTTCGGCAATATTCGTGACTTTCCGGACAGGAAGCGGAAGTTACCGAATGGTAACCCACGGCGAAAAGGAAAATATTTTCTCTGAGAAGTGTCAGCTACTGTAAAATCGATATTTTGGACATATTTACAGGATGTAGCGATTTGTTTTGTGATATTTTATCACCGAGTGTTATTACCAATACAGCTATTTATAAAATCGGACCGATATTCGTGGATTTAAGCAGCTGTTTCAGAAATGTCCGACTCTGAGGACGAGTCGCCTGACAAACAACTGAAAATAGTTATAATGGGAGATGGTGCGTCTGGCAAGGTGAACGAAGGATTATTTTGCTTATAATTCTAAAATATTGTACATATTAATGTTTGAAAAGAAATCTTACATTTTGCATCTAAGGTATATCAAAGGAATAGGATTTTCTTCTCATATCACCGCTGATACAGGTTTAAGTTTCATAAGATCATCTTGAAGAAAACATACTTGACAAGAAATGGTTTCATACTTAGCATTTTGTTTCAACCTTGAGTTTTAGATATTGTGTTGACAGCTAACAAACTCTGTTGATAGTTTCCCCTCAGCACTGTCTAACAATAGCCCGTATAGAAGGATGTTTACTTACCAATTTGATGCAAAGAAAAATTTCCTGACAATAGATGATGCTTGAGCATCAGACCAAAAACGCACCATTGCTTTAAGAAACAAGAGACATCAGGAGAGATGGCTTATCTCCCCGGCCATATTGAAGTTGAATGATCAGTTTTAGCATATATTTTGATATACTGATTGTGTGAATAATGTTTAATGCATACATGCAGCTAATTTTGATATTAATTATGATAAACCACATCTAGAGAGAGGAAATCAACAATCCTGTTTGATTGAATATGCTGTTTGATTAAAACATCTTCATTCCTTGAAACACAGTTTTAAAATTAATGGTAATGTTGGAATGAAGAATGTCATTGAGTTTAAACTCCCTGCTATTTGAAAACAACAAAAGGCACATTTTTCAGTTTCATTGATCTAGCCCTGATGGTTTTCAAATTCTCCTCCGGGAATGCATTCATAAATTGCGTTTCCACGAAAGCCCGCAAAAAGATCAAATTCCGGAAAGTTGAAAATCGCAAAAGGCTAAACTAAATGTGATAATTAGTTTTTTTGAGTTCTGCTCCGGACACAATGTGATCAGAGACGGACGGACGGACGGACGGAGAGACGAGGGGGGGGGGGGGGGGGGGGCGTGGATTTGAATGCTTTGGGCGCGAGCCTAGTAGTTTCGGTGGTAGAAGCAAACTTTAAGCTTATAATACAAAAAGCCTTGTCGAGGAACCGAAACTACCTTGAAAAACATCCAGCCATTTTGCAGAGGAAAGATGAAGGAGTTCGTATCCAGATACATCAGCAGTATTTGGATTTTTTGACTGTTTTTAGTGCTTTCAGCCTGTTCCTGTTGCCGCATATGTCAAGCAAGGTGTGTTGTATCCATCAAGGAGTAAGACAAGGTGGAGTTAACATAGACGATCTTATATCAGAACTTGACAACCTCCACTGTGGACTTATTATTGGAATAAACTACATCCCAACTTTTTTCCTTGATCAACTCTCCAAGCCATGGTGGAAATTAACAAAATTCATTCATTCCTTCACATTAAGAGTTCAACATATTTTTGTTTCACAAAATAAAAAAAGGATTGGTGAACAAGCCACAAGGCTTATTTGAACACCGTTCTGAGAAAAACATCGCTTAAGTTTGGGAAATGTAGTGCTTTTTATGATGATCAAGTCAAAGGAGATGTGGAACTTCTCGCTGATTAAGTGAAAGGAGCTGTACATAGAAGCTTTAATGGTTCAATCAACATCAACGCACTATTCTCCATAACATTTTTCAGTGACGAACTTAATGGAAAATAATAGCTTCAGAAAAAGGCATTCGTTTTGGATATTTGCTTAAAATCACTTTCCTTATCCAAAGTTCAACTTTTTGCAAACACAAAGTGAAAATCGATAGGAAGCATTGTACGTCCGTGAGCCACTTCTTCCGAATATACTTCCTACACATTGCATGCAAGTGATAAGAAAATATAATATCATTGAAAATCACGAAATGTGGTAAGGCATTACCTTATTGTTGTTACCTGAATATCATTTTGGATTTGAAACATTCTCCACCATCCACTTCAAGTTTAAATATTGAATTTGGAGTTAATTTTTGCTTGATTTTATTTACAGTAATGCATTGAAACGCATAAAACGAATTTAGATATGACATTTGCAGGCATTGATTAAAATTATTAAAGTACTCACGGAGATAGGAATACAATGGTTTTTGGAGTTTATTTCTTTATTACTTGACTAATGTAAGTAATTCTTACATATGTTCAAATAGCTACGTTTTTCCCAACTAGGCCTTATGACATCATTGCAAAAATATATTTTTAATTGCCTTTCCTCAGGTAAAACTCTCAAAATTTTGCATATGTTCAATACATTTCGAAACATGCTATAGCATACGTCACTCTCAGCAATGCGTGTGAATATAAACCTGCAACGCTCTTACCACTTGAATTTTGCAGTTGCACGTGCGTTGCCACAGCAACTCTGCAATTGACGAAAAAAGATATGAATGAACCTGTAAGAATAGTAGCTTGTAACATTCTTTTTTGTCTGTACACTTTAAGGACACCACGTTATTTTTTCAATATTTTATGAAATCCTAAATCATATAAGATAGGAATAGTAGAGGACATAAGATATGAAACTATTGTACAATAAACGATGAATTTTAGCGGACTGTACTGAGATTACAGATCATTTACATACTAAAGCTTGCATTAAAAACATACATTTCAACTTTGTAATAATTTCTAGATGTGAAAATTACACTTTTGTTATCTCCTGTAAATTAATATATTTTGGGGGATTTTACAAAAACTGTCATTGTGAATGAATATATAGAATACAAATATAAAGTTAGTTCTTAAGAAAGAAGTAATCGACAAAAAGCATTGTATTTCTATTTCCGTGAGTACTATAGTTAATAATTATATTGATGACAAGTGGAAAAAAATTCCTTTTCCAAATCAATTAACATGGATGTGACAGAAAACCTTTGTGAATTTTCAATTGGGACATTCTTTGTTTGATGTAATTAACCTCTCCCCTCCTCCACTCATCAATGGGTTACATGAATTCACCAAATTCACGCTACTCCAGAAAGAAGATCTCTTTACGCCATATATTCAAATAGCAGTTTAATTACAAACTTCAAAATCTAGTGGTATAGTTTAATTCACATACAGCACTGAAGTGGAAAGTTCCTCCTCAGCAACAATCAAATCCCCGTTAAAAAGTCAAATATCCGCAAGAAACGAATCTGTTATTCCCATTTAACCGCAATTATTTCAAAATCGAGTTGCCATGTCCAACTAAGTCTCATCAGATTTGACACAAAGTTGACAAAGGGTACACTTACCATAATTTGAGAGGGGCAGTCAATTATTTCACTCCTTATTACTATCTATTATTTCAATACCTTAGAAAATAGCTCTTCAAACACAATTCCGCATCTTTGAATCCTATATATCCTATCCTATATATTGCCATAAGAATTGTGAATAAAAAAACTGCTTTGAAAAAAGTATGTTGCACGAAACCAGAATGAAGAGGATAAATGAACACGAGTTCTTTTGATTTTTCATTTTCTTTGTTCAGGAGTTCAAATTAAGAAAGAGAACTTTTGTTACTTTCCTGGCTCAGCCTATATCATGCAATTGACCATATCACTGATGCATTTACTTGTGGGATTGTCCTAATAAACTTTCTACTTTAGTGTCTCTTAGTGTTAATGGACGAAGGATGAAGAGTAAGAAGAAGTCGTGAAATAAGTTGACGATTTTGCATGTAGAGTTATTTTGGTTTCAATCAAACATTAGTAATGTAGGAACACTTAACAAATGTGATTCACATTTTTCACACTTTGGATTCGCCCGTCACAAACATCAACCATATAAAATATGATGCTTAGGGCAGGATAGTTAAATCTCAGAGGACAACACAGCACAATACTAGATGTTTTTGATTGTCATCTTAGAATATTGAAGATTATGAAAAAGAAAACATTTTTGTAGTGTAAAACATTGAAATATTATTTGAACTATAATATATCTAACATTGGAAGTCAGGTAGGTCCTGAACTTCTGATAGGTGACAGTCGTCAGAACAACATTTCGACTCCATTCCGAATTCATCCAAATATTTTAATCAACCAATATTGACATATTAAGATATGAAAAAACGTTGTTTCAAAACGTCATGCTTTTTTTTATCATGACGTCACTGGCCCTTATCGCAAAAAATGAAACATATTTCTGTCCATGACTGTTGTTTTCTGTTCACCTTTTTCTCTGATAATTAAATTAATTAAAGTTTATGTGCTATTTTTGCAATGTGTAAATTATTCATAATTAATCATAATCTGTTTTGATTAAACTATCCTCCTCCCAAAAATGAAACACAGCTTGGGAAGTAAGGCAGTTATAGTAAAGTCTCTTGCATACGCTTTTGTCAAAATAGATTCCGACTTCAACAGCAAAATAGAGGTTTATGATAATGAATATTGACTTTTGTGTGGGCAATTGCGTGACAGTGTGCATCTAACAACTTATGACATGATTTTATTGGTCTATTATCGGCTGAATGTCGTATAATTTGTTCTAATGAACATATGTTTAATTAGAAATTGCTTTGATGAAGAAATAAATAGAGCCTAAATGTAAGTGTTGCATGTGGAAAACAATTATAATATTTGGACCAAACGACATACTTAACACACTCATGCCATCTATTTTCTCTTTAATCTGTTTGCCTGCTGTTTTATTACTCGCTGTTACGTTACACAGATGAAGTAAGCTTGTTATTGGTTTCCCGCTATTAAGTTAAACCATCATAAAGGACACATACAATTACAAACATCACGACTTATGTTAACGTGTGTAACTACTTCATTGGTCGCCTTAACTCGTTAAATTCATAAAGTGTAATCATTTTCAATAATGATAAGAGAACTTCATATTTATCCGGAATGAGAAGCAAGACGACTTCAGTCAGACTACATTAAGTAAAGTTGTACACATTTTTACATAACCATTTTCTCATGAAAACAGTCTCCTCATTTCATATGACATTTATTTGAATATGTTAAAAAAAGAACGATATCATTAAATTGTAGACTGGTAATGGGGTCAATACCTGCTTCTATAGACAGGAATAAATAATACAATATTGACCATTGATATGAAAATCATAGATAATCCGATAAGCTACATATTCAATGGATATATTTTACAAATATGATCAAAAAGGTAACGAACACTGCCATTATGTATGTATTAAAAATCGAGATATCAGAGAGACAATGAATGTACCAACAACCAAACTATACTTGACCCAATGTTGGACCTTTGTAAGCTGCTGCTTTGGTAAGTTTTGGCAACATTGCTGACTCTGTACATGCGTGTTCAAAATTTTGGTCATAGCCGAAAAAAGAACAAGAATATTTTTGTCCTGACAGATTGATCTCAAATAAATAACGCTGTATTTTCACCATCTTTATTCTTTCACACTCATTGTGTCTCCAATGCAAAGGTGTAATTACCCATTAATGAGAAAGTTCTTGTCAAATCATATCTCTTCTTTTCAGTCGTTTATTCATCTTTATGCCTAAAGCAGGTGTTGATTGTAAACACTTGATTGAAGACTTGTCATAGACGGGATCATCGCTCGTAATCACAGGATCATGTTATTGTTGCTCTCACACTGGTTCTTATCATATAATACCTTCACACTAGTTTCATCAATGTCATATTATTTATTTATTTATAATTACTCAAACCACTTTTATTTGTCTTCATTGATAAGGTATAATGAATATTTCTTTAGTGTAATTGGGCCAGGGAAAACTCAATAAAATCGCCCATCAGAGTTATCCACTGAAAAATATGGAGGACATTTAAGACATTCAATACCCATAGGTTGGAAAATAAGTAGTGACATATTTTCAATATGCGCACATGTGTTCATATCACTTTCCTCACAAATACAGCTTTGGCCTCATAAAACAAATGTCAATGACATCACTGTAGCCGCCCGGCGCAAGGGAAGCAGGCGGCTTTCTGTAAATTTTTCCAAAAGGTTAGAATCGGTAAATAAAGAAAAACAAAATTCTTTGAAGTGTGCCATATGACTTTAACGAAACTAGTTCAAATTTGTATATAACTCTCGCTCTCCTTCGGGTAATATATAGTTTCATATTCGTAAAAGTCAAATTACACACTTCCTCATGTTATAATCTCATCACTTTATTGAAATTTCTTAATTCTCGAATTATCGTAATTGATTTTATGTCTGAAACTTTTGTAGAAATCTGTAGTCCTGCACTAAAAAAAAGCTGTTCCTTTGTGTGATGAAAACCTTCTAAAGTAGTCCCTAGACAAAAGGGCATATGTTATAAAAAGCTATCTTAAATGCATATTGGTAACACCTTTTCGATTGTTACTTTTTAAACATTGGTGGTGTCTTGACCAATAAGTCAGATTTCCACCTTTATAGAGGGGACAATCATTTTCAGGTACTTTGACCATTTAATACTCTCAGGAACGTCCAAAGAGAAGCTAATTGTCCCGGAGGAAATGGTGGGGATATCAATCTAATTTTAGCTTACTACCAAGCGTAAAGTATGAACTTTGATTGACAGTGCTGAATTGTTGTCATTGGAATATAAAAAGAACCATTTCCACTTCACTGTTTGCTTTTAAGCAGAAATCGTTTTCCTTCTCAGGGTAATCTAACATAAGATGTGCCCACAATTTCATTCTCAGTGCTATGTTCTGTCAATATGCATAAGGATAGAAACTCATACAGCTACTGTCATGTGAATAAAGGATTGACACAGTTCTTTCCTTGAGGAAATATGAAAAGGACTTTGGATAAAGATACTTTAAACCGTTGCCTAATGAAAAACTGACATTAGTGTAGGGACCTTTGGTTATATTTATTGAATGTTTTAATTCACAGTAAAATTGGAAAGTCACACTAATAAGCTTTACATCCTTTTAGCTTAATGACGTACATGTGGGTTTATATTTCTGACAGTAACCCTTTTTATCTTATTTATGTTACTTATTGTGCACAAAAGCAAGTCATTATTGCATAACATTCGAATTCGCTGTTAAGAAATTAATGAGATGATAGTTATGCTTGTAAGCAATTCTTTTTCACAATAACATGTTCCTCTCTGCTTTACTGACCTATTTATCTTTACTCTTAACCTAACGGTATAAGCATTTCATTTATCCTGCAGGAGGTGTCAAACGACCAGTTAACCATGTGTATTTGGAGGTATTTGGATGTACAGTGGTGTCGCATATTGATAACATGACCTTGTAAAAGTGACACATTTCAATCAGATGATCTTTATATTAGGTTTCCCCCTACTCCCAATGTGAGAGTAAACAAGCGGTGTCAATCAATCAATTAACCTGACATGTTCTTTTAATGTCTACTTCATATCAGGAGGTGTCACACACCGATCAGTTGAATATGTATGTTATTTGATGTCAAATACCGTTCAAAGAGGCTTTTTCTTGATAATAATGACGAATATCAATGTTGACAGTTGTAATAATTGATTCATCTTCTAGCCAACATCTGCTGCTTTCAAGGAATCAGACAGTCATTGATCACATACTCCATGAGCTTAAGGGAAACCTGTTGTTTTGAATCATCTAGTGTTTACGGAAATGCATCTAGAGTAATATTTCAATTGATTCTGGTACCTCGATTTAGTTGACTTCAGGGTCAAGGCTTTTCAACAGTAGGAACTTAATCTGTTATCGACCGTAGACCCTGAAAATAACACATGAGTAGCTTTCTTTTTCTTGGCGTGACAGGCAGTGAGAGATGGAGAAATATGTTGTACACTTCTCCCTAGGGTAAAATGGACTAATGTGCCTTCTCTGTAGTCATCTTCCCCCTTATATGATTAGTGATGGAAGAAGGTATAAAATACATTTATTGATTTCATATTCAACGTGTAGATTTTCATAGTAACAAACGTGTCAATATTTATTTAATTTTTCGGTATTGACTATTTCACTAGATGATAGACATTTGAACAAATGAAATATTTCAAAATTCAATATTACAATAGTAAACATAAAAAGTAGCAAAAAGCACCACACCACCACTAGGTCTAACAAAATACATTTGAGTTCAAATTGTTTAAATAGAACCAGAAAATAAGAAAATTCCGAAAAGCAAAGGTAATAAAAAAGCACAAGGCACCATTCAACCAATAGGGCTTAAAACGTACAAGGTTTAAAAAAAAAGAACTGAAAGGTTTTAGATAATGTCCTCAAACAAAAGCATTTCTAAACCAAAGAACCAAGGAACCAAGGAACCACGGACGGAGGTGAAAACATTGTATCATTCGAAGCTTTGCAGGGTATATAATAAGTAAAAGACACAAATCTTTATTCTTGATGCACTCTCCAGAAAAAACTATAGTCTGCCATCCAGACCTTAGTGAGCAACATTATTCATTCACGAGAAACATATAAAAAGTCTAGATCACTCAGTTGAATTTAAGTATCTTCTCGACTATTTTTTGTTATAAGTGTCTTAAGTGTTGTCAACATTAAACAAAATATTTGTTAGATTAAATGTTTGTCTTGAGAAACCTAATATGTACAAGATGTTCCTGTCAGGTATGATGCTTCAATGAGATACTATACCATCCTCTCAAACCTGGACATCTCTCCTTCAGGTGACTGATGAGCTCTGTCAGTCTAAGGTTTAGTTTCAGTCTTGATCTCCTTCAGCTCATCAATGTTAGGGACACTCGCTCATCAAGGTTAAGGTGAGAAAATAAGATAAACACAAAGTAGCAGATAAATTTAAGCGGATTGGACTGATTAGCTTATACCATTTTATTATCCTCATTTGCATTTCAAGCAGGAAGTCAGGTTGAGGAAGGACAGATGCCACATATATTTCCAAGTGTTTGTCACTACAGAACTGGAATATCTTAGGAAGAGGATATGAGCTCACACAGTTTAATGGCACTCGGTCCCCTTTCACAAAGCCCTAAGGTGATCATAAATGCTTACGGTAGCCTTAGTGCAATGTAAAAGAATGTGAGTTACCTTAGTAAAGGTTGCTTTGTGAAAGGAGGCCCTCAGGTAACCACTTCGAGGCCACAGTTATAGTCATAAATAATTTGATAGTCAAACATGCAGTCAAACATGCAGAGTTTCAGAGAAACCATTATCGATCTGCATGAAACAACAAAAGGGTTAGTAAGAACGGGTTTATTTAGAACATGATGCATAGAATATATTTAACTATATTACAGTTTAGGTTGTCATGTGTATTTGGAACCAATTACATATAGATTAACGACCTTGTAAATCTAAAAGACGGATTCAGGACTAATTTACTCTGACGTCGATATAATCAGTGATGTATTACCACATGCTATGCGTTTCAGATATCTTTCAGAATAATATAAGCAAATGGGGTTTAATGCATCAGAAGTGACTCAATATCAGTAATTCATCTTTCACACAGTTTGAGAAGCCAATATCATATGAGAGCTATCAAAAAATAAACTTGGACTTTGAATGTAGAAGTCTTTTACAAATATATTGCTTAGAATTTTTTAATGTAATAATTTACAATTTTCAAACAATCACAATTTGAAACATGAAACTTTGAATGGTTTGTCTCGCGTTCTTGCCAAATTAGGTTCAGTGTTCAAATAGGTTGATGGATTTTCTTCTCATTTCACCGCTGATACAGGTTTAACTTTCATAAGATCATGTTGAAGATAAGATACTTGACAAGAAATGGTTTCATACTAAGCATTTTGTTTCAATCTTGAGTTTTAGATATTGTTTTGACAGCAAACAAACTCTGTTGATAGTTTCCCCTCAGCACTATCTAACAATAGCCCGTATAGAAGGATGTTTTGTTACCAATTTGATGCAAAGAAAACTTTACCGTTCAACTAAAAAACATTTTCCTGAAAATGGATGATGCTAGAGCGTCAGACCAAAAACGCACCATTGCTTTAAGAAACAAGAGACATCAGGAGAGATGGCTTATCTCCCCGGCCTGACTGAAGTTGAATGATCAGTTTTAGCATATATTTTGATATACTGATTGTGTGAATAATGTTGAATGCATACATGCAGCTAATTTTGTTTTACTTTTAATAACCATCATAATTACTACTATGATAAACCACATCTAGAGAGAGGAAATCAACAATCCTGTTTGATTGAATATGCTGTTTGATTAAAACATCTTCATTCTTTGAAACACAGTTTTAAAATTAATGGGTCTGTTGGAATGAAGAATGTCATTGAGTTGAAACTCTCTGCTATTTGAAAACAACAAAAGATCTTATATCAGATAAGAACATATCATATCATTGACAATCATGATATACACATGTATGGTAATGCGATACTTATCGTTGTTACCTTAATATCATTTAAATTTTAAGTTTAAATATTGAATTTGGAGTTAATTTTTGCTTGTTTCTATTTACAGTAAGATGCATTGAAACGCATAAAACGAATTTAGATATGACATTTGCAGGCATTGATTAAAATTATTAAAGTACTCACGGAGATAGGAATAAAATGGTTTTTGGCGTTTATTTCTTTATTACTTGACTAATGTAAGTAACTCTTACATATGTTCAAATAACTAATTTTTTCCCAACTAGGCCTTATGACATCATTGCAAAAATTTATTTTTAATTGCCTTTCCTCAGGTAAAACTCTCAAAATTGTGCATATGTTCAATACATTTCGAAACATGCTATAGCTTACGTCACTCTCAGCAATGCGTGTGAAAATAAACCTGCAACGCTCTTACCACTTGAATTTGCAGTTGCACGTGCGTTGCCACAGCAACTCTGCAATTGACGAAAAAAGATATGAATGAACCTGTAAGAATAGTAGCTTATAACATTCTTTTTTGTCTGTACACTTTAAGGACACCACGTTATTTTTTCAATATTTTATGAAATCCTAAATCATATAAGATAGGAATAGTAGAGGACATAAGATATGAAACTATTGTACATTAAACGATGAATTTTAGCGGACGGTACTGAGATTACAGATCATTTACATACTATAGCTTTCATTAAAAACATACATTTCAACTTTGAAATAACTTCTAGATGTGAAAATTACACTTTTGTTATCTCCTGTAAATTCATATATTTTGGGGGATTTAACAAAAACTGTCATTGTGAATTAATATATAGAATACAAATATAAAGTTAGTTCTTTAGAAAGAAGTAATCGACAAAAAGCATTGTATTTCTATTTCCATGACTAATTTAGTTAATAATTGTACTGATGACAAGTGGAAACAAATTCCTTTTCCAAATCAATTAACATGGATGTGACAGAAAACCTTTGTGAATTTTCAATTGGGACATTCTTTGTTTTATGTCATTAATAATAATAATAATACTTTATTGCCCGTGAAGGGAATTTGTTGTACATCGGAGATTGCTTGATAATAGTTATGAACACACACAATAATAAGTAAATAAAATACACACACACACACATTTCATCAACATCACGATCACAATCAATCAGAGCATTTTACAGCATTCACAAAACACAAAGGACAATAAGAGTATTCTTACAAAGATAATTTTTAAAATAGTGTATTACATAATTCGTTAAGAAATATAGTAAGTCATTTAAGGTTGATTAAAATCTAGAAAACAATGCTATAAAAGGGTAATAATATAAAGTACTAACAGTTAAGAATTTAATTTTAAGAAAAGCTAACAAATATTCAAAACTCAGATGGATATAACATGTTGAGTTAAAATTTTGTTAGGAATATGGCTATTTATAAATAAAAAGAATTGCAAAGGCTTGCTAAGATAATAGAAATAATGAACAAGTCTTTAGAAATAGATAAAGAACAATTAAAAGAAAATAACCTAACAATTGCTTGATAAATTGTTTAAAATAACAATGCTCCATGGGATAAAAGAGTCGGTGGCTCTCTTAGTTCTAAAGCGACACATTTGATAGCGGCTGCCTGAAGGGAGAAGCTTGTTTTCATCATGAAGAAAGTGAGTTCTTTAACCTCTCCCCTCCTCCACTCATCAATTGGTTACATGAATTCACCAAATTCACGCTACTCCAGAAAGAAGATCTCTTTACGCCATATATTCAAATAGCAGTTTTGTTACAAACTTCACAATCTAGTGGTATAGTTTAATTCACATACAGCACTGAAGTGGAAAGTTCCTCCTCAGCAACAATCAAATCCCCGTTAGATAGTCAAATATCCGCAAGAGACGAATCTGTTATTCCCATTTAACCGCAATTACTTCAAAATCGAGTTGCCATGTCCAACTAAGTCTCATCAGATTTGACACAAAGTTGACAAAGGCTACAATTACCATAATTTGAGAGGGGCAGTCAATTATTTCACTCCTTATAACTATCTATTATTTCAATACCTTAGAAAATAGCTCCTCAAACACTATTCCGCATCTTTGAATCCTATATATCCTATCTTATATATTGCCATAAGATTTGTGAATTAAAAAACTGCTTTGAAAAAAGTATGTTGCAAGAAACCAGTATGAAGAGGATAAATGAACACGAGTTCTATTGATTTTTCAATTACTTTGTTGCAGGAGTTCAAATTAAGAAAGAGAACTTTTGTTACTTTCCTGGCTCAGCCTATATCATGCAATTGACCATATCACTGATGCATTTACTTGTGGCATTGTAGTTATAAACTTTCTAGTTTAGTGTCTCTAAGTGTTAATGGACGAAGGATGAAGAATAAGAGGAAGTCGTGAAAGGAGTTGACGATTTTACATGTAGAGTTTTTTTGGTTTCAATCAAACATTAGTAATGTAGGAACACTTAACAAATATGATTCACATTTTTTCACACTTTGAATTCGCCTGTCACAAACATCAACCATTTAAAAAAATCCATCATATGATGCTTAAGGCAGGATAGTTAAATCGCAGAGGACAACACAGAACAAGACTGGATGTTTTTGACTGTCATCTTAGAATATTGAAGATAATATAAATAACATTTTTAAAGTGTAAACATTAAATTATTATTTGAACTATAATATATCTAAAATTGGAAGTCAGAGAGGTCCTGAACTTCTGACATTTAGACTCCATCCTGAGTTCATCCAAATATTTTAATCAATCAATATCGACATATTATGTGAAACCGTTGTTTCATCACGTCATGCCTTTTTTGTGGTGACGTCACTGACCCTTGTCGCAAAAAAAGGAAACATATTTCCGTCCATGACTGTTGTTTTCTGATCAATTTTTTTCTCTGATAACCGAGACATAAATATACTATCTAGCCAATTTAAAACACTAAAGAGAAAACATTGACCTTGTACTTTGTACTCGTTCAATATTGTCTTCCTCGGGTAATTGATAACAGATGTTAAGTCAATCAACGCACTAACATAGTACATGTATACTGTTGAGGTTCAAAGTTAAACTCCTAAATACAAATAGGTGGTGCAGTACTTTTCTACCTGATGGGAAGTGTCACATATTTATTTGCATTAACAAACATAAGAAGAGAATATACATTTTACAGAATGTGTTTCTCATTACTCATAGTTTAAGGTTCCTTAACCAAGATAGTTAACAAACTTCATTTCAAAAATCAATGTAAGTTATCGTTTAGAATGGATTTTGCTGCATAATGAAAGTTAATATCTACCAAGGCTAATGCAGAATTACAAACAATAAAAGTGGCATTATATCAAATGTTGTCTCTTAGAATTGCTTTCATTTCACTAGAATTATGCCACTCTCTCTCAAAGTTTGTTCCATTTGACTGGAATCACACCAATGTTAACACTGTTTATTTGAGGTACTTCAATCTGACAATAAAAGGGCCAAATGATGTTAAGCCCTCTTGAATTTGTTGCCATTTCATTAAAATTATGCCAAATGTTGGCAATCCTCATTAATCCGCTTCTATTTGACTATGACGTTACGCAATTTCGACCACTCCTTCTTAGATTTCCTCCCATATGACTAAAGGACATTCGACTCAAACAAGTTAAGTTCATCTATCTAAGGTTATGTTATATTTGGCATCATACTTGATGTTTAATCGCTTGACCTAATTAAAGTTTATGTGCTATTTTTGCAAAGTGTAAATTATTCATAATTAATCATAATCTGTTTTTGATCAAACTACCCATCTCCCAAAAAAGAATCTATGCTTGGAATGCAAAGCAGTTATAGTAAAGTCTCTTGCATACGATTTTGTTAAGATATATTCCGACTTAGACGGCCAAATAGAGCTTTATGATAACGGATATTGACTTTTATGAGGGCAATTGCTTGACATTGTGCATCTAACAACTTAAGACATCATTTTATTGGTCTGGTATTGGCTAAATGTCGTGTATTTGTTCTTATGAACATATATTTGATTAGAATTTTCTTTAAAAGAGTAATAAATAAAGCCTAAATGTAATTGTTGCATGTAGAAAACACCTGTAATATTTGGATCAAACGACGTACTAACCACACTCATGACATCTATTTTCCCTTTAATCTGTTTGCCTGCTGTTTTATTACTCGCTGTTATGTTTTAGTTAGCTTGTTGTTGGTATCACACAAAGAAGTAAAATCATCATATAGGACACACAATGTACATACAATATCAAACATCATGACCTATGTGAAATGAGTGTAACTACTTACTTGGTCGCCTTAACTCCTTACATTATAAAGTGTATTTAATGTTAATAATGATAAGTGTATTTCATAATAATCAGGGTTGAGAAGAAGAACGACCTCCGTCAGACTATTTCAAGTAAAGTTGTTTACATTTGTACATAAAAATTTTCTCATCAAAGCAGTCTCCTCATTTCATATGACATTTATTTTAAATATGTTACAATAAGTGCGATATTATTTAATATTACCCAAACCTCAGACCACTGAGCTATTGTGACAGCTCTGCCAGGGGTCTTTTGTTAGGTCCTCTTATAACAAAGGTCTTAGTTTAGGTTTTTGGATATTTTACGGCCGCCTTAGTTATTTCCAGTCCTTTCAAGTTATCAGTCTTATCAATGTTATTATAACTAGTTGGCGGTATATAAAATAGATAACACAATCCTAGCCCACGGGCAAATCACGAGGTCAAACATCCATTATTATTGATAATGCCCGTGGACCATGTGTTATCCATAACATAATAATTGTCTATGAAAGGGTACTTTATATCAGGATCAGATGACCTTTTTTGTAGAAGTTATGACTTATGCAATGTTGAAGGTTAAACAATTTTCATCTTCTAACCAACATCTGCTGCTTTCAAGGCCTCAGAAAACCATTGATCTCATACTCCTATGAGCTAAAGGAAAACTTGTTTTGAATCAACCAGATTATACAGGGAATGCAGGAGTCTGGTACCTCGATTTAGTTTCAAGACTTCAGGGCCAAGGCTTTTCAATAGTAGGAAGTAAATCTGTTATCGACCATGGAAATAAAGGATGAGTAGCTTTCCTTTTCTTGACGTGTCAGGCAGTGAGAGACAGAGAAATATGTTGTACACTTCTCCCTCGGGTTATACATATGGATTGACTTATTGTGTCATCTTTGTAGAAGTCTTCTCCCGTATATGAATAGTAAGGAAAGAAGGTATAAATTACATTTATTGATTTGATATTCAAACATGTTAATTTTTTTCATATAATTTTATTCAATATTGACAAGTTCCCTATATGATAACAAATTAGAACAAATAAAATATTAAAATATAAATATAATTAACTAAAATGAAAAAATAATTCAAAATTAAGTATACCAATAGTAAAGATAAAAAGTAGCAAAAAACACCACACCACCACTGAGTCTAACTAAATACATTTTGAGTTCAAATCATAAATCGCAACCATAAAATAAAAAAATTCAGAAGAGCAAAAGTATAAATGAAACAAAAGGCACCACTGGAACTTAGAACAACCAATTTTCGTGAAAAAAATTAATGGGTTTTAGATATGATCCGCAAACAAAAGCATAGGTGAACCAAGGAATCACGGAACCATGGACGCAGGCAAAAACATCATCTTTCATTCAAAGCTTTGCGGGGGACATAATAAGTTAAAGCCCAAAATCTTATCCTCGATTCACTCTCAAGAGAAAACTATAGTCTGCCATCCAAACCTTAGAGACAAAGTCTAGATCAATCAGCTGAGGCTATAGCATCTTTCGACTTTCGTTTTTTTATAATACATGAATTATTTAAAATGTTGTCAACATTAAACAAAATATTTTTTAGATTAAATGTTTTTCTTGCGAAATCTTGTATTTACAAGATGATCATATCAAGCATTATGCTTCAATGATATACTACACCATCCTCTCAATCCTGGACAATCTCCTTCAGGTGACTGATGAGCTCTGTCAGTCTAAGGTTTAGTTTCAGCCTTGATCTCCTTCACCTCATCAATGTTGGGGACACTCGCTCATCAAGGTCGAGGTGAGAAAATAAGATAACCATATATCAGCAGATGACTCCATGCGGATCAGGCGGATTAGCTTATATCGTAGAATTATCCCCATGTGCATTTTAAGGGCTTAGTTACGTTGAGGAAGGGTAGAGGTCACGTTCGCTGCAGAACTGAAAGATCTTGTGAACAGGATGAAACACCATACAGTTTTATAACAGGACGGAAGGAATTTCTTGTAATTTCTCGGTTTTGGTTGGAAATTTGATAGAGTTAGAGTTGGATATGCAACAAGCAATATGGTTTCATACATAAATTCGGTGTTGCATGATCGTGTTCAGAGAAATATAGAATTAGATAGAATATTACAACAGAATATTGCAAATGTACTGTTTGTTTTAAGTTTGAACCTAGTGAACGCCAAAAGCGATAAAACTCCTATTTTTCACACCATTTCAATTTCAATAAACAGACCTCTGCTTGAGAACGAGACAGGAATCTGTGTCGAAACATCACATACAATGAACAAAGAAGTTGTCATCTATATATTCCTTTGCATTATAGAAATTTTCTGGACTCACCTAAGTCAGTTGATTACAAACATACCTTTGAATTAACCAGGTGTGGGAGATTTTGATGTGTTCAGACAAATAACTGGACTTTTTTGAAGGATTTAAAGGTACATTCCATTATGAACGAGTTCTAGTGGCACAGGTCTATCCCCCGACCCCTATCCCCACCCCCCTAAACACAACGTCAGCCAGTAAGACATCGCTTCCACCTTAAACCCCACTGCCCCGCCTTTAGCCTACACTGGAAGTCCTTCCCGACCCATCCCACTCTATATCTCCAGACTCAAAAGAAGAAAATCGGCTGAAATTCCACACACTGCTGTAACAATGCACACCTATTTGAAATAAAAGCTTTTAAATGTGAAATGAAAGCGCATATTATTTGGAAAAAAACACAACCGCTAGCTGACGTCTACTACCGCTATTAGATGCAACAGCAGCCACAATGGAAAAACCTGATCCGTCTCGGCGAAAAAGTGTACGCTGCAGAACGATAGCAGTATTTTCTGTAAAACAGCACCTTTGAAAATGGCGCCAATTCGTCAAATCAAATGATGTGGTTTAACTTTTGCCATTTTATTGTCAAACTGCATTAGTAATGTGATCATAAACAACCCCATTGAGTACAACAAGTGGTGCTTGTTATGTCTGATTTATGTCTGATAAGTTTTTTACATTCGATTGTTTGTTACAGCGTAACAAATACCTAGGAAACACAATGGTATGTCATTATATTTTATGCTGTACTGTACAGTTTGGTAATTCAACGTTTCTCAGCGACACATGATTGTTTTTATCAGTACGATAGACGAATTAACTGGTCATTGTGATATTTTTCGAGTTTTATTCACAATTTCACACTAATAGACGTACATGTACATTAAAATAATGGGGTTCAGTTTTTGTGGGAAACACCATTCCCATAGGTCCTGCTGGTCTTCAAACATCTATGCTAAATTCCTACCTATTTTGTTGTTTTATAGCCCCCTTTTATCATAACATCGCCCTCGTCTGTCATATTTTTGTGGAATGTCAATGTCAAGGGAAACCATGTAAGGGAAGTAACTCTCTTTTTCTATGTTGCAATTTAGTCTAAAAATAGATGTTAAAACAAATTGAGAAAGGTTAAAGTCATAATTTCATTAAAACAAAAATAATATTTTTCATAATTGTTCAAATACATCTGGATAATTTCATTAAAACAAAAATGATATTTTTCATAATTGTTCAAATACATCTGGATTTTTTCTATCAGCCTTTCCAAATTTAAAAAAAAGTAAATCAGTGCTGATTCTAGGAATTTAAATAAGGGGGCCCAATGCCCCATCACATTTCAAAATAGGAGGCCTCCACTTACTTACAGGGGGTAAATGAAAACAAAAAAGAAATTGTAAAGATTACCTTTACTTTCTGTCAACACCTAAGTTTCCATGTATTTCCATGTATGCATGTAATCTATTAATGGTGGTACAGTCTCCTTTCCTTCTTCCCTTTCCATTTCTGGACGGCTCTGGAGAAGTCATGGTCATTTACAGGCCCACCCTCACACTTGATGGTCATTAAAGTGTTGGGATGTTTCTCTCGCAGCCTGTTTCTCTTTGTTGTTTTGATAACATTTTGGCAACTAAACCCTCGTTCACAGTCTGCTGTCTGATATGGCATGATGAGACATAGTTTGGCAAGTTTTGTCAAGTTGGGCAACACATCCTTGTGGAAACTAGATTTGTGTTTGCGGGACACCGCAAAAACAGAGCAGCCCCGAAACTTGGGGTTTCGCCTTACCCTGTTCCGCCTTCTACAAGCCTCAGCATATTGGGCATTTTCTTGTGACCTTGACGTTTGACACTCAAGGTCACGCAATCAATGAACACATTTCATTGAAAATAACATTAATGTATCGAATTAAAGTGTTTAAAGTTAAAATAATCCATTTTCTCAATATTTGTTGACCTTGCTGTGACCTTGACCATTGACAGTTCGTACCCAAAACCTTTCCAAAATTTTGTACTTCTCAAGAGATAATATATACAAAATTTAAACTTCATAGCACAAAAACTTTTCAAGTTAACGCGTTTACAAGGAATATTTTTGTGATTTTATAGCTCATGACCTTGACCTTTGACCTTGAAAGTGAACATGTCATTTTAAGTTGTAAACAATTACACATGTTTATGAGTTCTATAAAGCTTAACGGGATTAAGTTATATCCAAATTAGTTGCACATTGTAATAACACAAATGTCATGACCTTGACCTTTGACCTTCAAGGTTACACGATCAATGAACACGCTTTATTGAGTATAATAATCTTCTATTGATTAAAAGTGTTCATAGTTGAAATAAAGCATTTCCGCAAAACCATGCTAAAGTCGTGACCCTGCTTTGACCTTGACCTTGGACAGATTGTAGCGAAAACCTTTTCAAATTTTTTTACTCTTCCAAGGATGATATATACCAAGTAAGAGCTTCATAGCACAAAAACTTTTCAAGTTATCGCGTTTACAAGGAATTTTTGAGTGATTTTATATTTCGTTACCTTGACCTTTGACCTTGAAAGTGAACATGTCATTCTAAGTCCCCAGAGGTGTAAACACTTATACATGTTTATGAGTTCTGAAAAGCTTAATGGGATAAAGTTATATCCAAATTAGTTGCACATTTAAATAACACAAATCTCATGACCTTGACCTTTGACCTTCAAGGTTACACAATCTATGAACACTTTTCATTGAGTATAACAATCATCTATTGATTAAAAGTGTTCATAGTTAAAATAAAGCATTTTCGCAAAACCATGCTAAAGTCGTGACCTTGCTGTGACCTTGACCTTGAACAGATTGTAGCGAAAACCTTTTCAAAATTTTTTACTCTTCCAAGGATGATACATACCAAGTTAGAGCTTCATAGCATAAAAACTTTTCAAGTGATCGCGTTTACAAGGAATGTTTTAGTGATTTTATAGCTCGTGACCTTGACCTTTGACCTTGAAAGTGAACATGTCAAAATCGTTCCCCCGAGGTATAAGCAGTAAGTTATGAATACAAATTCTGGAAAGCTTAGTAGAAAAAAGTTATGGCCATTAGTATGTGCGCGGCGGCGGCGGCGGAAACTGCACAAAACCTGATAGCAGCCCCGTCCTTAGACGGGGCTGCTAATTAACCATTAATTTCCATAGTTGTTTCAGGTTATCCCTTGGGTAAACTTGTCCATGACAAGTTTTTTGGCAAGTTGACACTCCTCAAGACACTTTACATCATCAATCAATGGTGGACTAACACTTTCTCCTGACCTTGCCTCATTTCCATAGTGATTGATAAGGATTTCCATTTCTGGTTTCCCATAGTTTTCTTTGTCTGGAACGAAAGATAAAGGTCTCATCCCCAAGATGTGAAATGCTGAGGCGACTGTGACTGCTTCACTGGAAAACCTCTCTGATATGTTCTTGTTCAAGTTGTCACAAAATTTTACCCTTATATTAAGGAGGTTGGATACCTTTGTTACTGCACATCCGCAACAGACAGAATGTGCTATTTTAAAGTTTATGCTGTTTTGTTTATTTTTCACTGAAAGTGTGAGATAAAAAAATTGAAAAATTAAATAATGATTTAGTTTAATAAAAAAGAATGACTATGTTATATTAGTGAACATAAGTATCTGTTTTATGATAAAATTTATTTCACTAATTAACCTTAAGTACTAATAAACATTTAAAAAAAGGGTAATATTGACAATGAAGAGTTATCTCCCCTGAATGTTAATTTTCATTGATGTGGCTAAATTGAATGTGAATATCTCTGTTATCCCCTGGTAACATATGGTTTTTTAGAGCTGGTTATCGCTAAATAAATTCAGATCGATAATCGCCAGTGCCAGATCGATAATCGATCGATTATAATCGACAATCGTTTCTGCTTTGACAGTAAAATCATAAAATGCACACCTGTACTTTAGCGTACTAATTTGTTATTTCCGGGTTGTTGCAAGCAGTGGCATCATTATTCAATGAAAACTACGTGTCTGCAGAACATAGAACTTACCTTTTAGACTTATGACTTATTATTAAAACCTAATTTATCTTCTTAGGGTCTCGTAGCGAGTGAAGAATGAAAATCTCGAACCAGTATGTTGCTACCTTCAATCGTTCCGCCAGCGAACAACTTGCCGTTGCAGCGTCTTGGGATGATCACTGACCAATAAACGATTTAAGAAACGAATTCTCTGTTGTTTTTATGTTGAAGGGTTAACCCAGTCGTTTCTATGAATTTGAAATGGAAAATAGTTTTGTGAAGTGTTACATTAATTTCATTTTCAAAGGCATTTATGAAACCGAAAATAGGTTTCCCTCTCTCACCTGTCTCACGTGGGCCTAAGTCACGTGATTGTATGCAAATATCAAATGTCAACTTAAGGAACTTCCCCTATCAGCCAATTACAAACTAGCTAGCCGATGACGTACATTAGATGACCAATAAGAGCGGCACAGTTAGGTCATGAATATTAATTACTTCTCACGTGTCGGATTCAGACTGAATGACAAAGCAACTTGTATTGAGTCGATATTATCGAACTGAAGGATAATGTTAATAGTTTAAATTTAGTTTTCGTTTCAATAGGGTTTATTGTAGGTTATTGTAAATTTAGAAACACAAATGAAATGACCCCCGTAGATCGTATTATTAACACGTTTTCCAAGACGTTTTCTTTCATCACTTGGTCTACGGGAAATTTAAAATATCAGTGAATAAAACATTAAAACGTAATATTTACAATATTATATAATTCTCAACTAAAAGATGTTTTAGAAATTCTGTGCGTACTGCGGGGGTGTATGATTGATAAGATATATTTACCTTTCATTAACCGTTTTTTTTAGTGTTCGTCATATTGCACTATCATGACTAAGCGAAATATGTTAAAAGTAGGAACATTTTAATGAAATAAAGTTCGTTTGAAAAGGAAATAATCGAAGAACAATCTTCATAGTTTAAATAGTGTGCCAAATGTCCTTCGGGATAATAAAGTCTTATATTACATGTATCTCTTATCTTATCTTACAAATAACCACGTAGATCGTATTTTGAAAACTTTTCAAAACATTTCTTACATCAGTACAGAAAAAGTTAATTAAACCTTTCTGTTACCTTATTACGTAATATTTAAAATATTATATTTACAATGTCACTGGGACTAGTAATATATTTCTCAACAAAGATGTTTCAGAAATTGTGTGCGTTGTACAGTGGTGTATGATTGATATGGCAGATTTAACTCTCATAAACTGTTTTTCGTCATGTTGTCGGCACTTTATGTACTGGACGAAATGTGTTCAGAATAGGGATATTTATTTTTTATGACTGCTTGGAATAATTAAAATATTATCCAAAAAAATAAATATCCCAATTTCCTAACTATTTTTGTCCAATATATGTATCGTTTGGGATATTCCGTAGGAGTGGGGTCAAACTCATACAAATAAGAAAGTCAAATATTTGCTTCAGAGAGTTAATTCACCAAAAGATGAATTGATACAAATGTATGGTACATGTCATTCTCCCTTAAGTTGTCAAGCGTGCAACTGACTGACAGATCGCGCATGCAAGATTTTTATGCGTAACATTCAATGTTCTTTTTAACCTAAAATAAACTTGAACAAGTTAAATTTAAACGTCTTTCAAGTCAAGAGTTAATGTCTTTAACATGGCTGTAGTGTTTTAAATCGAAACGTCTTTCAACAGTTAATGTTCTGTAAAGAGTCTTAAACACGGTTGTAGTTCCGGTTTAGGAAAATAAGTTTGTCGACATTTTCAGGTTTTAAACTGGCCCGTTTGTCTGTGATGGTGTTTCCACAAGCGCTGAAGACGCGTTCACTTGGAACTGATGTTGCAGGTGTTGCTAGATATTTTCTAGCGAGGGGGGCCAACTTTGGGTATATTTGGTAATTTTGCCCCCACCATTCAAAGCTTGAAACTTCACCCTGGGGTGCCTCTTGAGACATGTAGTGCTCGAACTCGCCATTTACAATGTCACTTGGACTTTTGTGTCCCTCGTCTACCTTTGTGACAGTGACATCGGAAAACCACTCATCAACGAAACATTGAGGTTCGAGTTTGGGCCTCTTTGTAGATGGGGTTTCAATCTCTGTTTCTACAGTGGTGCCATCTTCATGTTCCGTATCCAAATTCGGCAATGCTGGTGGGAGTGGTTGGTCAGGATCAGGTGTGGGCAGGCCAGGTTCTCCCTTCACTGCTGCGACCCCAACAGCCTCTGCGACGATGTGCCCCCGGGCTTCCTCCTTCTCTGCCTCGTCAGTGAAGGGGAGACTCTTGTATCGTGGGTCGAGAAGAGAAGACACGATGAGGAATCTTCGGATATTCGAATCAGTGTACCTCTTCTGAAGGTTTGTCAGCATTGCTGCCTTCACGTTGTGGACAAGCGTGTTGTCCCTGTCGCTACTCTGTAGGGTCATTTCCAGTTTTCTGAGTACTGGCAGAATCATGGAGACGGACGGATTTTGCTGATCACACATGATCACTGTGGCGGTTTTCATTGGGCCGAGTATTTTGATCAAATCCTCAATGTCGTCTTGTTGTGACGCTGACAACAGATATGTTCTTGCATCTTTCTTAATTAAGGGATCTGTGAAGGACGCATGGATGGCTGCGGTTTGTTCAGTGAGACGCACCATCATGTCATATGTGGAGTTCCACCTTGTTTCCACGTCTTGGAGCAATTTGTGGTCAGGGAGGTCAAGCATTTTTCTTTTTTGAGAGAGTATGTTTGTCGCTAGAGGACTTCTTTTATAAAAGCCAACAAGTTGTCGGCATTTGGCCAGAAGGGGGGGTAAACAGGTGAGGGACATGCCTGCTTTTACTGAGAGATTCAGTGTGTGTGCTAAACACGGTACTTTATCCCATTCTAACATGCCTATTGCTTTTTGGATATTCGCCGCGTTGACACTTGTGACAGTTGGTCGTGTGAGACCCCACTCAGTAGCACTTTGCTGTAATGCCGTGCTAAGGTTTTCTGCAGTGTGGCTACCAGGTAACTCTCTGGTTTGCAGGACAAAGTTATTCATTGCCCAGTTGTCGTCTATACAATGTGCAGTTACTGTCATGTATGCATGAGTGGCCTCGGACGTCCAGCAATCTGTAGTAATGGAGACTGGTCTACCTGACATTTTAGAGCAAACTTTTATTTTTGTTTCTCGTTACATTTGTGGGATCAAATTCTCTTTGAAAAAAAATCTGCTAGGCATTTGGTATAGTGAATCCGTTGCCACGTCAAAAATCTTTTTGAAAGATTTGGAGTCAACCGTACTGAGAGGCTTCATATCTATGATGAGGTGTTCAGCGATTGCTTTTGTAATTGCCACCGATTTGGGGTTATTTGCGGGCAATTTTTGTTTTGGTTTTGTTGTTGTCAACATTGAGGATATTTGAATTTGATTTGAGGATACATCACATGTTGTTGGGTGAGTGTTTTTCAAGACATTACTGAGATTAGTAGTGTTCCCGCTGTATCTAATCGCCGTTGAACACAATCGGCAGATAGCCTTGGACTTGTCGAGGACAAAACCATCGACCTCTTGGCGATAAAAACCGAAATGTTGCCAAACCTGGCTCTTTGCCTTCCCGGGAAAGTCATAAATTTTCTTTTTTTTCACTCATTTTTAAGCCATACACTTCGTAGTAAACGTAGTTAATTCCATATGACGATTTGACATTCGCGTGGGATATCTAAATATATCTAGCGTTGCCATTGGCTGAGAGGGGAGGCTTGCGCACTAGTGACATACATGACTTCTGCTTTAGAAATAAACACGCTTGACGATCAGATAAGATATTTTACAGTGAAAGAAAACACGACTACAAGGTAGAATAAAACACTTAATTGTTTTTGCATCAAAATAATGACTATTTCCGATTATCGATCTGCAGTTTATTTGTAATCGACAATCGTTTATTTTACTTAGATCGATTGATTAACAGATCCTACGATTAATCGCTCCAGCACTATTGTTTTTTCTTTTTAATCTTATTCTAGTGTGTATTAACTATAAAATTTATAATTTTCAAACAAATCTTAACACGAGAAATCGATTTTTTTCATAAAAGAATATTTTTTTACAAAAATAATCAAACAAAACAAGATGTGTTTGTGAAACACGAATGCCCCCGGATGCATATGTCAAGTGTCAAAGACCTAGCTCCGACCAATCAAAAGTTATGACCAAGGTTAAAGTTTTTGTGGACAAACGGACAGACGGACGGACAGACGGACAGGTGAAAAACAATATACCCACGGAAAATCCGATTCGGGGGCATAAAAAAAGAGGTTATTTGTATGAATTTACTTCATATTATTTTCAAGTTCCTTTTTTTTTCTGACTTAGTTTATTTCAATACTGCAATGCCTTAATAGAAAAACATTTAAATAACAATTATATTCAAAAGTTATCTTGAAAAGGAGTTTTTAAATTATTGTATTTTCATCATTGGGTGCCCTAGCGGATGGGCCCTTTTTCGAACAAAAACTGTGGTGACGTGGTATTTTTATGACACAATTTGATTCAAGACATATTTGTCAACAAAATAAGACCAATTTTAGCTATTTCTTAATACCTCGATATTTTGTATCCAACCTCCTTAAACAAAATCTTTGAAAGTTTTCTTGAAATTCTCTTGGAAATGGAGGGCATGTCCTTTGTGTGAAGCCCTGCAGACTTTGTCACTGTCACCATCCTTGCTCTTCTTCATTTCCTTCTTCATTTTTGTTTGGAGTTCCTCTTGATAATGGGATGTGCCCTTCTTAGCCAATTTTATTCTGTTCTTCACACCATCAAGTGCAGGCTTAACTGCCGCTATGTCAATATCCTGTTTCTGGAGCACCATAGACATCTGAGCTAATGATGGTAATATGTCCATTAGCAGATGAAGAATGGAAACAAACTTGTGATCTGTCAACTTTTCTGTTTAGGATTTGGCTGTTTTGTCCTCATGGGATTTGAAGTGATTACAAGGGAGTTCCATGATCTGTATACAGCATTAACTGCATCATAAAATGCTATCCATCGTATCTGATGACACTCTTTTATCTTGATCAGAATTTTCTGAATGGCTTCTAACTAACACTTTCTATTTCCTGACTTGCTTCCACCAAAGTAATAGTAAAGATCACACAGTGTTGTTTCAAAGTCCTTCATGAGAGTGATGTTAAGTTATTGCTTGCCTGTGATGTAGCCAGGTTAAACCTGTGTGCCATACAGTGTGGACTTTCAACTTTAACTCGTCTTGCTACTTCATGGTGTTTTCCCACCATGACCGATGCTCCATCTGACCCAAAACCTTTACAATTGTCTATATCCAGACCTTCATCTCGAAGACAGTTTTTCAAAGCACTGAATAGAACAGAAGCATCTGACTTGGGGTTGTCAATTGTAATGTTCTTTAAGAAGCATGTCTTTCGTGCAAAGGAGTCATCAACTATCCTGATATATACCACCATTTGCTTACACACAGCAACATCTGTGCTTTCATCAACCAGAACTGAAAACATATCAGCACTCCTTATATCAGTGACTACACTTTCATGAATGTCCTCAGCAACACAAACTCTTTCCCAGCTGACCTGGACATGTATGTTGCATTTTGTCCTGCTGATGAAATATGTTTCAGAGCTTCACATCCTTGTTGGATTTGAAGATTAATTAAACTGGTGTATTTATTTATAGGAATGTCCTGCCATCAAAAACACACTGGTCATTGCTGCTACAGCTTTTGTATCATTACAGCTTCGCCTGACTGCCTCCTGTTGTGCCTAAAAGAACAATTAAAGTATAAGATAAATGATGTGTCTCAGATTGTTTTCTTTTTATAATTGCTTGAATGACTATAATAGAATAGTGATAATATATTTTGATGAACTGGAGGTATCCCAGAAAATAATTAAAATAAATACAATAATGTGCCAGTAAATAAATATATTATTGTCTCTGGTGTAAGTTAGAAATAATAATTATCGTTTACATTAATCAAAATTTAAATATCATTTGAAATCGCATTCAATGACAGACGTGTATCTAGGAATAAATTATTTTAGAAACATCAAGAATATGTTTTAGGTAATTTAGAAGTTTATTAACATGCATAATGTGTATGAACTTACGTTATCGTCTACTATCATAATGATTTAAAAGAATACATAATACTGAAAGCTTTTTAAAAATAATTGCTAAGACCTTAAATAATTTTTCCGCAAGAGCTAGTCTGCATTGTTACGCTAACTTCGGGAATCTCCGTAGGTAAACAAAATGGCGGCCGCAAAGTGATCGGGATATACGATTTTGATTAATTTGTGAATGAAAATTCAAATGGCATTTCAAAATTAGTAACAAAATATCGATCAATTTATGATTATCATAAGAATCAATTTCGATTTGACAGTCATATACAGTCGCAAACGTCTGAAACGCAGTTAAAACTTTGCTTTTTCCACTGATCGACTCTTAACTCGTGCAACACGAGGCTAGCATGCTACGTTAGTGAAGGTTAAAAATAGATAGACCGTAAGTTTGTAAGCTTATGTAATTGTATATATATGAGTGTGAAGAACGTCTGATTTTTAAGAACAAAAAAAATCAGTCATCCGTTACTATAAATAGAGGAGGGGATTCAAAAACATCGTAAAACACCCACTAAAATATTTTACGGGTATGACGCTTCCCCCAGGGCAAGTTGTTTTCATCTAAGTAAATTCTTCGATTTTGGAAGTTTTCTAAGCTAAGAATTGTGTTGAGATAGATATTTTTAAAGTTTGGTGAATCGAGCCGCTGGCAAGAATCTCTGGACGGAAAGGATACACATTGTAGAGTTTTTTTGTTTTTAAAATTTGTATAATCCTATGAACATTGGTTAAAATCATAACATAAAAATAAATTTTTCATTATGTTTATTTATAAAAAATATTTTTTTTACAATTCCATGATTATTTCCAGGATCATCTTTTCAATGTTCGTAGACGAGGCAACGAGCAAGGCACTGTGCCAAAAGAACTTCAAGTCAAGGGGTAACATGAATTGATGGTCTCTGATGGACATTCTGTGCTCTTCTTCACTCTCTGCCAGTCTCTGGGATAAGCATTGCTGTTAAAACATCTAAATGATGGGATGTTTCTGTGAAAATGAAGAAAAAAGTTGATTTATGCGTCACTGTCACATCAAACATTGTTTTGGAAATAAAATTTGAAAGAAAATATGCAGCATTTGTATTAATTATCATTACGGTGGGTTCCTTTCATCAATTGGCTCAATAGTTGGTATTTAAATCTTTCATCACTGTATGGGAGTTGCCACAGCTGTTTTTAAACAAATAAATTTGTCTCGTTTTTGAACGAGCAACTAGGTTTCTGAACAAGTGGCATATTTTTAGTTGGGTAATGTCAGTAAATTGGCGTTAATGTTTACTATGTTAGCTATATCGCCTATTCAAGCAAGCATGATGTACAAGTTTTAACAGTGCCATGCCAGAAGTATTGCAACAAACGTTATTTTCCATAGGTTCCCATGTTATTTCCGTGTAGCCTAAATAATTTTATTTGCCTCATTTTAAAATATATTTGACTGAAAAGTGACAGGGAAACATAAAATCTATTCTGCAACAAGTACATACTTTCAGATTTTGGTAATATGTTTGTTAGCGAAAAGGTAAAAGATTACTGATGTATGTATAATTTTTCAGCCTTTTTGGCTGCTTACATAAGTTACCAAGTCATAATTTGCCATTTTCCAAAACAATTCTTACATTGAATGAAATTCAAGATGATGAACATGTACATGTAATTGGATCTATAGGTCAGATGTCATTTGCTTTATAGCCATCGAAATATTTATGTATGGCTAGTGACCTTATTACAGTGGTAACCCTAGGCCTATTACTGTGGTAAATTTATTTTAGTCTCCAATGCCTACAAGGAATATTTATTTTTGTAAAACACATTAGATGAATAATTTTTAATGAATATTTTTTTCCAATGTTGAGTTAATTTTCACACATTTTCAGTGATTTGAAATAATCAGCTTTATATGCATTTATGAAATATTTACTGAACATAGTTAGGTCTCCCTCTGAACCATATCTTTCACGTTGTTTGATTTTTCACTATGAAATATGATGAACCAAGGTTTTTTATTTCAAATGATCTTTACTTTAAAAATATCAATGAACTAGTTTTAGTAAGGCTTATTTCAACCTTTTGTGTCATTGTGGAACATAAACTTTGAAAAACTGTCCTGGTGCATAACTATGTATTACCTGGATGGACAATATCATGTTTTACACTATTTCTTACAACATTCACTAAAAAATGATGGATGATCCCTCAGTGGTCAGTTAATCAATAATCCCAGGGGCCCAAGTTAGCAAATTATTTCGCCCACTCTCCTCTGAGTCATAATTTTCGATCAATACTTATCCCTGACTTATATGCATATTTCGTTATGACTTATACGCTGATATTCTACCATATGATAGTTACAAGAAAGTGACTGAAAACACATGACACTACTTCCAAAGTCAGTATTGTTTCAAAGTTATGTTAAAAGCATTCTATGTTGTACAAAAGTAAAATATAATTTTGATAGGTTTTCATAAATTTTAATACAAATCCTTATTCCTTATCTGACTGAAAACCCATTACACAAGGATAATGTATTGCACACCAATGCATTTGATAACAAAAACATATTTTCAAAAGTCAATATTTTAAATGCTGCTGCATTTTGTTATTCATTTATAAGTTGTTTTGTTAATGTCTTTAGATTATATCAAACTAAAACATAAATTCAAAGAACACGAACTCGGAATAGATCAGTGAACTCGGAATAGATCAGTGACGCAATGTTTTGCTGCTTTGTTCTGGGTACAGTAATGCTCCTCAGCGGTAAGGTCAAAAGTTTGGTACTGTAACCCAATTTTTTCAGAAGATATAGCGTGACGTGTGTAAAAATGGAACTACTTGTGTAGAACAATATTGAAGAAATTCAATAGGCACAATTGAACAATATGTTTGTGACATTCATTGAAGTTAAAACAAAGTTTTGTGAACATTAGTTTTACTCTTAAAATTATGATGACGTGCGAAGTGACGTATATTTTTACGAAATCAAATTAGGTGTCCCATAGTTTTCAACTAATGTTCATCCTCCCATAGTTCATGGTATCCTCCCATAGTCATAATATTTTGGGAATCACTCATGATTAGCTGAAATGTCCAGGGTTGTCAACAAAACGCAACCATGTGTCTTAAATCAATCTCGTAAATCATATCTTTGATTCGTTCCCGAGACTAAAGTTTAATATTGTGCTTCTGGATTCCAACTTTTGTAGAAGCAAATATAACGAAGAACGTAATTTACTTATTAAATTTGAAATCGGATATTAGTTAGACGAAGTGAGGTTTCAATTTTGAGATTTTTGAAAACTTGAAGGGTTCTCCCTAAGGTTTTTTTGTCATTCCTGCAAAATCTAAAATAAAGTCTAGAAATACTATGTGAACTGATATTCATCTGCTAATATATGAAGTTGTTTACAAATGTATGCTTAATCAATCTGATGCGCTCCTATTTTGGCTCATTGTCTGGTTTTCGATCGAAATCAACATCTTCATACTGTAAGCCTACTGGATCAATAATAAACACTAAATTGTCTCTTGAAACTCACCTTGTAGCCCCGGATTGCCACAGACTTATGTCCCGTCCTCACTGCGATGAGCCGTTCATATATTCCATCGTCGTTCATCTATTCCACTGTCGTAGAGCCGGGTAGCTGTAGTAGCGCGGAGTGAGTGGTTGCTGGAGAAGCCGGGGAAGCTGGCTTGCTTACACAGACGTCAGATAGTACCCCTTAGTGGATAGGTGTCGATAGCACAGTCGGAGAACCACCTGTCGGCACTGACGTATCTCATAGGCCCGAGGTAAAATGCGGTACATTGACCATTTTTCGTCCTGGAGTAAGAAATGATATTCTTTCAAAATGAAGTTCAGTCAAAAATATGCTTTTCATTAACAAATATAGAAATTATCCAGTTTAGTTAATCAAAGGTAATTATTTGATACCATGATACAAAATAGTACATAAAAAAGCAAAATGCCTTATGGCCATATATACTGTTATAATGCAAGTATTTATTGTCAGCAAACCACCATCATAATCTTAAAAAATGAAGAAGAGTAAGCTATTTTTCAAATATAAATTCTTACTATTTCATTTTGTTCACTCACCGCAATGACATGTACTTCTGGTACAGTCTGACAAGACATCGTTCAGGGCGTACTTCGTTTGGATGAATAGTTAACGTTTTCTGTCCTGTTTGCGATGCTTGAGTCCCCCTTTGTTCGTCTTGGAGACATCCTCTGTATATTGCAATTCTTTCTTGCCGTGTTGGGTGTCGACCAGTTGAAACTGAGAGTTGGGGATGAAGGAAACCAAAACTACTTTAGGTGATAACAATACTGTCGTCGGAATCTGAAAATATTATTGTGTGCAGTGGACAGTCGAAATGCACGAAATCTGCTCCGTCACTGTCTTTTATACCAACAACTGCTCCATAGTAGGACACGTGCAAGTGTAAAGTGTTTGAGCACAGCGTCCCGCGTTCAGGTGTAAAGTGTGTTTGAGCACAGGGTCCCGCGTTCAGGTGTAAAGTGTGTTTGAGCACAGCGCCCCGCGTTCAGGTGTAAAGTGTGTTTGAGCACAGCGCCCCGCGTTCAGGTGAAAAGTGTGTTTGAGCACAGCGCCCCACGTTCAGGTGAAAAGTGTGTTTGAGCACAGCGCCCCGCGTTCAGGTGTAAAGTGTGTTTGAGCACAGCGCCCCGCGTTCAGGTGTAAAGTGTGTTTGAGCATAGCGTCCCGCGTTCGCGTTTATTAAAACAACTCAACATTATTGATGCACGTGCTCGGTCTCCTGCGAGGTGAAACTTCGTTTTAAGTAGGAGAAAGTCCTCAAACTAAAGATTATATTCGCACGCGGAGCAGGTTGTCAGTCTGACGGCCTCCAACCCGCTCCTCGTGCGAAAATAATCTCCAGTTTTCGGACATTCTCCTATACATAAATAAAAACTCACTCCCCAGAGAAAAAATCTTCTGCTAAAGCCCGAAATATTTGATGTGCTATATTTCCGGGTATAGATGAGGCCATTCGGATAAGATCGTTGATTAGCGGATACAGACAAAGTTCTTCAAATTCGGTTGCTGTAGCTTCCAATAGCAGGCGTTTATGCATCCGACAGAGATTGCAGTTTTTACGATAATTACAGCTTTGCCTTCGAATAGGAGAGATAAGTTGCCCATTCAAATACTTTTTGTTAGATAATTGTGTTATTTCTTCCAATTTTAGCTCTTTTCATTCCGATAGATAGGAAGGCCTGAACCTCATCTACCCTTGAACTGGGTACTAGATTAATAGACATTTCGGTAGATACAACCATCTCCGTCCCAACCCTACCCCCGAACACTTAGCTGTGTTCATTATATTTACAGCCCTTGGGCGGTAATACCTCTTCTATTTTCAATTGGTTTTAACTCGTAACTACCGTCCTATAGATGTTTACCCTTTACACACCTTGAGAAGTTATTTGATATATTTAGTTGAATCTTATAAGCCGTAAGCTCCATTTGGGTACATGTAGGTTGAATATCTCATAACCATAATTTGGATTTTTTAGTTTTAATCTATCAAGAAAGTTGAGATTTATGAACGACGAAAGTGGGAATCGAACCAGGGACCTCTATGTCATCAACTAGCGCCTTTTTCAGCTGAGCTACCGAGAATTCATGCCACTTGATGTAAATTTTGTTGTGTCCTGTTTGGATTTTAAATTCTGGCTATACATAGGGCAATATTGCAATAAAATAGTTTTTAGCTTAGCAGGGGGTATTGTAAGTTGTCTAAATGTTTATTTTTAAGACATGTTACTCCTGCAAAATGTATCACTGAAACGTTTATGAATTAATTTTATATAAACTAATTTAGTTGAAACATTGTAATAAACTGGGTTTTAATGTAAGGAATCAAGTATTTTTCAATGTCAGGATTCAAGTTTTTAGTTATTAAACCCTTAGCAGGGGGTATTGTAAGTCATCCAAATGTTTATTTTTATTAAGAAATGTTAAACCCGTAAAATATATCACTGAAACGTGATGAAATGAATTGATTGTATATATATAAACAAATTTATTTGAATCATTGTAATTAAATAGTTTTTAATGTAAGGGATCAAGTTTTTTGTTCTAAAATCCTAATCAGGGGGTATTGTAAGAAGTCTAAATGTTAATTCTTATCAAGATATGTTAAATCAGGGAAATATGCCACTAAAACGCTTCTGAATTAACTGAATATAAAAATTTAGTTGAAACCATTGCAAGAATGTTCCGCGGGAGTGTAGGTCAAATAATAACCCGATTACCTCGGGTTATTGAAATAACCTTTGCTCGGGCTACGCCCTCGCGAGGACTCAATCACTGGACCCATATGTGTGTCTGATCAGCAAAACGGAGTAACAAGCCGACAAGAGTTTCCTCCCTTTCACAAGACAACGGGGTAACCTAATACTTTACTATATTGTAAGCAAAACAATTGTTTGAATCCATATATAAACCAATATTTGTGTATAGTACATGACTGCAGGGGTCTGCGTCAATTTTAGGAAAGAAAACTTTGATCTTTGTATTACTTAAACGCCAGGCATCAAAAGTACACACAGCCGTTTGTTTAGGATTTACTAGTACTGGCACGTTTACAATAACACATATTTTCAGTTGTTTGAATGAAAATGTGGTGTCAAGTTAATATTTTTTAAAACTAGCTTTGTTTAATGTAGGCATTAATGAAGAATTTAGAATTTATACCGTCATGACCCTTACCCTACCTTTGTTTAAATGTTTTCAGTATGTGAACTTATAGGCACGTTGATTGATTTTCACATTCGTGTAATAACAAATTTATGAAACATTGTCTTAAATCATTGAACAGAAGTTTCGTAAAGAATTACTTTTCAGCGATATCAGAAGTGATATGTTTGATTTTAAAATTTCTCAAACGTAAAACCATATGTTTGTTGCTGCCATTTGAGGAGTCTCACCATCGTTAAAGCCGTGCACCAGAGGATTCTTGCAATTTAGCCCTGTGTTGCCCCCATCTCTCTTATACTAACAACTCGCTATATAGCTCCCCTCCTGTTAGTCTTGGCATTTCTTGTTCTTGCTTGTGTCAGCTATCTTTCCAACCTCATGCATGGCTTATCTTTACTATCTATACAGTACGTGCATTAATAACTATAATGGCTTAATTTTAAGTGTTTTACCATTTTGACGTGAGTCATGACACCATGAATAACGATCCTTTCATCGATGTTATTACTCCCGTATCCTACTCAGACAATGATTAAAGTTTTTTAAAAAGTGACTATAGGAAACTATACTTTCTTTCGTAGTTTGTGTAGCAGAGTTTGTAAGAAGTACCGTTCGTTAAACATTAAAAATATGTTCTTTCGGTATGGTTTCGGTTACGTATGGATTGCTTAAGGTGAAGGACATATTATTGTCTTTATTTTAATGTTTAAATAAAAAATGTATTGCTTTTGAAAACCAGAATCATAAAAAGTACTCCAAATTTCTAGTATATAATTTTTCAAAATTTACGTAAATGTTAAGATTATCTAATATGCTTAGGTACTTTACCTGTGCATCATATGCATTATGTACATGTCGATGCTTCCACCTTAAATTGTAAATTAATTTCTTATATATGTATATACTTTGTTTTTATTATTAATTGTATGTCGTGGATGGAAGAAAGTATGTTCTACCTCTTGTCACAGTTATTGTCTATTTTTAAGAAATTGAATCTGGGTATCTTTTTGTATGGAAAGTGACTTTTTCCCTACTATTTTTATTCGTGCCCTTCTGTATGTAAATGTTTACAATAAATTTCTTCGCGTAAAAACAATATTGTAAGCATTGAAGATAAATATGTATTTCTAGCATCCCGTCATAACACTATTGTAAAGAGCATAGCTAAATAGATATTTCTAGCATTCACGAACAATCAAATTCCCTATCATGTATCTAGAGTTAAACATTTTATGGCGCTTCAACTACTATTTGACGTTCGTACTCACTGTAAGAAAATGGACAGGGCAGTTTCGTTTATTTGTTATTTATGTATCATATCTGTCCTCCCTGTCTTAAATTTAAAAAAAACTATCAGCTTAACGACAAATATCCGGGAATTTTCAATAGAAGATAAATCCATTCTCTTTTTTATTATGGGTTGTATGTTGTGCATTCTTTAACCCTAAATTTAATTTCAACCGAGCTTGCTAATTATGTGCACGTAGGTCAGTGCTAACTACAACTTCAAACCAGCACTTAGTAATGTTGAGCAGTGAGGTCGCATAACATAGAATTCCCAAAAGACAGACACAACTAGTACACTAATTAGCACAACTGTCCAACCTTAACTAAAGAATGAACTCGAGTTGCAGGTCACAACAGAGTGTTTATAGTAACGTATTCTTATTGTCGATGCTAACCGGGCAAAATAGACTTATAACTTTAAAAGATATTGGAGACGCTAAAAAATTTGGTCCAAAACATAATGCAGTTCTTTCAAGCTTTGAAAGCCCTGAAATCGTCAATAGCAAAGCGTGTTATGAATACCCGGGTAGAATAGAACAGGCATTCGGTCGCAGAAAAAAAGCCCCGAATATTCCGAGACTTACGCAATGACAATGATAGACGGCGGTTGGAATGACATATATTGACACGTACCTCGGTGACGGCAACCTGACTGGGACAGGTGAGGTTAAGTGGGGTTCAAACGCCGTCTAAAAGACTGTTGCACTTATACAAAGGCTTTTAGTATTATTGCAGGGAGAAAACGATTTTGTGTCTTTGCATTGCGGTGAAATCTGCGAGCATCGACGTGAACTAGCGAACCAAGGGTGGTTCCTCATTGAAATCCAGTGTAGCATCGTAGCACCTGTTGGTCCGAAACCAAACGCGCTTACCTGACAAGTCTGTTTCTTGTGTTCGGAAACAATAGACCCCTTTTCGCGCGCTCATTTACATACGACCTTGACCTCATTAACATAACAGCTGATCGAGGTGGAGGCAAAACATGGCGGTGAGTGAAGTGGCGACTCGCTTGCATTTTTTCAATTATACTCGCTAATGAAACATTACCTGTCCAGGAAAGACGGCAAAATGGTATCCTTTGTAACTGTAAAAGCATACACACTTTACATTGCACACTGTCAATCAGTATTATGTTTTGAAAGTAGTTTTTATGTCTGCAAAACAACGTAAACATTAAGGCGGCCATGTTTGTCATTTGGTTGTCTGTGATAGTCTTTTTGATACACATGACGAGATGTCCATTCCTGAAAATAAATGAACTTAAAATCGGTGTATCATTTAAATTTGAAAAAAAAATCTACAAACGGGGATATTTTCTTACCAGCTAGATTGCGTTACTTCCTGATTAACAATATTCACATGTAACCCTTTCCCCAAGTCAAGTGAAAACAACATGGGATATTTTTGGCTCAAATTGTTTTGCAAAAAGAAAATTATTTGAATGTAATCGATCAGCCTTTGAGGGATTGGATTACCTACAACAAGAAAAGCCTTTAAAAAGGCAAGCTTTGGTGCACCCGGTTATGTATCACTATATAGAACCAGGAGATTTAGGGGAGGACAGGGACGGGGACTTTTACTTGAATAAATTGTTCCAATCGGAGACGCCTGTTCTTTGCTCTTTGTTTTGATAGTTATGTACATAGTTAAACGACTCGTTCGTTCCGTTTAAATTTCAACAATGATAGATACGTCTCCTATCTCAATTATGATATACATTTTTAAACAATAATACGGTTATTCAAATTTAGTTTTGAGTTTAATACAAGAACCAGTGATTAACTAGAAGATAAATAGTTGTGCTATTGACTTTCAGGTTAATTACATGTTGCAAGAATAATTTTCCTTAATTGAGTGTTGATCGAATTACAGCCGAAAGTTGCTGAACAATTTAGAAATGATCTCAGCTACAAGTTCATAATTTTCATTATATTATAGGATGACATTTAAGAATGTTTTGTCATACTTTAGGCTCTATATTAATACTTTCTTCGAAAGACACCTTAAATCGTAAATAAATCATCCATAAAGTTTGTTTTGAAACATGAAATTTGAAAATTGCCTGTTCAGTATAATTTTTTCCGTGAAACGTGAGATGCATTGAGTGAACGATCAGTCATTGACAAGGCGGGACATTCAGCGCTCGCGTTTTAGTAAAAAGAATTGGAGGAACCGAATTCCTAGTTGATACAAAAATGGAATGTCGTTTCCGAATGTGGAATGCAAAAAGCAGCCCGAATAACTACAAAACAGCTCACATGCATATGCAAAATTGATATTTATTAATGGTGTAAACGCTCATCTATATATTTTGGAAAATTTACGATATATTTTACATCATAGCATTATTATAATAATCAGTTTCCAAATTAAAGCTTGCCAATTATTTCGTACCACCCACATGGTCACGTGGGTATAAATTTGCTACAGCACGGTCCATTGGTCGTTGAAATACCAGGATATGCTTAAAACAAATATCATTGGCTGAAACTTCTCTTTGAAGTTTCCAAGAGTAATATAGAGAGAAACTTCTGCCATTAGTTTTCAATATCAGATGTTACATAACTTTGGGGTCTCTGGACCCCAAAGCAATAAGCAGTGTGCAGTAAACTAAAACAGTATTCCATCCCTGTTAAAATGAATCTTTTTAATGAAGAAATAGTACTATTTGGAGAAAGAACAATCTGCAGTGCTTTATATCTTCATTTCTTAGCTTATAAATAATACATCCCACTACTTCCTGAAAAGTGATATTGTGATAGACAAATTAATTTGCTTTGTTTTTCATTAAATACAATTTAAATTGGGATCCTTATGACTGTAATAATTATTGATAAACATCATTAGATCTTAATGATGGATGTGAGAGAATATTATGATAATATTCATGATTTAGTTTGTTCATTTTGGAGAAGAGCCTTCAGATAAAACATCTTAATTTCAAACAAAATAAAAAACAACCTATATTTATGTATATTTATGCAAATTTGTCACTTAGGGCTTATATAATTAACTTACTATCCCATGAACAAGATTTTGTTATTAAGGATATTACCAGAATGACAGATAAAATACCACTGAAGTCTGGACATCAAAAACATGTTTCAACATTACACATCAAGTAAAAAAACTATGATTAAATCCATATATATAATATTATTTTTTGCCTTATGCATTAAACCATTTGCATGTTTGTATACAGAACTAAAAAAAACTGAATTTCAGCAATGATTTATCACAGTATTGAAACATTCATCTATTTCTGAGGCACACAGTTTTCATCCTTACATTGTTTGTATATGTAGGAGGTAATATTTGAATATGTTGTTAAATTCAAGTCATCTAAAATTAGTCAACTTTAAGAGTTTCAGACTCAAGAGATTTTATTACATGAGTTTATATCTTTTGATTGTAATAACAATATTAGTGACAAGGGACAAAATTCAATCCCTTTACAGGGATTTGGAAAGACATTTCACATTGGGCCATTTTCAGGATTTTCAATATTTAGCCTTTACAGCAATAGTAAACTTCAATTTGTTAATGGGACATTTTTTTATCCAATGTGCAAAATGGCCCATGACCCCTGTCTTTCCAAATCCCTGCCTTCACATTTCTAGAATAAACTTCAATATATTGTTTGATTATCCTAATTTATCACCCAAAGCAACCTTGTTGAATATTTCTTTTATGAAATAATATCATTGTAAGAACAGGATTTGTGCCTGAGGCCCTACACATGTGAGTTACTGGGTAGACATACAGATTTTTAAATTATTTTTTTTATAAATAATTTCACTTTAATAATTTAGCTTCCTTACCTTAATTCTATCATATTATATTATGAATTTTGTTTTTAAATAAATTAAATGTAAAATCTCCCCTATGCATGTTTTGAGTAGACATGATTACTATAAATACAGTTTGTTTTTATCAGTCTCAACAACAAATCATCGAAAATTTAATTATTTTGCCATGATTACAGATCTGATATTAAATATAAAACCATTGAATATTTTTTTTATTGGTTCCAAAGATTACATATACATATAGTTGTCATGGCATAACAAGACAGAATATAATGTTAAGTTGAAATTATAATTTATAGTCACATAACTAATTATTTAAAAAAATATGATGCAAGTAAAAGTAAAAGGGTTCCATTGAGATTGAAATTTTCTAAATATTGTTTCTCTTGTGAATAGTTTTTAATAAAAAAGGTTATTTCATTTTTTTTTAAATTAACCTGAAGATTGAAAAGTTTATTTCTTATGCTGCATAAATAATTGTGCCTCTTTGGAGATGATGATATGTTTCAGTAGTTTATTTTAATAAAGGGTACCAAACCACACTATTGTATTTGGAAAATGTCGAATGAGGATATATAAAATGCCCATAGACTTACATGTTGAATGCCTGTTGCAAGAATAATTTTCATTCATTATAGTGATAATAGATTTAAATTACACAAAGCTAGGAAACCATCTCAGCTGAAGTCACATAATTTCCTCTTACTTTCCCATTGATTAATTCTTGAATGTCGACTGATTTAAGCAACAAATACACAACATTTTTGGCGACTGTTCAATTGATGTCCATGTTGAATCTTGAGTTTGCTGTATATAAATGATGTTTTGCTGCAATTGTCTAAAATAGTTAAATATTATATATATGGTCTATGTGTAATCGTGATGTGTCGATATGAGATCGCGTCCAAAAGTGAGCGGAAATACCCGGACGTACTCTATCCGATTTTTAAATGAAAATTATGTATTTCTAGCTGAGATGATTTCTAATGTTATCAATACATATTGGCAACAATTTGGCCATAAATCAATTAATGAAAAATATTCTAACCACCTAATAACATGCAAGTCAATGGGAATTTCGAGAGTCTTGAGTCACTTTGATATTGGACTACCGGAGAACCTCTGTTAATGCTTAGTAGATCTATATTTACAAAACGTCAATCAGGGATTGATACAGGGTTAAATATAACATTTAATTCATATATTTCTACGGCAGAAGATCATCTACATGTCGGCATGCTTCGATGTTTGTTTGTAAACAAACATCGAAGGTGTCGTCACATGTCAACATAGACCCCGTCAAAAAAAAAATTCCAAACCAGTCACATCAAATATTCCTTTAAACATGACTTAACTACAATAAATACTAGCAAATAATTATATTTGTGTGGTTGAATTACTTTTAATATTTGAAAACTACGCGCTCGAAATGTTGAGGCAACTGGAGGAAAGCTATGCAGCTTCCGGTCTTTCTGCCTCCACTGAATATTCATGAGCTAGCAGTCGCGTGAAATTTGCCGCGAAAAAGGGTCTATAGTAGAGTTCACGTTTATTTGCGAAAGAGACAGTTCTTTCACCAAACTGTATCTGAGTTTTGGAAGGAGGCATTATGGTATGCCATTTTAGAGCGGTATTTGTGGCCAAATGACAACAAAGCTGGTCATCATCCGAGACTTCTGCGGTGACCTTCCTTCAACAACAGAAAGGAAGGCGTATTTCGAAGCACAACAACTCAATCCCCACAACAGCTGAAATTGTTTACAGAGCAACTCTGTGAGTTTTCAGGAGCCAAATATACGAAACTTTTTCAATAGTGTCATCTGATCGAGAGGTATTGACTGTTGCAGGACACTATCATTTTAAATCATATCGGAAAAATACAGGAACAACAGGAAGGTTTGAAGTAGCGATTATGTTCGAAAACATGACATGGGACGCGTCAATCAATCGAACGATATTTTTTTAAACTTATCTAAATCACTCGAACGATATTTTTTTTAAATTATCTAAAGCAGTCAGAATGACTCTCACGAGTTTATAATGTATGATACATTATGTATATAGTATTCATGCAAAATGTATGTTGAAACGAAATTGTGAGATGGCAACACTTGATTCGCCTTCATGCCGATATGCCGACATGCCGGGGTTGCCGTTTCGGTCATTTTGGTAAATTGTCTTCTTTTTGATGAATTTTGGTACGATTTTCTCTAGATTTTGGTTGCCAAATTTTGCAAAAATACAACTAATACAGTAAAATACGTTTCAAATATTTAACTTCACTACACGTTGAATATGGATCTTTAAGCAATTTCATAGTGTTGTTAAAATAAGGGAGAAAGAGTCTATGTGTAGGATCAAAACCAAGCCAGAGGTATTGTTGATAATGGTAGCCCGCGGCAGAGGGAAATTGGAAAGGGCCGACAGGCCCGCCCCAATTTCCCGAGGCTGAGGGCTTACATTATCAAACAACACCGAGGGCGAGGTTTTGATCTAACTTATGAACCGAGATAAACCGTAGTAACAAAATTATTTCAATAATAAGTATAAAAATGGATTCATTGATTTGTACTGGTAGGGAATCACCATGAGCAAACGGAGAGCACATCCGCGCACTGCACGTGCTTTGCGCTCGCTACCCAAGCCGTGAACGTGAAATGCATGCGCTATCTGCCTCGTGAAGTTCACATGATTGTCACTGTGGAAAATACATCATTGTTCTCGTGGGCCTTTATAGCCGAGTTGTCAAAGGCGCCAGTTTAGTAAGCGAGTGGTGCAGAGTTCGAAACCAGGCATGCGAACATTATATTTGTGATTTGTCAAAAATGTGATATTTTGTGATGGTATTTATTCGAAGAAGGACTTTGAAACAAAGTTTTTCAAAACGTGTATAATACCAATCAAAAATATACCCGCAAATCGGCGACAAAAGGATTCAGCCAGATTTATAGCCTATTCATGGCATAGATAAACATGTCAGGAGTCATTCCTGAAAGTTTCCTCAAGTTCTGTTGACACGTTAAGCTTCAGGAGCCTTTTTAGCAACTTTTTTTCCGATTTTTTTTCTATCGAGTTTGATGATAAATTCTGAAAGAAATTGACTGTTTGCGATCAATGTTTTGATAGATTCCTATTGTTTATATATTTGTCTTACATTCCTAAAAAACTGCATAATTCTGAGTCCAACTTTTTGAGTTACCGCCCTTTGAAAATGACACCTTGTACTAAGTCATCCAACTTTGAACGTTTATAGAAAAAAAACTATTTCAGGTACAGTCTTCGAATTATTCAAGTTCAATGCCCAATGCCTCAGCTACAACATACCAAAGTTGCAGCACTTTAGTGCAAGTATCATCAGAGGAGAAGATCTTCAAAGGTGCATTGGGTCCGGAAATTCTGAAAATTTGAAAAATCCAATATGGCGGCCAAACCACGTGACCTACGACTTCGTCATGATAGTTACTTTTGCGTAGAATTTCCTTGCGCACCCTCTCATAGAAAAATCATGAATATCTTTGGTCACGTTTTTGTTTTATCTGCATTTGAAAATATGTTTTTACTACAACACAGCAAACTTTGAAGGTTTGGCTACACATAAATGATGCATTATGCAGTATGCATTGTTCATGGCATAGATAAACATGTCAGGAGTCAGTCCTGAAAATTTCAACAAGTTCTCTTCTCTTAGCAATTTCCGACATTTTTTCTGTCGACTTTGATCAAACATTATGAACGGAAATGATTGTTCGCGATCAATGTTTTGACAGATTCCTGTTGTTTATAAACTTGTCTTACATTCCTGAAAAATTTGCAGAATTCTGAGTCCAACTTTTTTAGTTACCGCCCTTTGAAAATGACACCTTGTCCTAAGTCATCCAACTTTGAACACGTATAGCGCAAAAAACTATTTAAGATATAGTCTTCGGGTAGGGTATCCTTTAATGTCAAATGCCTCAGCTACAACATACCAAAGTTTCGGCTCTCTGTTAATAAATTTCCGATAAATTCTAGAGTAAGCTCCGGGCTTTCCTAGAGAAAGCCCTGGGCATTCTTGGAGAATGCCCGACAAAGAGGTTTATCCGGTAAAAGAAGAACCTAATAGAACAATAGAGTGACGTCACTGGAGGTTTATAAATAATGCATATAAAATACATGTAGAACGTCAAATGTTCCTCCTCGTCCATGACGCTCGTTAAACAAAAACGTTCATATGACGTTCATAATATATATATATATATATATATATATATATATAAATAAAATAGTATTATGGAATTGGGTACATCAGATTCACATTCGCTAACTAGCGCTTTCAGCCATGTTGGCTTCTTCAGGTTAGTCAGTTGTGATCACGTCGTTTATGAAGGTATGGCTACACATAAATGATAGTTACTTTTGAAGTAACCTTAACACTTTAGATATTCACTTAGTCTGTGAATATCTTTTATACTTTTGAATATCACTGAGTTGTGATAACGACGTGATCACAACTGACTAACCTGAAGAAGCCAACATGGCTGAAAGCGCTAGTTAGCGAATGTGAATCTAATGTACCCAATTCCATAATACTATTTTATTTATATACAACCTGGGAGTAGTGTTTTTGTGTTTTAAATCTATATATATATATATATATATATATATCATAAGTGATAAGTGAATTCTGTCGCCATTTACGTAATGCAGAATATTTCTTTGATCAGGAAAGTGTTCAGGATACTTCTAGCAAGAGTAACTTGATCCCTTGTAAAGGTAGGAATGTGCATCTTGATAAATATATTAATACTATTTTTCATATTCCTAGTAACAATCCAGTAAATGCACATAAAGCCAACATTTCTGTAGCAGAACGCAATGCCATTACAAATCTAGCTTCCGATAAAAATATAATTATCAAGGAAGCAGACAAAGGCGGCGCAATTGTTTTAATGGATGTACAAAAGTATGTGGATATATCTTTAGAAATGTTAAATGAGAAAGAAGTCTACGAGGAAACAGAACAAACTTCCATCCTTCCAAAATTGAATAAGTTCCTTAAATGTTATACTGATGAAATTACTGATAAGGAATTAGACTATCTTACCAACTTCCCTTGTGAAGAAAGTAATTTTTATGGTTTACCCAAAATTCATAAATGCAAAAGTATTGCACAACAATGTACAATTAGCTCAGGAAATTACATTGTTTGTGAACACCCAAAGGATCTAACCTTAAGACCGATAATCGCCGGTCCAAGCTGTGGAACACATCGTTTGAGCAATTCAATTGATATTCTTTTAAAACCATATCTTAAAAAGGTAAAGAGTTACACTAGAGATACAATGGACTTCCTTAGCTTCCTCCCAGAAAATATTCCAGATAATACCAAGATAGTAACATTTGATGTCAAGAGCTTATACTCTAATATTGCACACAAGTTAGGACTTGAGGCTATAGAATACTGGCTTGATACAAACCCAGAACTTCTACCTGATAGATTAAGTAAATCTTTTATACTTCAAAGTGTCCAATTTATTTTGAGCAACAATGTTTTATTTCTTCAATGATAAATACTACAAGCAAATTAAAGGCACCGCCATGGGAAAGAAAATGGCACCCACATATGCTACTTTAGTACTAGGATATATTGAAAACAATTTAATTGACAAATTAGAAACAAATCTGGGAAGTGAAATATGTAATTACTTTATTGAAAACTGGCGTAGATATTTATAATAATAATAATAATAATAGTCCATTTATGTAGCGCATATATCCATGCACATTGCATGCTCAAAGCGCTGAGTGACATATTACCCCTGGTCAAAGAGTACAGAACACTCCCTAAGGAGAATACAACCGGTCGCCTGTCAAGCGCTCGAGGTTCAAATTCAGACTACCATCGTATCATACCAGGTACCCAATTACTGCTGGGTGGACAGAGGCACGCTTCGAAGTAAGTCACTTACCCAGGGTGACACCACAAGTTTCTCAACTCATGTCTCAGTGTGGGGCAGGGAATCAACCCTTCAAACTCTCAGATTATCCAGCAACGGGTTACCCACCCATCCAGCGAGCTGCGCCCGTTGTTGCTGAACTACTCTGATAGCGGTCGACTGAGCATTGCACAGGACCACGTGCCACCATTTAGACGACTGTTTCATGTTATGGCCATTTACGAATGAAAGTCTTGATGTATTCTACAAAACTTTAAACAATATGAATGAAAATATTGTGTTTACAATGGAAACAAGTGACAGTGAACTTCCTTTCTTGGACACTTTTGTGAAATTAAGAGAAGGTCGTTTGGAAACGGACATATTTTACAAGCCGACAGATACGAAACAATATCTGGATTTCTCATCATGTCACCCATCTCACACCAAAAGGAGTATTCCATACAATCTCTCCAGACGTATCTGCATGATCTGCTCAAATGTAGATACACGGAACTGCAGACTACAAGAACTTATAATATTGCTAAAGAGAAGAGGATACCCCACACTCCTAATTGAAGATGGAATAAATAAAGCTAAATCTATAGATAGAAATGAACTAATCCAAGTGAAAAATCGAAAAGAAACCGATACTATGGACATTGCGTTTGTATATACCCACAACCCTCTAAATCCGGATTTATTCAAAGGTATAAGAAATAATATACCCCTATTAACATGTGATGAGAAAATGCGTAATGTTGTTGATAATATGAACTTTATCAAAAGTAAACGTCAAAGCAAAAATTTGAAAAACTATTAACAAGGGCTAAATTTACAATAAACAGCGAATCCCAAGAATTCAAAGTTTATAAATGTAACAGAGGGAATTGTGGGACATGCCATCATCTTTTGGAGAACTCAAGCATAAAATTTCACAACAAAAAGGAACGATTTTATGTGCGCTTCAATATTAACTGTGCGGCAAGAAATGTAATATATGTTATAATATGTCATGGGTGTTCAGGGGAATACATTGGACAGACTGAGTGTCTCAGAGACAGAGTCCGAGTACACAAGCAGCAGATTAAATGCCCTGAAACACGATGTATTCCCCTTAGTGCGCACATTGACAATTGTGCTAAAGGCAAAGAAATAAAATTCCAAATATTTCCATTCTATAAAATGGAAACACATGACAGACTGGCCAGAAAATTGAAAGAAGATTACTTCATTAGAATGCTTTAACCAAATTTGAATGCATAATTATATATTCATGTATAAATGTGTTTGATTCTCGCTTGCTTAATGTTATGACGTCATACCTGTGTTACGTCATCACTATTGTGACAATCTAACGTCACAACTGTTTTGTACTCCCTGAAGATTACATTGAAACTAGTAGGAGTCTATTGGTGTTGTGTGTTTTTTAACTTTTGAATATATATATATATATATGTGTGTGTGTGTGTGTGCACGGTGATTGGCTAAGAAAAACTAAAATTTTGCTCTCCTCAATTACAAGTTTAAATGTGTTAAACGTTGGTATATTTTGTATAATATTGTCATTGAGATTATGAAAGTAGTCAGGTTTCAAAACAAAACCACGTCACGGATTTCACGGAAAACGTCCCAAGATCTCTACCTCTGACGATAAGTACTAGTTTCAGGGTTGTACTGGCATTATTTCATATTCACAATCTTATTGCTTCACTTAACGTTTGTTTACTATTGATTACTTCGTCTTGTTCATGTACATGTATGATCTATTATTTATCAGTACAATACTGTGATAATCAATGATCGGAACACCTAGCAATCACGCTATTTCTTCAGAACAAACTCTCCGACATATTATCCAATTTTCTAGCCAATCAGCTGTAGGAGTCTGGTGTGTTGTGCACCTCAAGTCTTCTCTGCGCCTGGAGCTAATCAACAACTTGTGTGCACATAGCATGGTCCGCGGTGAACACGCTCTTTCCAGAACGAGTTACGACCCCGAATCATCCATAGAGTCTATCCCAGGTGTCAAAACAGTAAGTGTAGAATTCGAATTTGTTCATCTTATATTAGTATTGTTTGATAAATTATATTGCATTCCTAATATCAGACTTAGATATCAATTTAAAATTATAAAGAAAATATGTGTTCGTATAAATTTCATAATTGTATTCGGAATATGGCCTTACTTGTTTGTATTTGTATGAAATCTTACAATCCGCCAAACAGTAATGATTTCATAAATACCAGATTGATTCACCAAGGGCTCACATGACTATGGTATGATAGGTGAAAGTTATACTTTCTATAAACACTTATATCAACTATTAATACATTATCTTAAAGAATTTTGGATCTATTATATCGCCTATTGTTCTTTCTCGTCCGTGTTTAAACTGTTGACTACATTTATGCTGAGGAATAAATTGATGACAACTTCTTTGTTCATTGTATGCGACGTTTCGACACAGATTCTTGTGTCGTTCTCAAGTTCCTCTGCTTGAGAACCACACAAGAATCTGTGTCGAAACGTCGCATACAATGAACAAAGAAGTTGTCATCCATATATTCCTCAGCATTATTGTCATTCCAACTTCTGAAATGCATCTCAAAGAAGTTGACTACATTGTTTTGTTTTTGGAGCTCCTACTACCCATTTCAAATATTCAAATCAAATGTAATACCACAAAATGCAACTGCATCTAATATCTTACATATATCTTATAGTATTTTCTAAGCATCTTTTCATGAACTATTTTGTTTAATCAGCATTATAAAATACAGTCAATCACGTTTATTTCGTAAAAGGCACACGTACAATACAAAGTAAAGTTGGCATTTGTTATTTCAGTAGTTTTCTGTTAGAGCTTTTTGATTGCATCGTCTTCCCAGAAACTAAAAAGATGAAAAACTTGGATTTGTTGTCCGCGAAACTTTAGACCTGAAAAGATAAATGATAATGTAATGTTTGTCTTTGATAGATGATAGATTATTCTTAAACCAAGCCAATCCACCACTTGATTTCAATCTTATGGTGGCTCACTGTGTATAACCGTACACCGGAACTAGCGAGGTGTACGGCGGAAAAATGTTGCTAGCGAGGAGCCGAAATCGAAAGTTAGGTAATATTTATTTCATAACTTTCAAATAATCAACATCATGTGGTAAAATTAGCACACATACTTATTAAAATGTATGTGCTTGTCATTCTGTATCCAAGGGACAATAACAATGACAGTTGCGAGTAATGCTGTTGTTAGTAACATATTTGTTATTTCTGACTATGAACAGGATATGACATTAAATCGTTATGTCTCGGAAAGCTATTGACATGATAATAACATAGAAAAAATGATGAAACGGCGATGGTTGCTTTTTAAGTGATCCGGTTTGCGATCACGCTCCTCGCTAGCAACATTTCTCCGCCGTACACCTCGCTAGTTCCGGTGTACGGTTATACTGAGTGTGGCTAGGTTGTTTGGGTGCTTCAGCTACCCAAAGACCTATGCCAGATAAAGCTTTAGATGCTCCTGCTAGGGTAACAAAAGTGGACAGGTCAACAGGTAGAAGCCAGATTAAATTTTAACCGTTCTAAAACCGGCTTTCTATCAGTCACGATGCATTTCTTTCCGTTTTTACCCTCATCCTGTCAATTCTATTTCTCCCTGCCTTGTCTACTGTCTTTTATGACAACGACCACACGTTAAAAAGCCAAAATACTGCTGACAGCTCGTTGAACCCAAACTCACTCACTCATCAAACAGTTATAAATACTTGTGCAAGTTATATACAAAAAGAACTTAATTAAGCACCCCCCTATTTTGTAAAATGAATTTGGGTGCTCTTGGACTATTTGGATTAATTTAATGTATTGACCACTCCAGATATAACAGTCGCCTTTTTATTGACTAGTTAATTGAACTAAAGGTCGCTAATGAGCAAAAATAACGGAAATATGCGAAAAACTGTGAGACTACTGAAATTTGGCCAAATATAACTATTGTCATAGGGGGAAAACTACACATTAAGCTTTGGATGTTATGAATCAGAAATAACAATGTTGATCCCTAGTTGACATTCATACACAAAAACCCTTTTTATCATGCATGATAAGAGGCTAGCAAGACATTGAATTTTCAGTACTTTTTTCATCAAAAATTGATAAAATGCCTATAATCTTAACATCTGTGAGTAAATTTGAGATTCCTTGAGTTGAAATTGTTGACCAAACAGTTCTCCTTCCTTTAGATAAGCCATTTTCTTTGACAGTGGCAAATTAATGTCTTTGTGCAGTTTTTAAAATTAATTTTTTGATAATGTTGTAATTTTGAAGGTTCATCCTGCTTTAACGATTGAATTTTGCTATGAGGTTATTTACTAAAAAGTCATCAATTCACTCAAGAGAATGATAATAATCACATTGCAGTAAAAAATATTGACTTTCATTTTCAATTTTAAAGTAACTTGGATTTTGACTAAAAAATACAAAGTTTTTGTAAAACCAGTTACTCAGCGACAGTGTATCATAAGCCAAATGAAATGTTTGTTTCCACAATGCTAGATGATCGTTCTATTTAAAAAAAAGTATTGTTTGATCATACATTTGTTTTGTTTATTATCAGCAGTGATTTTCTGTTTGAAAAAGTGGGGGGTGCTTAATTAAGTTCTTTGTGTATATATATATTTATTTTTTCATAATGTAATTGTTTTATATAACAATATCGATTAATGATCCGATTGTTAAACACTTCATTCAAAAGTTAATTATCATTGGAACTAATGATAAATTACGGAAGCGTATTAGTGTCACGGTGAAAAAATATTTTAGAACTATCTCCTACGTAGGAGATACTATCTCCTACGTAGGACTTAGTATCTCCTACGTAGGACTTAGTATCTCCTACGTAGGAGATAGTTCTAAAAAATATTTTCACCGTGACACTAATACGCTTCCGTAATAAATAAATAAAAAAGTATCTAAATGCCTCTTTTGAGTCACACAAATTAATCATTATTATCTTTGCTATCTGAAACCCACTGACTTATAAATATGTAAAACCTGCAAACTCCCATACCCAAACCGGAAATTGTTGCTACGGCCCTGATACATTTTATCTGATAAACTAACTGTAAAGAGCTAAGTCGCAGTATAAAGACTTACTGTATCATCCACTAAATGTACACTGTATATGTGTATTGATATACTGTGTTGAATAAACTGTTTCACTCTTTACCTACACATCCCCGCTCATTACGTCACCATACATTATGGCTGATGAAGTAACTTCGCACGGAGCAATGTCGCCGAATATACACTAGTCATATCTTGCTCTTAAAGGGTCAGTAGCACGTTTTTTATAATTAGAGTATAAGAGTATATGAGAGTATATGTGTATGTATAAATGAGAGTATATGTGTATGTATAAATGAGAGTATATGTGTATGTATAAATGAGAGTATATGTGTATGTATAAATCAGAGTATATGTGTATGTATAAATGAGAGTATATGTGTATGTATGAATGAGAGTATATGTGTATGTATAAATGAGAGTATATGTGTATGTATAAATGAGAGTATATGTGTATTTATAAATGTGCATGTACATGTGTATGCAGCTGTATGTATGTATGCATATTTGTTTTGATGTAATTATGCAAGTATGTATTAAGTATATATGTAGGTACATGTATGTATGTAAGTATGTATGTAGGTTTGTATGATGGTAAGTGTCACATATGGTATGGTATGGTATGTTAAGGTGGTATGGTATGGTATATGATGGTATGATATGGTATGGCAATGTATGGTAGCAAGTGTATGGTATGTAGTAAATGGTGTTTAGTTATTTTGTGTTTGTTGGCGTGTATGTCAGAGTGTGTGTGTGTACTTAGGCGCGGAGAGAAGTTAGTGAATGTCGAGTGGTGGTGTGAATGTATTTGTGTGAGTATTATTATCCATTTATGAATACATTATGCATTTTAATAATATATTTTTTCATGTATTGTTTTAAATGAAAATTAGTGTCTCGTAGGCCTATTGGCCGGATGTTACTTTTAAACATGTTTTTTATTTGTATGTATTTGGTTCTGTAACATCTGACACTTAAATAAAATAATTTTCTTCTTCTTCTTCTTGTATTATTTTGACAGTGTCAAAAATCTCATTGCACAAGCCAATCATCCATGGTCAGAGGACAAAGTATGAATATTTACATAAAATCCATTGGCGGCTATTTTGTGTGAACACCTTTAATTCATTTTGTGTAAGAAAAAGGAATTGCATGGCTAAACTTTACATTATATATTTGAATTATTACTGCTACATTTAGTTTGAATACATTGTCTTTCGGTTGGAACGATTAATTTTCCTGACATCACCTTATATTCCCCCTAAAAACGTGCTACTGCCCCCTTAATATAAAAGTGTATGTCGATTAATTGCGTCAAATACGAGATTTCCCTCCTTGTCTTAAAGTCCCGTTCATAATGTCACCATACACTGTGGCGGAAGACCTAACTGCGATCGGCAATGTCGCCGAATAACGCTCATTGTCTCCTATCAATACACAAGTGTATGGTGATTCTCTGGGGGCTAAATATTATTCTTTGTTAGACGAGTTTTTTTGTCTATAATATACCTCCATGTCCCTACGCATGATTTTACATTTCTAAGGAAATCGTTTTAAATTATGGTTTTAAAATCGCTTTAGCTCCAGGTGATGCGAATCAAATTAAGTTATAGAGGTAAAATAATTTTGAGCAATGCGCTGACTTCATGCCTGGTTTCACATGTATCAACATACATGAGTCTTTTTCATTTTTTTTCTTTGTTGATGAACCTTTGCAAATCTGTAGTTCTATCTTCAGATTTTGAACACTCATTTCTTATTAAATATAGAAAATGGTGGTGGCAAGGGGAAGATCCATATCATTTGTGTTGCTTAGATTCTCAATGAGCAATATCTTTTAACGTTACATCACAGATTAGGGAATTTGGTTAACTATTTCCAAAGACGTTGAAAACATATATAATAGACCTGAATAAGTGCCATTTAGAAATAAATCCCCCAACGATTTTGACAAATCTGCTATGGTTTCGATTCAATGATTTCTTTCAGTAAGATATTGACACTTCTTGAAACATCTACGCCTGTCTTTAAACTGAAAGATTTGTGATAATCATATGATGTTTTGTATTGTTAAACATCCGCTGAACTCGATTTTTATACTTTTCGATTTTCGTTCAAATATGTTTGAACAAAACAAGAACTTGGCTTATAATTTTCCCAGACAGATGGTTTATTTGAGTCTCACCTCACAAAAATACATAAACATATAAAATATAAAATAACACAAAAGTGAGCCACCCTTTAAGGGTTATGAGAGACTATGATAATACATATTTAAAAGAATATACATGGCAAGTTAATATTATATATACAGATGATATATATACATTGTACATACAAATAGATAAAATTAACCATATAAAATATGCTTTCTTTTTTGTAAGATATAAAAGCAGGTTTTGGCGGTAAAATATACATGATGTTTAAAAAGAAAGGTAATTTTATCATTATCACAGAGCTGCATAAAGTTGGGATAGCTAAAACAGACATTTTCAAACAAACTCTCACGCAACTCATCATACACAGGGCAGTATAAAAGTACATGTCTTTCATCCTCAACACTCAAACTACACTGGAAACATACTCTGTCACTCACATCCTTATTTGTATATCTGCCGGTTTCCAAATGCAGAGGAGCAGTACCTGATCTGAATTTGGAAAAGGCAGAGCGGTATGAACGGGGCATGCTCATACTCACATAAGTTTCACACCCATACTCTTTCTTAAACATTCGATACGTTCGTAATTTATTGTGTCCCGTTCTACCGCTTGGCTTATTTAAAGCTTCATACCACTCACTCACATACTTCTTCATACATATATCTTGCACACGTTCACACACACGTTTAACATTGACATCTTCCACATTCACGTCCCATTCGGTCAACCTTGCTTTCACTCGAAAACTCCAATTTTTAACACTTCTACCCGCACATCTTTCAGACCACATAAAAACACGTTTATTTAACCTAACAGGCATTTGTTTAAAACGGCAATATTGTCTAACAATGCACATCCATTGTCTGACAATTGGAGGAATCCAACCCATATCTCCATTCACAGCAACGTTTGGAGCATATTTACCCAACCCCAGGAAAAATCTCAAAGCACGATGGTGGACAGCATTTACAGCACTAACCTCCCGATGACCCCATATAGATGCCCCATAGTTTAGAACTGACCACACCATCGTATCATATAATTTCATATAAGTATTGGATTCCATTCCTCCAAGTGCCTTATATTTACAAATAAGAAGGCCTAGAGCTCTATTAGCAGATTTGGCCACTGTCTTAGCCATTACATTATAGTCACGATGCTCGGTGAGCAATAGGCCTAAATACTTGTAACAATCAACAATTTCTAAAACAGAGTTACCAACAGTAAAAACAGCACTATAAACACATTTGATTAGCCTTTCGTTAGGACCGCGTAATTAACGGCTGTAAAAAAAACCTCCTGGGCCAGGAGCCATAAAGCTCGTGAGATGCGGGTGAGACGTGTTAAACAGAACTATATAGTACAAAGTGGCTCATCATTGTTTCAACTGAAATCCCGCCTCAAATAATTGTTTAATTACCATTGAGTTGTATATCTTTATGACACCAAACGCTTAATAGTGTTACATCGTAAAATGACTTTTCTAACTAAGAGTTTAACGTTTTCTGAAAATCGTTAATTGTTGGTTTTTGTCTCTGATTTATTTCATGATAAATGTATACATCAGGTGGCAATGATTCTGTTTATGACGTCGCGTGCCACCATGAGATTGAAATCAAGGGCATGTGACCAGTCGTGCATTCACTGGTTTGTCGCCAGGTATATCTAAGCAGATCTAAGAAAAATATCTTAACTATATTATTTTATTTTATGTTCTTTTTAATATAGACATGATGTTTATCAAAACGTGTGTACATGTATGCAATAATTTTTATGCCATAATCCATTTATTGTTTTAATATCTATATATGTGTCTCATAAGTCGTTTATTGGCTGGGCCTACAATTCTTAATCTTTAATGTTTTATGAAATGCATTTACTTGTTGAATTATGGCGTGACACAATAATAAACATTTCTTCTTCTTCTTCTTCTTCTCCTTCTTCTTCTAAGCTGCCCATCAAAAGTGACATTCAAAAACGGCTTTAACTAAATACTACTCCCCTAAACGAGAAACAGTAAGCGGTCAGTGCAATATATTACACTTGTGTAAACAAACAATCTGTCTGTCTGTACAGTGTTTAGGGATTGAGTGAGGAGATAATTAGTGCATATTCGGCGCAATTGCTCCATACAGTTCCTTATGTGACTCAGTGAGTCAATATACACTTGTGTATTAGCTGCAGGATATAAAGAGTGTTAATCCAGCGGCATTGTCCCTTGCTTTTAGTTCATTAGCTATAATGTATACGTACTATATGACTTATATGGGTTATGTCATGCATTCTTTTTTAGATAAACATATTATTATTCTCCATTAACATTATCTATGTGAATGCATTGAGCGCATAATCGAAATCCAATATGCATCTTAATGGGCCTTGTATTTGACCTATTATTTCTCGATTTAGAGAACCGCCGTATCGAACACCCGAACGATTTGAAAACCCACTTGAACGCGACTAGCTCCTCCCACAACGGGCTTGTCGGCGTAGAAGCTAGCTAGCTCTAGTGCCAATGTGCCTACCTATTTCTCGAGCAAAACGTGATTTAAACATCTACGTCTAGCCATAACTGCGCAAAATTAATAATGCAGTCATTAGGTAGTCTTGTTACGTCATTTGATTATTACATGTTCATAAAGTAACCATGGGCTTGAAATAACTGGTATTACCAAGTTAGATAGTTCTAGATATTGCGTTATCAAGAATTTGAGTTATTTTAGTTAAGATTTGTATGTTAAATCGACAGTTGAAAATTTACTAGAACACTATGAAAACTGATCATAAGGTGAAACGCCAGTCCTACTGGTCAGACACGCTTCACTGACCACAGATTATGTTCTGTTCCAATTGAGCTGTGTATTTTAAAAGTCGTTTTAAGACAGGTTACTGTCCGATTTAAGAAAAAACGTCGAGTCCATGTCGAATTGCAATCCCTTCATTATGAATGCCGAAAGTGGCCATAGACCATTTCAGTCCCTCTTTAATGATCGGGGATAAAGAGTAAAGTCGTTGACTTGAATAATTCCTTACATTTTGTATTCTATACTTGGAGGGGACTGTTTACATACATTTAATTATCTGTTTAATGTTAAATGAGCAGGGCTGTATAGACAAAGGAACAATCGTTTGTCCTCCCCCTCATACATACAGGAATACATCAAAATTATTTGAATAGTGAGTGGCTTTGTAGAAGGTAACGAGAGACCGAATACTAATACATAATCAGTTTACCATGTCCGTTTATAGTAAAATATACTTTTTATTCGACATACATGCAAACTTAGACGTACAAATTTTGGGAAGAGCTATTAGCCCAAGTTATAATAAAATGACAATATGGTGAATGACCTCGACCTTGTACACATGAATTGATAATATACATTTAGCTTTATTCTTCATTTCCGACCTTTTCATTGATACAATATTCACATGCAGATAATGCAACAATACTCGTCCATATTCATTTTCATAGGTTAGAAACAATATAGACGGCGAATTCATCATGTATTTGTTCATCTTTAACTTCATTTAAATTAAACATGACAAATGCTTTGCATGTTCTGCAACTAAAACCAGATCTTACACTGTAATAAAATATGTTTTCAAATCTTTTAGAAAATGTGACTCTTTTTAGAAAGTAATTTCATAAGACCACCCAAATCCAATACTTGAAAAATAGTTAAAAAGAGAAAATTTATTGTATTGAGAAATGTTTCCTTGATTGGTTTTCTTAGTTCAAGGCGCCATTCACTATTTATAGAGACAATCTAAAATGGTATTCAGTTCATAAGAAATGAGTGTGAATGCAGCGACATTGCCGTTAGGTGATGAATGAAAGAGTGATGAAATAAAGGTACCTGAATAAGATAGAACAGATCATTTTAATTTGACTCTTAAGGTGGGTTTACATGCCGCACATTTACCCCTTCGGGTATTATACCCCAAGGGGTAAATTTGCCCCCAGGGGCAAAAGTCAAATATTGCATTGCGTTTATATGAAATGAAATTGCAATACCTAGGGGCATTATTTTCTCTTCATATATTGACTTTTATAAGGATATTCAGTTTTGCCCCCTGGGGTATACAAAGTAAAGTGTTTACATGACAGGTTTGCCCCCAGGGGTATTTATACCCCCGAAGGTATCTGATTTGCCCTACCTCCAGACCAGGGGTAAATATTTCGCACTTTGCCCCCGGGGGTAAGTATACCCCTCTTAAAAATTGCGTTTACATGACGAAATTTACCCCCCGGGGGTAACCGCACATATAAACGGGGCTTGCACTTTTTGATTGTCTGTCCACTGTATACAGATCTACGCTACAGTTTTATTTATCAAGCCTCACTTGCTGACCCAAGTTTTTACTCCAAAACCTCAATTGACAGATTCATCTATTTGTGGCCTTGAAATTCCTAGTGTCAACGTTGTTAACACTAATTCGCAAAAGTTGGATTAGACAAGAAACTAGCCGATAAGACTGTCGTATGTGTCATAGCATTGGCGTTAGAAACATGACTGCACGGAACGAGAACAAACGGGATTAAGTTCATAGTATAGTAACACAGTAAATCTGGTTAAAAACAAAGCTAGAAGCTATTGAACTCGGCGGTATTTCAATGACCGATTCCCTTGAGACCAGCCGCGACTGCACTGCTGTTTGTCTTCTGAGATGGGTAAACGACCGGTTGTATTCTTATCAAGCCATGCCATTTATTAAGCAAAATATCAAAGAATAGTTTTCATGGTATTCGATATTTGACAGTTGTGTCTGTTACCACCGTCACGATGTTAACACATATATATAAGTCAAGGCACAGTATTTGTTAGTGTATGACTAATAATGTAGTAAGTAATTATAACTGTTTTCGTAATAAGACAGAGAGACAGACATCATAGTTCACTCAAACAATAAAGCGCAAACCTGAAAAGAGATTTATAATTGTTTGAATGAGGCTTGTCAGAGTTCATTATTGAACATGTATTGTCAAACGAAAGTAGAGAAATGGGCAGAGCAAATGACGTTTAAAAAGGTCATGGTCACTTGGCAGCAGCTGTAAATATCTTGTGCAAGCTCACTTATATTAGGGACAGTTATTGTTTGACATTCGCTTCTCATAAACTGAACAACAGTCCTGGCACAATTTTAATGTCTTCAATTGTCCTGCTATTCTGCCCAAGCTTCCTATTAACCACACAAATGAGTGTAGTCATCTAAGGTCTGCTTTACTAAGATGCACAGAGTGTTGTAAATACTGCTGAAACCGATGCCAAACCTTATCAAGGTTTATCAATTAGATATCATTGAAACCCTTGCTTACTTGGCATTGTTCCGTTGAACTTCAATAAGTCGAGCTATGGCTTTACGTTCGAAAATCAAAATGGCCGTTGACAAACAAACCACAAGTCTGTTTTTAATTGGAAAATGTTGTGTTCAGCCCAGCACCAATATCTTAAATATTCGTGCTTTATTGACTTTCTTAAAAAATACAGACTTAATTCTCAGACTAACTGCTTATACCTTTAGTGTGTTCACTTTCTAGACTGGATCTAGAATGTCTTTAGTTCACATATCATGTAATTCGGTTTTCGTTTGTACCTCATCAAATATTTCCGGCAGCACCTAAAAAGAATCCGCAGTTGTTCGTGTGTTAAATAATCATTTTCAAACCGTATTTTGGCATTGTCTGACCACTGCTGAAGAAGTTAAAAATTTGGCACGAAAAAAAGACATATGTGGTCATATTTTTCAAGTTTCGATTTCTAACCCCCCGACCAACGATCGAGGATATTTTTTGTTCGACCTACGGAAAACTATTCATCCGACTGTTTAAAATTTTGCCCATGTCTTCTACCCTTTTGCTTATTCTGGATTCTTTTTTTTAAGTTTTATCTTTTGTACTTATTTGTTTAACAACATCAGAGTTTTACCGACTTATTGCAGAACAACTGTTCATCCAGATCTTTAAAATTTTGCACATGTCTTTTACCTTATTAGCAGAGATGAAATGTTAAATTACAAGGCATCGTAGTAGTCGTTTTGTTGGAGAAGACGTAAACGGACCAATTTCAGAAAATATACTCATTCATTCTTTTCAAATCTTTTGTTTTAAAGGGAGGGATGCGGTTGGTCAAATGCTGTGCAAGAGACATTTACTTATAATCACGATAATGAGATGTGTAAGTTATGCTATGTTTATGGAAAACGAATGTTGACTTACGGAATAGAAGAATGATCCGTTTCGTTTTTATAATGCTAGGATTCCTCACAGACATTACAAATAAGATGATATTTGCACTAGAATAGGTACATGCAGATAGATACACACAATACATGTAGAAGTGCTAATGTAACTCTATTGTTGTTTAGATACACGGTGATGTTGGGCTTGGTATGTGTGGTACTGGTGGTTGTGTGTATCCTTCTCTGTGATACATCTGGTGTATCCGTGTGTACTGATCTCTCCAACTTGAAGCATGTCACTAACGGAGTCCGTCTCGCTGGATTCAACTATAAAACAGTGGCGGCAGGTCCGTACACTACAACTGAACATGATAAAGTTGTTTAATATGATTCTAATCATACAATATTTTCAGCACTCTTTTGGATCTTACGTAATGAGATGTACAAAAGTGCGTCAATTTGTATTATGTTCAAAATCAAATCAAATTCAACATAAGCAATCATGTGCATGGATCAGGCTCAATAAATTATTTTCAGTTCTTAAAGGCCGTAGGCCTGTAGTACGTCAAATGAGTAGTTAGTGACTTATAAGTTCTTTTCTAATACAATGCATCGCGAGATTCTGTAATAATAATAATGTGTTATAATCAGTTAACAACGATATCAAATTTAGTTACGTGGATGTTTATGGTAGTATGGTTTAAGGTGCATTATGTGGACAGTGGGTCCAGTGGCTGTAAGTAATCGGTAGGGTTATCATAGTTGCTTACAATAATTAATGGTTCTTTTAATACAGGGGCCATCATGTCCTGTGCCCAACAATGTCTCAAGAGAGCAAGATGCAAGTCCTTTAACTTCAACGCTGGCCAAGCCTTGTGTGAACTAAATGACGTGGAAACTAAAACGGATAGTCTTGAAGCAAAGGTCGGCTTCTTACACTCAAACATCAGTGACTTCAATAAGGTAAGTGATTTATATGATTATGTCGACAGGTATTAGCACATTCTCATATGGTCGTCGTATTCAGATTACAAGTTGGAATGGTATCCCGACCACAGGAAACTGTCCATATTGAAATGGGCTTCTAATTTATTTTTCGATTCAGAATTCAGATACATGTTGGCAATACAGTTTGTTATCTTTGATCACGTTTTGTTTTGCGTAAGTATCGTTTTATCTGATAAAAGTTCAATTCATCTCACCGTTGATTTTACTTGAATAAGATTCTTCACTAACTAGACCTTTAAATTGGCGATATAAAATTTGGGAAAATTTAGGTTTAAACCATAGCATCATTGCGAAAACGGACCGTGAAATGTTGAAATCCTAAATACAGAGTTAAAGACCCTTTACCAATTAACATGTTCGTATGTCATACTTAACAGTTATCTGTAACAGTTTTGCCAGGTTAATGAAGTGACCAAGGGTAAAATTTCGAAAACGCTTTTTATTCTTCTCTGTGACTTTTCAACATTTACCTAAATTAACTAAGTTTCCAAAAATACATATTAGAATTATAAGCGCGCGTCAGTGTACAGCTGTATGCACATTGTCCGTTTGTCATGGTGTAACTAATCCTACAAAAGATATAAAAAAAGAAGACATGGTCATCAACATCCCCCACCAAATTGGTTTTCAATTTAGCTCCAGACATTAACCTATGTGGGCGATAACTCTTCGAAATCCATCAATGTATCAATATCCTAAAGACACACAGCAAGGTTGTTTATCCAATCTCAAAACTTTTCTGAGAAAACTTGTCCCTTTAAAGACACCTACGAACTGAGTCCAAACACACAAAACAAGGGTAATTACTTAAGAAAACAATAATTGCCCTGTTCTAATTTTCGTACTCCATCAAGGTATATAGACATACTGAAAATACACAACAAATTTGATTATCCTATCCTAAATAGTTTCTGAGAAAACCCTTTGACGATACCCTCGAACAGAGTCCAAAAACACGGAGCAAGTAAAAATAATTGCACGGTTTTGATTTTCGAAATCCATCAAGGTATTGACACCCTGAAGACACAAAGCAAATTTAGCTATCATATCTTCATAGTTATTTGGAAAATGTCCCGGGCAACGGACGCACCGATGCAGACCAAACCTATATTCCTATTCCATTTCGTGGCGGGGGATAATGAACATATGATTATCTTTAAGCTACCGTTCGCTCGCTCCATGGATGAACTTAACATACTCTCCCAAAAAAAAACCGCATAGGTGATTTTTAGAATGTTTGTCGAGTGTAAAAACAAATTAAACAATATAAATGTGATATTTCCTTCCAAAACGTCTTGTTATATGATGGTTTACGGTTTTAGTACACAACATCCAAAATAGTATACCTTTTATTAATTTGAGACTCATTTGAAGACTTGTTTTGATAAACATTATTAAGAAAAAATCTAAAGCAGAATTCACGTAAGAGTAAACGCTTGATCATGTGGTAACTTTAATCAACCAAAGACACTCATTGTTTCAAATTTTGCTATTCAATTTTAAATTATGCATCGAAAAAGAGTCGGAAATGAAAACGGCGTCAGGCGTGAAATTGAAACCGAAGTTTTATGCTTCACACTAGTCTGGCATCAGAATATCCTCCATCATCCTATTGCGCATTATTGGTTTGTTCCTACAGACCACTTCCGGTCAAAAACACTAAAGATGTGTGCATCAAAGAGTTGCCACCAACACCATAAATCTCTACATCCGGGTCACAATTTTCCTCAATTCTCTTGCCACAGGGAAACCGATTATTCACAACATCCCTGAATTGGGTTTAAAAGTCCACCAAACTGTACATAAGCGTTTTAATGAAGTGGTTATTCGACCATGGAGGCCAGTTATCGCCCCTATTTTTGGTGGCTTCATCCTATTAAGTGCGTTTTAAAATCAAGATCTTGAACCCAAGAAACTTTAGGAGACTTTGGTTTACTTAAAACGCACAAATTGTTCAATAACAACAATAAGAAAATAACGTGACTTTGATTGTTTACAGTTAGATAACGGAAAATTTTGTCCATAGTTAATGCCATATTTCGGTTGAGACAGTGTGATGGTGTGAGATACAATATTTAGCACACAAAATGTGGTTAACTGGTGCTTCTTAAGAATTTGAGAAGCAAATCACAATTTCGATAAAGTCCATGAACGTCACTCAAATTATTTAGCGACAAAGGGAGTGTTTCGAGCATGATAACTTGAATTCACTTGCAGAACGTCAGATGGCTCATTAGCCTGCCTCTTCAAAGTAAATAATTTGTTAATGACTTCTCAAACACTATAATTCAAGCCAAATAAAACATCAACGATATGAATTAAATAAACGTGTACTTCAACGTCATAATACGCCCGAGACACAGCAACGACTAACCGTTGCATTGCAGAAAGATTGGGGAAGAATTGCAATTAGTCCGTTCATTTTCAAAAGGATGTCCGTCGGTCCGTCCGTTACACTTTGTGTCCGGCTCATAACTTTCTAGCTAATCAACCATTTCAATTCGAATGTTATGGACATGAAGAAACATGTAATAATGTGTCATGATAAACAATTTTCTGAAAATCTACATAAAATATAAGGATTTTGGAGAAAAAGTGGTAAATTTTGTAAGAAATCTGTTACAAGTCCCGTCCGGCTCACAACTTCTAAACTAATCATCACATATAGATAAAATTTGATATGAAGATACATAATCATCTGAAGGTGTGTCATGAAGAACAATTTTAATAATATTTTTATAAAATTGTGCCTTTATTGGCAAAAAATGGGGACTCGGTTGGAAAACTGTTACAAGTCCTGTCCGGCTCATAACTTCTAAACTAATCATCACATATTGATCAAATTTGATATGGAGATACATAATCATATGAAGGTGTGTCATGAAGAATAATTTTGACAATATTTTTATAAAATGTTGCCTTTTTTGGCAAAAAATGAGGACTCTGTTGGAAAACTGTTACAAGTCCTGTCCGGCTCTGAGTTTATTATTAGAACAGTTTCTTTCATATCCTGGAAATTTTTTGTTAATTTGTGCGACAAAAATTAATCGGCAATATGATAAGGAAATGCAATTTGCGGGGGATATATAGCTCGACCATGTCAGCTGCTTGTTCAAACCGTATTGATCATCTGTCAATCCATTATCTATAACGTTATATATCAAAACATGAAAACAAAGGTTAAGGCATTTTATATAAATAAGTAATTTAGGCTATATTGTCAGAATGATCTGACTTTCAAAATTTGAGAAACAAATTTTTTCTTTTGTGAAATAATTTCAACCGAAATCTATGAATATTTCTTCGCATGATTTCTTTTTGTCCAATTAACAACGAATAACGGGGGCTTTTTAAATGGGCACCGTCCGTCCGTCTGTTCATCTGTTCGTCCGTCCGTCTCACATTGTGTGCAGCTCATTAGGGGAGACCAGGGCAAAGCGCGCCCCCTAACATATAAACGTGTTGTCTGCGCATATTATGATGTTTAGAATGCAACTTGCAGCATGTCTCTTATTCTCATCAGATAAACTATTGTATGACAAATGCTTTTTAACCTACCATGCCTGCATAACGAGATATTAACGAAAATGTATTTTGACAAAGGCGGTGCACTTTGCCCCGTAGTTCGGGGCAAAGTGGCCCAAGCGAAAAGACACACAATTGTGATATGTCAAACACCTATAATAAGCCATTACCATACAAAAAAGTTTTTTAAAAGTGTCATGCAGCTCACAGGCACCCTTATGAATACTAAACAAATAATAAAAATCTAAGCTCAGTATTCAAAGAAGGACAAAATATGTTTTTATATGTCATGAACCTTTATTTTCGAAGTTCTTATCTAAACACTTACATTATTACTATACACGGATTACTAAGAACTATGGGAGTCTTGACAATTCAACTCATTTATTATTAGAAACCAGCAAATATATGAAAGAAATAAAGAAATTGATTGGTTTGAAAGACAAATTTTACAATTTACAAACATACTAATCTCTGTCGGACTTGTCCATACGGCCTATCTTCTTAATTGTTTAGGGATAAAACAAAATATATGATGAATATCAAACTAATATTAAAAAATCTAAGAAAATATATATGTTTTTTTAAATGAAACAAAAACCGTATATTATATATTTTATACTTCATTTTAAAACCAATATTTTAAAAATGTAGGAAAATAAAAGAATGAAAATAACAATTCGATTTTACTATATTTGCTTATCAAATTTATTGATAACTCTGAAACTATAATGTGTTGACCATAAATAAATATTTTAGATCACTCGGGGCAAAGCGCTCCCCCTGCTCACTTTGCCCCTTTTAGGGTAGCATTCGATTTTTGCATCATAGAAAATAAATAAAGCAACGAATTGCAAAATTTCTTATTTAATGAATAGATGATATATTTTTGTGTAATAGGTGCCTTAGAATTTAATGTTGCGTTTTATGTTTATGTGAAATATTTGAATTCGGACATATTCTTTCGTTAAAGAAAAATGCCGTTTTTTAAACTTTTTGCAATGGTAAGTCTCCAACTCACACCAACGATGCAAACGTCGATCACAACGTTTCTTAACGTTTGCTTACATTTGTTGATAATGACAAACCACGCTATCTGTCGATAGTTAAGGAGAAATAACGCTTAGTCACTGTGCCCCGACGGCGCGCTTTGCCCTGGTCTCTCCTACTTTATAGTTTATCATCCGCTTCAATTCAAATTCATAGTGGAAATGCAGAAATGATTGATAATGTGTCACGAGTAACAATAAGTTAAAATTTTGGGATTTTGGTAAAAAAGTGATTAATTTGTCAGAGTCCTGTCCGGCTCACAACTTCTTATCAAATCATCATAGTTTTATCAAATTTGATATTGAGATATATTATTATATGAAGGTGTGTCATATTTAACTATTTGGAAAATATATATTTGTACAATTTGTCGATGTTTTCTGCTTGCAAAACGAGGAGAATGAAAACGGCAATGAGTCTTATGAGTAAGACCTTAAATTATTTGTGAAAGGTTAATCTTGGTTAAACTTGGTATTGAGATACATAATGACGTGAATGTGTCATGATTCACAATTTTATAAATGTTTTTTTCATTAATGTTTATTTTGTTAAAAGTTATGATTGTTAAAAAACGCCTCTAGTCTAACAAAGAACAAAGCCTTATATATTTATCAAATGTAGTATTTAGATATAGAAGGTGGCATATGCATGAAGATGTATCATGACTAACAATTTTGAAAATGTTGTTGTACAATTAAGCGCTTATGGATAAAAGTGTTGAATGTTTTAAAGAAAATATAAGTAAGTCAAATCGTGATCATAAAATGCTCTCTTTCGCTCTATATACGATCACTTTCATCATGGCGATCGAATAGACATGGAGGACAATTTTATTATGCATCTTTCAAAAACAAGATTATCAGCTGGCGGTGACCTAAACATAACATCTTACTTTGAAAGAAACCGGACTCACATTTCATTAAAATCTAATCAAGGTAAGTAATTGAATAGCGAAATATACTTGAAGTTGAAGGTGTATAAACATTTACAAGAAGAAATTTAAGTTTTGCAAGTTTGTTAGATGAAGCAACCGGTGGAAAATGTTGGTTTATTTTGTGTTTTGTTAAAAGCATTTTTTCCGTCAGCTATTTTCTACATTTATATAACATGTTTGAAAGTATCAAAATTGGTTCGCATATTTATACATTTTCATTCATCTATAGCAATAAGACAATATAGTAGCAACGATTACAAACGAATTGAGCGCTTTATGGTGTTGATATGTATCATAAAGATACCGGTTCCAGTCCAGATCTAGGCTGAGAATAAATACAGTTATTTCAACACGAATCAAACAAGGCTAATTTTAAAACGCTTGAATCTTTAATGATTCACCATTTTGATTCACCGGGATAAGCTGGTTTTACATATAGCAGAACAATAAGAAGTAACTAATGTAACAATACTGTGGCATGAAGACCAAGACAGCGTGGATTTTTCATATCTGCATTCGATCTTAAGCATTAAAGAAATGACATTTGTTCTTGATAACAACATTGTAATAACCTAGTAAATATATGGTTATAATTTGTACTATCATCGTATCGTGTATTAGGTATGATAGTTTTGGTATTGCAATATTATAAAACACAACAGTGCAATGATCTTGTCATACTATTAGGTTTGAAAGTTTTAATTCATTCGTAAAGCTTTGTACATTTGGTAGAATATGTTTGGTAAAGTTTCCCCGATATGCTATCAGTTCCTGCAACATAACCCCCTCACAGAAGGTCAAACATCCCATTATACAGTGGTCAGGTATAAAGCGAAGATTTCCTGCTGCCAATATAGTGTGGGCATCTTTTGATTATTTGAGTTACGGATTTGGATTCACATAGCTTAACTCGGTTCATTTGGTTCCATGCTCAAAATTCAATTGCTATTTATAATGTTTTGGTATAAACTGATGTCCTAAGAAAATGACAGTGCAGATAAGTTACGGTTTTATTATGAACTGTATTCAGAAAATATGGGAACATAAACTAGTAAGAAAGTTAAAGAATCAAATTCAGGTGTCTTGCTTAGTAATAGAAACCCGGCGTGACATTTAAAATATTTCCTTACAGGTAGTTAGAGTATTTCCATAGGAAGGTGAGTTATATCACAAGATCGTTGACAGAATATTTCAATATAAGGACTGCATGAAGTATACAGAGGTTGTGAGGTTGTACAAAGCCGATAAGAGATGCTATGCTGCTAAAAGCATGTTGATGACAACCCTGAGCAACACAATAGGTACTAGTCCTTTGTAAATGTCATGTAGTCTGCAAGATCATAGCACAGGAGTGCGAGTAAATAGCATGCACATATCACCGGTTCCATGAGATTGATTAATTGCGAAATATAGAAGCTTTTAGTTCCAACAATATTATTGCGTGAGTCCGGCATTCAACAAGAACTGGTGTAGAATATGCAAATATATTGAAGAAAGACTGACTATTAAATGGAAAAAAAAAAATTGGATTTAATCTTTCCTTTATCAAACTCGAAACTTGTTTGAACATTATTTATTTTGAGGAAAGGTAAATATTACAAATATTAAAGGAAACTCGTACCATAAAACTTAAATTGGTGAGACTATTTTATTTGTAAACAAACCTATGTTGTACATGTAAACCTTTCCTAAGGTATTCAAACATCTAATTATATCATTAAAGTTGTCTGTCAAATAGTATCTGTAACTGAAGTAAGAAAAATAACGATAAACAAATATATCTCTCAAATGTAAAGTAGATCTAAAGTAGTTGTAAAATATATATTCAAATAAAAAGTTTGAATATTCTGTCAGACCATCCCTTTAATGTAGTTTACCCAGGATATTGTTTGAAGCTATGAACCCGGAGATTGATAACTTCAGTATTATTATTAGCTCCATATTATGCCATGTTATGCCAAATGATAAAACGTTATTTGGAATGATGCATAACGTCATTTATAACTCACCCGTGTAAGAAATAGCAGTGTAATTTTATACGGCAATATCAAATTCAAATTCTTTATTCTCTATTTACCACCGACGGTGGTAAAAGAGCATAAAATATATATCCAAGCAAAATAGATATATACAATGTGAAGGTCGATTTTACATCAATTTTTGCAATACAGAGTTTACAATTGTAACAAATTTTGTCATATTTTTAATAGCTGATAGTCTTTTAGAACACATCAACATTTTCATTTTATGAATATTAGGGAAAACACGACAATATTCCGGTATGAATTTTTTTCTAAAAAGCTAAATATCGGAAAAGATAGTAACACATTGCAAGTATGACGTCATAGTAGTGTTGTTGTGACGTCACAGTGTAAGTGCGCCGTCACAATGGTTGCAGAGTCAGGAATGTTAGTTTCGGCAACGTATCGGCAATTATGTTTGATCTTAGGGCAAATAATAAACAGAATACTAAACTCCCTTCCATTCAATACTAATTGTATTAAACTCGTGAATGATTTGGTATCAAACTCGCTTTCGCTCGTTTTATACAAAATCAATAACTCGTTTAATAAAATAGTATTAAATGGAAAGTCGTTTAGTATCCCCTATTAATAAACGATGACTTCACGTTTCTGTTGGGCCCTGTTGCACAAACCATGATATGACCGTCAATCACTAAGGTACAGTACGTGTAAGTGTAAAGGAATGGCAGCGAAGACTGAGTGCTATCTTGTGTTGCGCAACGATCTCTGACTGGCCACACTCCCTGGTAATGAGCACAAGGCTGCATTGAGACGGCTCCTGTTAACAATTGTTGCCCGTTAAACACTCAATGATTATAGATACGTAACAGCAGTTTAATGTATTATTCATGACAATGTTCACAACCAAATCCATGTGGATATATCGGAAGATAACGTTTGTTTTGAGATAGTCAAGTCAGATCGATGCATTGCCCTGGTTAGATTCACGATACGATACGCTTCATAAATGCTTCAAATTTTCTCGTTTGTTAGAAATGTTGAATTTAGAACAGTGAAATGGTATCTCTCCTCAACAATGTTGTATTTACTGTATCGTGATACGTATAGTAATGTGATGTACCTGTATCATGATACGTATCGTATGGTTAGATACCTATACCATGATACATTTCGTATGGTGAGGTACCTATATCATGATACGTATAGTAACGTGAGGTACCTGTTCCGTGACATCCCTTTTTGGAGGAAACCAGTTTACTCACTCTTTATCTTCGTCAGAGTATTACATGGGCACTCACGTAGTATTTCTATTTCTGATAAATTTCAGGCAATCGCTCAAGCCTGTTCGCATCACAGCTGTTCCCTCAACGAAAGGTGCGAACCCGACGGTGAAGGGCGGCATAGCTGTGTGGCAGGTGTGTAACATTTCTGTATGATTCAGAATCAGCCATATGCGACAAGGAACTTGTTCGACTACGCAATAAAAGATTTTTTAATTAGTATATAAACTGACGTCCAAAAAAACTTTAAATTTTGAACAAACTTATATCGATATTTTCAGTTAAGTGGTCAACAACATAGTTGAAAACCAAACTTTTTTAGTTGAATTGAGTAATATTCATGCATTTTAGCAAAAATGGCCAAAATATCATAATCACGTGACCTTTCCGCTGGAACTTAGTCACGTGACGAAATGGTGTAATAAATGTCCATAATGAATGTTTGTCACCCTGTTAGTGAAAGAACCCACCTTATTAACGGTTTACAGCATAGCAAAAATATTGCGAATCCCCACTTAAAATCGACAAAACTGATCAAACACTTCCCATGTTAGAAGAATCGATAGTGTTCATTTATTATGGTAACTTGATCCGGCTATACAGAGAGGTTGTGAAGATAGCTGACAACCCTGAAACATAAAAAAGAGTTGTTTTTCACTGCATGAGGGCGGATATCTGTAACGTTAGACCACCGCCAACGTTGTCTCTTAGTGACGTCAAGGATAGCAAACATAAAAGGTCGACATGTTGTAATCAGAGCACATCGATCTTTCAATTGATAGCCATTGGTCACTTATCATCGACACATGACAATTTTACTCGAAGTCATAACGTCAGAATTGGCATGACATAATAAGGTTTAACTGCGATTGTTAGGCTCTCAAGGTTGGTTACCATTTGTACGACTCAAAGATGTTTCAATCTGATATGTAGGACACTATCCACACATTCCCATTAATAGAAAAACTTGGGTGCAGATTTAATGTTAAGGTTGTAACTGATGACAGGTGACGTAAATCAGATTCTGGCTTTTCTTCGTTACCCGTGGCAGATGTTGAAGTGATAACACTCGGGCTGCTCATACCTGGCACAAAACTAGCACATTTTATTACCTTAAGGAAATTATTGCGAAAAATAATTTCAATGAACGCTTGGACAAACAAACTTTTAAACCCCTGCCTACTTTAAATTGATTAAGTGTTAAATCGGGTTTCCCCCTTCAATTTTGATTAGCTGGTTGTTTACTGAATTGATTGATTGATAATAAGTATTTGTTATAAAGTTCTATCATTTTTCATTCTCAAAACAGAATGATTAAAAAATGTCGTTAAGTTTCTCTTGGACATCAGTTTACATTGATCATTTCTTACCAAAAATAGCTCTTACCCTCTGAATGTAATGTTATCACATATATGCAGCAAATAAAAAATCTTGCATTTTATGAATATCTATTTGTCATACTAAGAACTTCCCTCATCTTATATGCTGATGAGTTCTTACTCAAAACGACTAATATAATTGTATGATATCACATTTACATTTGCATTTCATAAATGTTTGTATATCAAATCAAGAATTGCCCTCTTCCTGTGCTGATGTGAGAAGATGTTTCCCTGGTGCTGATGACGGCGAGTACTGGATCTACCCGACCAAGCACGTGGTTCGAATCCCAATCTACTGTCACAACATGGCTGGCACCCCATCAGAGTATGTCACTCTACAAGAAGCCAACCATGGTGTGTTTCCGGAACGCTCCAATCAAAACTGTGAAGGAGAAAGACCGGAGCTGTACGATACCTGTCTCGGCCGCTGGGGGGATGTGACCTTCACCAAGATAAGACTCAACATCACGGTAGGGAATACAGTGATGCAACACATGATAATAACACGTTGGTTATCGTTCATATTTTAACATAAGTTAATTTCGCTTGATCTTTTTGCAATTATTTTTTCAAGTATAATAATAAATTAATATTTTCACCATCATGTTCTAACTAAACAAGTACTGGGACTTATTAGAGTAATGGATATAAACACTTACTTTTGTTTTAAGAAACGTAATGAAATACTTAGTAATCTTAACAATTTGCCCTTCACTAAACATAAGAAAAGGAAGGCGAGATCAATGAGGAAATAACATATCTTTTTACGTTGAATTAGCAAATGCAAATATTGATAGTTCAGAACTGGTGACGTAGTTGGAAATTCTGATAATTCTAATTATAGTGATTTGCTTGACATTTCCATATTTGTAAATGCAGATGTAAATATATTAATATCTCAGGTCATGAAATAAGTACGTAAACCTTTACGTGACCTATTTGTTAAAAATTATATACTATTTAAAAAATGTAGGGGATATTTCATTTTGAGAACATGCTACTAGCAAATGCAAGCGCAGATTAGAAAACGTAATATACATAACCATACAGATTGAACATTGCCAGTACGATTCGGCACCCACACACAGCAATGGCAACGTCGGCTTTTGAATGCAACTGATGATCACGAGAGGGTAGACCACGAAATTTGCATGATTTTGATTTTAAAAGGTATACCAATTGTGAAAGGCAAATACAAGCTGCAATCATCAGCTCTGTTTAAACGTTTTACCTAACGATTGACATCCGTTGACTAACACAAGCAAATCAGTTACGTGCCCTTGAAGTATTACAGATTAGCACAACACAGCTATAATGTTTCACAGTCTGTCATTAGCAGAAAATTGTCCTTGCCACACATTCTTTAAACTACAGTAATGCTAATACTAACCGAACAATAGTCTTTAGAAATCGTGTCACAACATCTGATTAGATAATAGTTCGGCTGAAAGCAGACACTGGTGTGACAGTAAGTGTCAATCCGAAATCGACTCTGTGTCGTCTCATGTTTGAGGATCGTCCCATTAGAGAAAGACGGGATAGAAAGATGAGATAATCGACGTTTTAGGAATGTAACGTCTTCAAATGAGTCAAGGTTCACAGTGAATTTCCTGAACAAACGCTTGAGGTTGTGGTGTCGACAAACGGGCGTTCTCGTGACGTCTACGTCATGCAGCATGATCGATTTTGGGGTGGCCCAGTAATGGTGTGGGTAGCATCAGTGCCACTGGAAGAACGGACTGCATTGTTGTTGTCGGACGCTTCACAGGCCAGTTCTACCGGGATGACATCTTGGCAGCCCATGTTGTTTCGTTTGCACGACGTCACGGTCGTCGTTTCATCTTCCAGGATCATAACGCAAGATGCCACAGGGCCAGGACTCTTACAGATTAGTTCCAACAGCAGAATATCACCACATTACCATGACAAGCAATAAGGCCGGACCTGCCCCATCGGACACGTATTGGACATTTAGACAAAGAACACAACCTCCAAATACTGTTCAAGAACCGTTGCAGGAAGAGTGGAATAGTCTTGGTCAAAATGACTTTAAACACCTCGTTATGTGTATGCCATGTCGTATCTGTCTAGCCAACTAAGGCAATTTACTCGTTTTTGACTATGGTGTCAATTCATGGTAACTCTGATGTTTGACCCTAGATGTGGTTTTTCACTTGTTACGGAAAATCTCTGTTTCGCCAGCAATTCTAAGGAATGGAAAAACTTGTTGCACTTACCCCGCATTTCTATTAATCTTTTGTTTAATCCTTTGCCTTATCGTTTGCATTATATGAATCTTGAAATTCCATTATCCCCTACTTGTCTTAATAATCTATATGCCATCTTACCCCTCGTAAGCATTCGGGTGTATTGTTTGAAGTCTATCAGGATTACAAATGCCTTGACGCAACTGTTTGTATTTCATGGTTTGTGCTCTCTTTACAACGTAACAATAATAGGGGACAGCGGGAACCAGACTGTTTTCGTTTTTCACCAATTCACATATTGCTTAAAGTTTCGACAATCATAATGTAAAAGCCCACAAATGCATTTTATTTTTAGGAAAACGAATTCTACACAGAAATAATAAGACAACGTTGCTGTGCACAACTTCATAAATGATACTAATATAATCATTTCTGCTTTAAAGTGACACAGAGTATCTTTCATAAAATTCTATTTGGTTTTGATAAGCTATAAAATATCGAATATGCTGATTGAAGTTCATATCTCATCACTGGACTTAATATCAATAAAATGATTGATTTTATGGAAAAATCAAGAAAACATCTCAAATACGTTTAATATTCGAAATTATGCATCCAATTAATCTACCTATTAGTTACAAAACCTAATAAACACTATCAAATCGAATATAACTTCCTGTCTTATTACAAGGTTTCAAAATTACGTTTGGCGAATTTGTGCCCGCCCATAGAGCCACATTGTCCGGTTTTCGATCAAAATCCCGACTTGCCGTACTTTCGCTTAAATGTACTGATTGGCCTTTAACTTGTTATTTTCAGTAACAGTTTGTGGTTCCCGATGTAATAACATCGATTTCAAAATTTGACATATGTGATCCTATCAACATACTCTGTGTCTCTTTAAGTCGGGTAGCTTCGTCCATTGGCAAATTTGCGCGCGCCACTCGAGCCACATTTTCCGGTTTTCAATCAAAATCCCGAATTGCAATACTTTCGCTCTAATGTACTAATTGACCTTTAACTTGTTATTTTCAGTAACAGTTTGTGGTTCCCGATGTAATGACATCGATTTCAAAATTTGACATATGTGATCCTATCAACATACTCTGTGTCTCTTTAAGTCGGGTAGCTTCGTCCATTGATAAACATGATAATAGAACTATTCAGACAGACAAACATACACATTATTTATTAAAAGCTCAATCCAACAATTTACTACACATGCACTGTTAAGAGTACCATAATATCTAAATATTTAGCCACTCCAAAAAGGAAATGAGAAACAAAACACGATGTCCGATCCATCACTGTACATATGTACCCTACCCTTTATCTACAGCTGCGTACCTTAAGTTTGTTCAGTTACCTACGTATTCTAGTGCAAAGAAATGGATAATTTTGAAATTTCACTTCATAAGTTGAAGATCGATTATGCATTAACATATCAGTATGCCACACCTACCTGTTATCCGTAACAAATTCATTATAGTGACCAGGGGTCAAAATTTCGAAAACAGTATGTTATATTTTTCTCTACAAAATCCTTCACAAGAGGGCAACAGCTTTGGGCCTAAGTCATAAGGATGTACCTGAAAATCGTCATAAATATCTAATCTTAACTATTCTTATAAACCTTTAGTGACGTCACTTCATTGTTCTATGAGGTCTTTATATACTTTTATTTCCTTCTGACCTCGGATGCAGGTTTGTATCAACATAATCAACCTGCAAGGCAGGATATGATTATGATTATCCCTCTTCAAATAATTATTTTCGAAAGATGTAATAAATGATTTTTTTAAAAGTCAAAGTGTCAACTGTCTATCGCTTTTGAAAAATCTAATGTTGACACTGCAAATGTTTTGGCGATATACCGTCTCGAACCCGCAGATTTTACATTACCGAACGCTTAACCCATCTCTCTAACTCTTATAACAAAGGTCTTAGTTTTTGGGGTTTTTTTTATATTTTACGGCCGCCTCAGTTATTTCCCATCCTTTCACGTTATCGGTCATATCAATGTTATAATAACTAGTTGGCGGTTTATAAAATAGATAACACATGGTCCGTGGGCATTATCAGGAATAAAGGATGTTTGCCCTCGTGATTTGCCCGTGGGCAAACATCCTTTATTATCGATAATGCCCGTGGACCATGTGTTATACAATGGAATCAAGTACATGTACTTATCTCCGTTTCAGAATTTTATAGTGGTTCAAGACGATTTCACGTTCGCAAGTTCCACGAACCATCTAAACATTTATGGAGTGGGCCAGGACTGTTACTCCGAGCATGAGAACGGACTGAAGTCTGCCTGTGGTCCAGTGGGGACGTTCACTCTCAACCTGCGGGGAACTGCTTTTACCGTAGCATCAGAGGTAATAATGATAATGATAATGATAATGATGATTCGGCTCAAACAATATGTCCTTCTTTAGATCCAAATATTCAACAAATATTAACTTGCGATATTAAAAAAAGCACCACTGATGATTTTATGGAAAATACAATCAGTATAAAGATAAATTTTACAATAGAAATTCGGGTTATCTTTAATTATAACAAATTTTAAATATTTTTGGATATGGTTTAAACAAATCGAAATTTAGTATTATGATCGACACTGTACATATGTGTTTTTCGCGCCGCCAGAGCACCAATACATGCTGTTGTTTCGAAATGAACTCTAAACTCTTACATGGCCTCAAGAATAAGGCAAAATGCAAAAAATACTTGCTACAGGTGACATGGGAGGCTACTGGATGGAAGTCGTACGCCCAGGTTGATAGGAGCAGTGACAACAAACAGGTCGATATGCTGTGTGGGGGATACATCGGGTACTGTGAACCCAAACCCTTTCTCATTCTCACCCCCAACACCGTCGATGGTAAAACTTTATTTTTCTTATCAAATTAACGTTCTCCTAAATAGAAAAAAACACAGGTGTGCATGAATATATATGATGTGCTAGAAATATAGCACTTTTTCATTTGGGTTCAGACTTTTAACACGAGTACAAATCATTGTCATTTACGGATCGAGTTCCCGTTGGGTTTCGAACCCATGCCCTTTAAGTCAGGCTCTACCGAAAGCACTGATCGTATCAACGTATAACCCACTCATCCACGTGGTCTCGTCAGGGCCGTGTAAGCAAGTAAAACAACTGTTGGTTCATACTTTATAAAATAGCCTTTATTTCTAAATTAGAATAATTCTTCCATTCTTGCATGTTTGATGGACTCACATTATAAAATTCAGTTCGGATAGAAAGATAATGTGAAAGATAAATTATAATCATCACGTTTAAGGTCATGAGTGAGCAGCATTCAATGAACCAACAACTTGTGAAGGCGTTGTGAGTGATTTGGTTAATTGATTGCACGGGTGGTGCTAACGGTGTTGCCCCATTGAGTGGTTTCGAATCCCCCAAAAAACTTGACCGAAATGAACAAGATTGTGTCCACGAGAGTGTGATCCCATATTTGAAAAAGTTTTCCGTTATGTGAAAATCTACATGATATTGTGGAGTACTAGTATATCGGACGTGTTTCACAACAATATAACTACATTGTTATTTCCACTATCGATCACCGGATCCTCAGACACTTATTCCTGTACAGATATTTCTTTGGCATCTTGTCTTACTCACTTGTCACTTCAAGTCTTTTAAGTAAATTATTGAACATTTGTGAAAGTATATAATAGAAGTTTCTTCTTTTAAGCTGCACGGCTCCAGAGCGTTCTTATGCCACACATGTATTATGTTGACGAAATATTATTCCATTTCAGGTACAATGACGGGTGTGAGGGAGGCCCTTTGTGGTCCTTAGCAACATTCTGATGGTCCGTAAGAGCAAACCTATTGAAAAACCTTTTGAAAAGGAAAACCAAAATGCAAAGTAGATTACGACAATTTGAAATGAAATGGTCGGAAATGAGAAGTTGACGAAATCCGTTTTTTAATATTCGGTTCGAAAAACCTGTATATTGTAAGAGTAACATGAATATTTGAGTAGAGAAAACGATATTTTTTTTAATGTACATGTATTCAAAGAAACCAAGCAATGAATATTATTTATGACATATATTTCTAAAATAAAGAAAGATATTCAAATACACTCGTCTTGTTTTGATTGCTGGGTCCTCAAACAGCTTCAAGATGTTTTTGTACCAGAATGTTTGGAATTTAGAGTGAGTAAGTCATTGTTTTACGCCGCTTGGGCAATATTTCAGCCATTAGCGGCGTTTGGAATTTACATAGAACAAGATTAAATTTAAAAATTGTTATAGAGCATATTTTATCAATGCAATGTCAATGAAATAAAACTTCTATCTGGCTACAGTGGCGAAAACCTTCATCGTCGTCACTCGAGTGACGTCAAGTTCAAGAGTGTGACGTAATGAAACAACATTTGGTCTGACGTAACGAATTATCTTATGGCGTCACACTGATGTTGAAAAAAGCAAATAATGACCAAAAGAGTAAAATAAATACCAACACCATTTGGTGTTAGCATGCAAAAACACATAGACAAATATGACCTTGATACAATAGACGTTATTTGGGTTAAACTCAGTAACTAGTGCTGTCGATGTCATCAACTAGAAAAGCAAAAGACTAGTGCTAACAACGCCAAAGTTGTTAATCACAAATATTTATTAATGTTATCAAATAATTATATCTATACCACTCAAGTTGTTATCGAATAAATATATCCATGTCATTCATGTGTTTTTATTACTTTTGGGTCTATTCCACTATTCTAGTAGGGGGTCACAGGAGCTAATTAACCTGTTTACTGAACCGTTAAAGTGTCTGCGAAATGAAGCGTCGGCGTGTTGGGAGCCTACCGTCACACTGGTACCACGGCTACGGGCTCTTCCAGGCGCGCGCCGAACAGGAAATTGGCCGTTTTTTGGCGTGGAGTTTTGAATGGATTTCATCATATAATAATTATAAAATATGTGTGTTATCTTGACAAATATCATGTTTATCTCATCGAGGGAGGAAGAAAGTTTATATTTTCACCAGTTGCGTAGACCATGAGTGTAAATATTAAACATTTCTTACTCGATGAGATAAACATGGTATTTGTCAAGATAACACACATATTTTATAATTATTATATGATGAAATCCATTCAAAACTCGAGTGGCGCGGCAATTTCGCCAAACGTAATTTTGAAATAGCTGACAGGAAGATATATTCGACTCGATAGTTTTATTTTGTTTTGTAACTAATAGGTAGATTAATTGGATGCATAATTTCGAATATTAAACGTATTTGAGATGTTTTCTTGATTTTTACATAAAATCAAGTATTTTAGAGATATTATGCATAAATGGATATAAACTGACAGGCAAAAGAAAGTATACACTTTTTAAAATGAAATTATGGAAACTGGATAATATTGATGTTGACAGTAAGCATCGGATACACAGGGCCTTAACATTAACTTTTCAATTTAAAAGTTGAACTAAAACCAGATTAACACATTTTGGAGAAAATTGGAAAATATTGATAACCACGTGACCTCCATACTGGTGTAAAGTCACGTGACACATAGGTAAAATTGCTACACATTATTAATGTTGGCCATCCCATCTGTGCAAAACACACCTAAAACTCGTAAAAAGTAACACCAGAAACACTCTAATAACTTCTGAAATTTGACAAAAGTTGGGCAATGGATACCAAAGCTACAAGAATCGCCGTTGTTCCTGCACATCTAATGTAAGTGTGTTGTCAAATTACAGCCGAGTTGAGGAGACATTTGACAATCCCCGAACACACAAAACAATGGTCTTTTTGCCCCATGAAGACTGATATCTGTTTGCGTTAGACCGCCGCCAACGCTATCTCTGAGTGACGTCATAGACAGCGACCACCATAGATCGACGTATCACTATGCACACGTGCACCAGAAGACCGTGAACTGACAGAATCGAAGTTTTTCGACTGCTCAATAGACAGGTACTGACCGCTGAACTTTGATGTATGGCTAATGTCATTTTGGCTGTGACAACGTCGGTTTGACTTGCAACGTTACAGCTTAACAATAATTTCTGTTTTTTCAAGACTTGTCGCTGATTGGACAACTGTCAGACGGTCAATTATGGCGTGTTAGAATCAAACCATACCCTCCAGTTAATGAACAAGCGTCGATACAGGTTTTGCATGAACACAGAAACAGCTGTCAGGTGACGTCATAAGACATTTTTAATTCTCGATCAGACAGAGCATTTGATAATGCCTAACACACGAGTCGACCACATATGGCACTCATTTGGCACAATTTACAAATTGAACGACTTAAAGGGGCAGTAGCACGTTTTTACGGGGAATACCAGGAAAATGAAAATAAATGGTTCCAATCTAAAGACAATGTATTTAAACTAATGAATCATCAATAAATTAAATATATAATGTAAAGTTAAGCCATGAGATTCCTTTTCTTACACAAAATGAATTAAAGGTGTTCACACAAAAATGGCTGCCAATTGATTTTATGTGAATCTTTATAATTTAATCTCTGACTATGGATGAATGGTTTGTGTAATAAGATTTTTGATACCAGCAATGGAATATATGTAGCATTAACTTACAATTATCAGTGAAAATTTGAAAATATAAAATTGTCGGGTGTATTGTTTGAAGTCTATCAGGATTACAAATGGCTTGACGCAACTGTTTGTATTTCATGGTTTGTGCTCTCTTTACAACGTAACAATAATAGGGGACAGCGGGAACCAGACTGTTTTCGTTTTTCACCAATCCACATATTGCTTAAAGTTTCGACAATCATAATGTAAAAGCCCACAAATGCATTTTATTTTTAGGAAAACGAATTCTACACAGAAATAATAAGACAACGTTGCTGTGCACAACTTCATAAATGATACTAATATAATCATTTCTGCTTTAAAGTGACACAGAGTATCTTTCATAAAATTCTATTTGGTTTTGATAAGCTATAAAATATCGAATATGCTGATTGAAGTTCATATCTCATCACTGGACTTAATATCAATAAAATGCTTGATTTTATGGAAAAATCAAGAAAACATCTCAAATACGTTTAATATTCGAAATTATGAATCCAATTAATCTACCTATTAGTTACAAAACCTAATAAACACTATCGAATCGAATATAACTTCCTGTCTTATGACAAGGTTTCAAAATTACGTTTGGCGAATTTGTGCCCGCCCATAGAGCCACATTGTCCGGTTTTCGATCAAAATCCCGACTTGCCGTACTTTCGCTTAAATGTACTGATTGGCCTTTAACTTGTTATTTTCAGTAACAGTTTGTGGTTCCCGATGTAATAACATCGATTTCAAAATTTGACATATGTGATCCTATCAACATACTCTGTGTCTCTTTAAGTCGGGTAGCTTCGTCCATTGGCAAATTTGCGCGCGCCATTCGAGCCACATTTTCCGGTTTTCAATCAAAATCCCGAATTGCCATACTTTCGCTCTAATGTACTAATTGACCTTTAACTTGTTATTTTCAGTAACAGTTTGTGGTTCCCGATGTAATGACATCGATTTCAAAATTTGACATACGTGATCCTATCAACATACTCTGTGTCTCTTTAAGTCGGGTAGCTTCGTCCATTGATAAACATGATAATAAAACTATTCAGACAGACAAACATACACATTATTTATTAAAAGCTCAATCCAACAATTTGCTACACATGCACTGTTAAGAGTACCATAATATCTAAATATTTAGCCACTCCAAAAAGGAAATGAGAAACAAAAGACAAGAATAAGGCAAAATGCAAAAAATACTTGCTACAGGTGACATGGGAGGCTACTGGATGGAAGTCGTACGCCCAGGTTGATAGGAGCAGTGACAACAAACAGGTCGATATGCTGTGTGGGGGATACATCGGGTACTGTGAACCCAAACCCTTTCTCATTCTCACCCCCAACACCGTCGATGGTAAAACTTTATTTTTCTTATCAAATTAACGTTCTCCTAAATAGAAAAAAACACAGGTGTTCATGAATATATATGATGTGCTAGAAATATAGCACTGTTTCATTTGGGTTCAGACTTTTAACACGAGTACAAATCATTGTCATTTACGGATCGAGTTCCCGTTGGGTTTCGAACCCATGCCCTTTAAGTCAGGCTCTACCGAAAGCACTGATCGTATCAACGTATAACCCACTCATCCACGTGGTCTCGTCAGGGCCGTGTAAGCAAGTAAAACAACTGTTGGTTCATACTTTATAAAATAGCCTTTATTTCTAAATTAGAATAATTCTTCCATTCTTGCATGTTTGATGGACTCACATTATAAAATTCAGTTCGGATAGAAAGATAATGTGAAAGATAAATTATAATCATCACGTTTAAGGTCATGAGTGAGCAGCATTCAATGAACCAACAACTTGTGAAGGCGTTGTGAGTGATTTGGTTAATTGATTGCACGGGTGGTGCTAACGGTGTTGCCCCATTGAGTGGTTTCGAATCCCCCAAAAAACTTGACCGAAATGAACAAGATTGTGTCCACGAGAGTGTGATCCCATATTTGAAAAAGTTTTCCGTTATGTGAATGTCTACATGATATTGTGGAGTACTAGTATATCGGACGTGTTTCACAACAATATAACTACATTGTTATTTCCACTATCGATCACCGGATCCTCAGACACTTATTCCTGTACAGATATTTCTTTGGCATCTTGTCTTACTCACTTGTCACTTCAAGTCTTTTAAGTAAATTATTGAACATTTGTGAAAGTATATAATAGAAGTTTCTTCTTTTAAGCTGCACGGCTCCAGAGCGTTCTTATGCCACACATGTATTATGTTGACGAAATATTATTCCATTTCAGGTACAATGACGGGTGTGAGGGAGGCCCTTTGTGGTCCTTAGCAACATTCTGATGGTCCGTAAGAGCAAACCTATTGAAAAACCTTTTGAAAAGGAAAACCAAAATGCAAAGTAGATTACGACAATTTGAAATGAAATGGTCGGAAATGAGAAGTTGACGAAATCCGTTTTTTAATATTCGGTTCGAAAAACCTGTATATTGTAAGAGTAACATGAATATTTGAGTAGAGAAAACGATATTTTTTTTAATGTACATGTATTCAAAGAAACCAAGCAATGAATATTATTTATGACATATATTTCTAAAATAAAGAAAGATATTCAAATACACTCGTCTTGTTTTGATTGCTGGGTCCTCAAACAGCTTCAAGATGTTTTTGTACCAGAATGTTTGGAATTTAGAGTGAGTAAGTCATTGTTTTACGCCGCTTGGGCAATATTTCAGCCATTAGCGGCGTTTGGAATTTACATAGAACAAGATTAAATTTAAAAATTGTTATAGAGCATATTTTATCAATGCAATGTCAATGAAATAAAACTTCTATCTGTCTACAGTGGCGAAAACCTTCATCGTCGTCACTCGAGTGACGTCAAGTTCAAGAGTGTGACGTAATGAAACAACATTTGGTCTGACGTAACGAATTATCTTATGGCGTCACACTGATGTTGAAAAAAGCAAATAATGACCAAAAGAGTAAAATAAATACCAACACCATTTGGTGTTAGCATGCAAAAACACATAGACAAATATGACCTTGATACAATAGACGTTATTTGGGTTAAACTCAGTAACTAGTGCTGTCGATGTTATCAACTAGAAAAGCAAAAGACTAGTGCTAACAACGCCAAAGTTGTTAATCACAAATATTTATTAATGTTATCAAATAATTATATCTATACCACTCAAGTTGTTATCGAATAAATATATCCATGTCATTCATGTGTTTTTATTACTTTTGGGTCTATTCCACTATTCTAGTAGGGGGTCACAGGAGCTAATTAACCTGTTTACTGAACCGTTAAAGTGTCTGCGAAATGAAGCGTCGGCGTGTTGGGAGCCTACCGTCACACTGGTACCACGGCTACGGGCTCTTCCAGGCGCGCGCCGAACAGGAAATTGGCCGTTTTTTGGCGTGGAGTTTTGAATGGATTTCATCATATAATAATTATAAAATATGTGTGTTATCTTGACAAATATCATGTTTATCTCATCGAGGGAGGAAGAAAGTTTATATTTTCACCAGTTGCGTAGACCATGAGTGTAAATATTAAACATTTCTTACTCGATGAGATAAACATGGTATTTGTCAAGATAACACACATATTTTATAATTATTATATGATGAAATTTCGCCAAACGTAATTTTGAAATAGCTGACAGGAAGATATATTCGACTCGATAGTTTTATTTTGTTTTGTAACTAATAGGTAGATTAATTGGATGCATAATTTCGAATATTAAACGTATTTGAGATGTTTTCTTGATTTTTACATAAAATCAAGTATTTTAGAGATATTATGCATAAATGGATATAAACTGACAGGCAAAAGAAAGTATACACTTTTTAAAATGAAATTATGGAAACTGGATAATATTGATGTTGACAGTAAGCATCGGATACACAGGGCCTTAACATTAACTTTTCAATTTAAAAGTTGAACTAAAACCAGATTAACACATTTTGGAGAAAATTGGAAAATATTGATAACCACGTGACCTCCATACTGGTGTAAAGTCACGTGACACATAGGTAAAATTGCTACACATTATTAATGTTGGCCATCCCATCTGTGCAAAACACACCTAAAACTCGTAAAAAGTAACACCAGAAACACTCTAATAACTTCTGAAATTTGACAAAAGTTGGGCAATGGATACCAAAGCTACAAGAATCGCCGTTGTTCCTGCACATCTAATGTAAGTGTGTTGTCAAATTACAGCCGAGTTGAGGAGACATTTGACAATCCCCGAACACACAAAACAATGGTCTTTTTGCCCCATGAAGACTGATATCTGTTTGCGTTAGACCGCCGCCAACGCTATCTCTGAGTGACGTCATAGACAGCGACCACCATAGATCGACGTATCACTATGCACACGTGCACCAGAAGACCGTGAACTGACAGAATCGAAGTTTTTCGACTGCTCAATAGACAGGTACTGACCGCTGAACTTTGATGTATGGCTAATGTCATTTTGGCTGTGACAACGTCGGTTTGACTTGCAACGTTACAGCTTAACAATAATTTCTGTTTTTTCAAGACTTGTCGCTGATTGGACAACTGTCAGACGGTCAATTATGGCGTGTTAGAATCAAACCATACCCTCCAGTTAATGAACAAGCGTCGATACAGGTTTTGCATGAACACAGAAACAGCTGTCAGGTGACGTCATAAGACATTTTTAATTCTCGATCAGACAGAGCATTTGATAATGCCTAACACACGAGTCGACCACATATGGCACTCATTTGGCACAATTTACAAATTGAACGACTTAAAGGGGCAGTAGCACGTTTTTACGGGGAATACCAGGAAAATGAAAATAAATGGTTCCAATCTAAAGACAATGTATTTAAACTAATGAATCATCAATAAATTAAATATATAATGTAAAGTTAAGCCATGAGATTCCTTTTCTTACACAAAATGAATTAAAGGTGTTCACACAAAAATGGCTGCCAATTGATTTTATGTGAATCTTTATAATTTAATCTCTGACTATGGATGAATGGTTTGTGTAATAAGATTTTTGATACCAGCAATGGAATATATGTAGCATTAACTTACAATTATCAGTGAAAATTTGAAAATATAAAATTGTCAAAAAACGTGCTACTGCCCCTTTAAGGGAATAGAAAGAATTAAAATTAACGTGTTTTTTTACCCCTACATCTTTTGGATTTCTTGTGTGCCAAACTGGCTAATAAAACATTACAATTTAAGTTTTTGACGTTCTCCAAAATGAATGAACTATCCAATATACCTTATCTCAAACGTCTACCATATATAGTTTTATAATTATAGTGAATAGAAAAGAGGTGTTCACTTTCTTTTGCCTGCCAGTTTATTTGCAAGTCCAGTGATGAGATATGAACTTTAATCAGCATATTAGATACATATTAGAAAGATAATCTGTGTCACTTTAAGTTAATCTGTACCTATCTATACATAGGGAATAAACTTAGGCACACCCATGATTTTTCAGCTGCAAAAAATTGCCTGATAAGAATGAAGGCGATGTGGTTGTAGAAATAATCTTGTGGTATGATAGAACCATAATGTAGCAGTTAAGAGAAGAACGTGTCATCCTGATAAAATTCCGCATCTTTTGAATATTTGCATTCATAAAATTGTTGTTGTTTTATGTAAAAAAACAAGTGATATTATTCTAAAAAAAGAAAGTTGTTATTGATAGTTGTGATGTGCGTAATTCAATTCTTTCAAGCCCTCAAGTAACACTTTAGTATCACTATTGAGACCTCTAATAACTCTCAAAGTCGCAAATTCTCCAAAATTCAAAATTCAAGGAAAATGGTTTGATAACAAAAGATGGTCAGTGTCAACTTTAATGACCCCTAGAAATCAATGAGAAGTGTTTGATTAACAGATTGAACTCAAAAGAATCCAAAGATTATTCCAAAATCGTATGACTCCAGCCATTTCGTCAATAATTGACAATACACCTGTTAAAAAAGGGGGATGCCATTTCAACGACCAGTTACTTCCTGGTAAGATAAGAGATGATTTTGTAAGATAAGAGATGATTTGATGTGTGGAAGTCAAGTTGGTAACACAAATGTTATTTTGGATGTCTGAAACCTATTGCCTATTGCCTAGCTTTGGCACTACAGCCATACTTATTTTGGGTGATATATGTACATATATGTATGTATATATACTACTCTGAATTTGCATAGGTTGAGGTAACACACGATTGTGCTTGTCAAAATACAACTGTATCGAGAATTCAAGTACAACATGAATTAGATATGAACTTTTATGATGAAATTGTTAATAGTTTCATCCTTTGCAAACCTTGAGTGGTATACATGATATTATATACGACATTTCATAACAATATTACAAATAACAGAGGTCGTTCGTTCAAGTACAAAAGCTCAATTTTTATTCACAAAAATATTTTGAGAATTTGTTCATAGATGTAGAACAAAGGATTTCATCACAAACGTATAAAGTATAAAATAGGAATCTATATGTACAGAAGCACGGAATTCTCACAAAAGCACATCAATGACAGAAATAGCAGTCGTCAGTTATATTCTCCAGACAGGGGGTCGCTTGGGGAGGACGTTCTGTGATAGAATGGTCTTTTGTATCCACGTACTGGGGCATATCAAACGAAGCTGTTGAATCGAAGTAGTTGTATGGTTTGAGATGGAAGCTTGAGTGAGCACGAACAGTCATAGGTAGGTCTTCAGCTGTTGGAATATGCAAGAAGCCAAAGCTTACCCACGTGACCAGATCCTTGTCCTTGATTGGTTCATCGTCAAGCATGTTGTCCATGGATACCAATGGGTCTGCAAGTCTGTTAAGGTCGTAGGTACCTGTGAGGAAGAGTTCATCGTCCTTGTGTTGCGTGACCATACAGTGGTACTTGGTGTAGGAGACTGCCTTCATTACGGGGTGGGAGTCGGGGAGAACCTGTGCTGCTGACGTCTCGGGCACAATCCTGTATCCTCTCTTTACACCCCACTTGTTCTTCTGGTTATCGTTGACAACCGTCCAGAACTGAGGTTTGTCCATGTTGATCTTTAATCCTGCTTCTCTCTCCAGAGTTTCCCATTCAATATATCTTGTTTGGTTGTACAGGTAGTATTCTGGTTTTGTGTTCGTACTTGATTGGGTCTTCAAAGCCTTAACGACGTCACCAGCTTTCCAGTGTATCGTTTCAAAGCTATTTGAGGTGCCTAGAATATCGAGATCAACCTTGAATCCAAACGTGTGGTCATGCAGAGCACCATGGGTGTAAGGTCCAAGTCTGTAGCCGAAAGGATCAGTTGCTTTGTCCAAGCCAGAATGAGGGTTTGATGGATCCCAGAAACTCGTTTGGAGATATCCAGTTGCAAATGCATCAGTTTTCATATTGCCATCAAGTTCAAATATAAAATCAATTGTATAGTCGTAGTTGCCCACACTCATTGGTGTTCTCACTGTCAAGTAGTGGTTGGCAAGTCCAGCTGCAAACTTATCCTTCCTTCGCCACAGGGCTTCATCTCCAGCGGATTCGAACACACAGATGGTTTTCGCCGACACTGGAGATTGTGTGTAACTGTTGAACCATGTCGCTTCAAGCACTGTTGCATGATCAGGACAGTCCACTCCGGAAATGATATCCTGGAATTCGCCTAGTCCAAACGTTGCGTCCATGTATATGGTGTTTGCACCAGAAGAGACATCAGATGCGTACACAAGCACGACGTCGTTCAAAGAATTTTCATACACTATTCTCTCCCCTTTGAAATGGACGTTATAGACGCTTGGCCCTCTGAACTGACTTTCGCCGATGGTGAAGTCCCATCCCATCCATTTCACCCTGTGGTCTTTAACTGTGAATCTTGGTCCTGCAGGAGAATATGATCGAGGCGGGGCTTTGTTTGCATGATCCCGCATCTTATCGGAGTTCTGTTTAGGGAACGTTGTTGCGAACAGACTTTGACGATGGCCTTTCGGCAAGACAATTTTGCGGATAGTTCCATTGCTATATGCAGTAAGTAGGTCCTCAGCTGTTTCGAAAGGCCCTTGGTTGAGGTAGTAGAAGCTATGTGTGTACCAGCTCTGTGTATTAACTCCAGGATTATGGACCGTGCCGGTCAGGGGCAGTGGATGAAGGTCTCTCCCTCTAGCGGTTCCGTCCACCGTTAATGCCATTACAAAGCGAGTTTCCCTCTCATCTGCATCAAGGCCTGGGGGTGCTTGTGGGTGAAAGGTGATTCCGCCAGAAGGATAATAAGCCCCATCAAAGCTCTCTTGTAAAAGTGGACGCAGTATGCTCATTGCTCTTGTGATCTGCTCAGTAAGTCCGTCCCATTCAATTCCATCTCTAGGTCGACTGTTGTAAGGTAGTTCTCCATCAGCATACTTAGCGTGTGCCTCCATAGCGCCACCAAGTGGTCCAACACGGTACTCCATCAAGTCAGGTGTATTCCTGTTGCCTCTGTGCACATGAACATCAGCATAACGCCCAGGAGAAGCCTCACCTCTAGCCAAGTGTTTCAGAGCATCAGACTTCTTAGGAAGATGAAGTGACATACCATAGATGTATGTGTCTTTCAGAGACGGGGTACCATCTTGTGTTGAGATTAAACCTCTGGACTTCATGAACTCCTGGACTTGTTTCATCTCCCCTGGTGTCAGCAATTCGAAAATGCCTTTGTCTTGAGAACGTACTGTTTCTTCAGGTTTTTGTTTGGATGGACATGCTGGTATCGGGACTTCTTGTCTCGGTGATGCCGATGCTGATGCAGATGTCGGTCGAGAGGCAGTCGTTGTCGGGGATGGAGTAACTCCTTGGTCGTGCTGGAGTCCGGCTGGTGCAATGACTGTTCCACAAGTCGTTGTTTGTCTCGGATTCAAAGCGAAGTATCCGATGGCTATTCCAGCCCCAAGTCCCAAAGCGAATATGACGATTCCGAAGACTTGACTACAAATAGCCTGCTTGATTGGTGTCCGTTTAGAACTCCTATAAGATCCATTGTCAAATAGGGTTTGTTCCGAATAAGTTCGACCTTCCCGAGTGACTTTCAGTTCGTGCTCGTTCGGTGCATACGCTCCGTTTGTTGTCATGTTGTTTTGGTTCACCTGAAGAAGAAAAAAAGTTTCATAAAATTTGGCCAAATTAATATATTAAGTGATGTGATAAGACTTGGTAAACCGACCTCTATATGCTGGTAATACTCTGCTCAGCTAATACACAATGCAAAAGCCGGAACGATTTTATCTGAGTTACTCTGAACTGAATTCTCTATTACGCTGAAAAAATAGTTTTGCATTTTTCTTAATTAAAAAGCAACCTTTTTCATAATAGATGACGCTAATGATCTACCTATGACTGTTCCAGCTGAATAGATATGTATGGTTTCACTTCAGTATAATCTCCTTCCTAATTGTAGCTTGTCGGGCTACTAGATCATGTAAAGCAATGTTCAAAGGCAAAAATATTCATATAACGGTAATGATACCCCCTTACAACCCTCTACCCTTTTTTGTAATTTGTGTATAAAGGGCATTGTCTATGGAAAAACGAGTTAAGCAATGGTCAAAGATGGTTTGGGAATAAGATACAAATATTGAATCTGTTACATATAACATATTTATTAAATTAATGTAATAAATTAGATACTATTAAGTGTTTATTAGGCGAGAATAAAAATTGAAAAATGTCAAAAATTGATTACATTACATTGTAAGTCAAGGCTTAGATAAGTCCAAAATGTAAAAGTACAAAATAAGCAGCGTTGACGTGTTGTCGATTACACAATCACACATGTGTGACTATTTTGAATTACACTTGAAAAAAAATTACTGAAAATAAGTTAGATAAAATTCATCTTAAGTTTTGGAAAAATATCTTTTTGTTTCTTTTGTAATAAAACGTAAAATATGTTCAATTAAGTTAAGACGTTCTCTTTTCAAAATGGTAATAACTCACCATTTCGTTTACATCTATCAAGACATTCGAAAATCTCACAAACCGTATATGACATGAGATAGTGGGTTTTTTTTAACTTTCTAAAACGCCAAGTCTTATCGCACCTTTTGACATAATACTTGTTATATAAGCTATATTTGTATCTAAATTTCTTATCTATCTTTTCATCAACGTTCCTAAATTACACTCGTCAGCCAGCGGTATATATCGACACATTCCTATCAAACTAACGATAGTTACCTTTATCGACATCATGGCACCTTTAGAAAGGTAAAGGCATTGATACAGCTTATACCTCCGCCGCCGCCGCAATACCTCCGTCGTGGCAAAGCAACCATGGAGAGTCTTTATAGTTTATCATTTTATCTAGTCTCACACCGTTTTAATCACTTCAGTCTACCATGCAGTCGATTTTGTAAAGGCCAGTGTGAGGTACCCCAACTCTATCTGACCTGAATGGACTGGGGATAATAAATATTTGAAGATGTATCATCTTGTTATTTATTGTTTGAGCTAATCGTCTTTGTACCTAACAAGCTTTACTTATACACTTATCTGTGCTTAGCTCTATATACAGAACAGAACAGAATTTCATTGTCAGACTTGGGTTCTTTGAACCCCTCATCTACAGTGCAAGTACAGATGTACTGTTATTTTCAATGTAACCGTTCATGTTTTAAGTAGACCCTTCTCACCGCAAACGCCTTTTCACCTCACTCTAGACATGGGGATGTAAACATACCCTCCCCCCGTTTGCTTGAGTGACTAGGTCACTGGGCTGACATTCATCAGCAATTGATATAAATGGAGAGTGAATAAGTGTTGTAGACTAATCAGAATTAGAAATTTACTACTAAATTTACAGGAAAATATATTTCTGTATAGTTGCGAGGGACGCACTTACATTTATTGTTGATAAAACTTATACATTTCCATGAAGTTCGAACATTAATCATACATCACACAAAAGATCACAATATTCAGTAAGTAGATTCAGATAAAGGCCGATGGCCTATATACGTCAGTAAATGAGAATGGAATAAGAGATTTACGCAATTGTTCTTTAAAAATACAACAACAAAAACTGCAAATCGGTACATGAAAACTTATAATACTTACTCGTAAAGTTGAAGGAGGTTATCCGCTCATGTCGACTGGATGTATCGAGTGTGTTCTCCTGGTAACCATTTATAGGCAGCAATCGGCTTGTGTCATGTGAGCGAGTTGCGTTCTGTATGACTACCGGACAATAGCCGACCACTTGGACACGGCCCTTGGGCAGGGATTAGTATTGCCCGGAGGAGCGTTTAATTCCAAGCTTTCTCCCTTGTCGGCTTGTGAAAACAATACGTAATAGTTACCGACTGAGACCGAGGTGTTCAAGTTAGATGAACACTCGCGCACGTGAATCATGAACGCCGAGGCCGTTAGGCCGAGGTGTTCATGAATCACGTGCGCGAGGGTTCATCTAACTTGAACCCGAGGTCGAGGTCGGTAACTATTTTACACACTAGCTCAATGCTATATTAATTCATTTTCAACATTACATCAGTTTTGATAATACTGAAATGCATAACTTTATCATATATAATGAAAAGGTGTAACATTGACTCTAATTGGAGAAACAATGTCTATTTCAAGTACATGTAGCTGACATTGGCATGGGCCTCTCGTGCTGCACGTGCAATCCGTGCGGGACCGTAAAAGCTGCCACAATAGATTAATATGAAAACAAATAACAAAAAACTTAATCTAATATGAATATAAATATTTGGTACAAATGATTTTTTAAAACAGATTATAAAATATATAAATACTCATTCACGGTGATGTTTATTCTTATTAATAAATTTAATCATGAGGTCATGAAAAACATCATGTATTTTCAACCGGCCTCCGTGGTCTAATGGATAAGTCACTGGGCTTGAATTCAAGAGGTCACACGTTCGAACCCATGCGTGGAGTGCAAAATTTGTAAATGTCTTGTATTGGTAAATTGCAATTTTAGTGAGTATATTTGATATGCAAACTTTGAACTTGAAAACATTTCAGAAATCAAATTATCATCGTTTCACTATCAGGTGTTCATGACAATACCGGGTGTTCATGATGAACACCCGCCTTGTCTGATGAACACCTCGGCACGCACATTTCACAGACAATATGAGTTGGTATGAAAAATGAAAACTCGAATAAAACAAAGGAGCTAGTGTGTAAAGGTAGGGGAACAAAGGATTTTGGCTCCTGAAAATTTTGTGTTGTTTCAACAACCGCAATTAAGATCATGAAAGCCGGTTCAGCATGTGTTACGTGTTTTTTACAACACATTTCCTTTCCATATTAAATTATTTGCCCCGAGGGGACCAAACCTTCATCGAAGGCTACTAAAATAACCGGACTTATATGATAATGAGGAAACATATATGGATTACAACTTCTTTATTCATGATATGCTTATCATGAATAAAGAAGTTGTCATCCATATATGTTTCCTCATTATCATCATTCCAACTTCTAAAATGCCCCTTAAAGAAGGACTTATATGTCTTCAATCTTCAACTAATGATATAAACATTTTGTCTGATAAAGGTTTAAAGATCATTCATATACTTTTAAGAGTCAGTTGTGTATACAATGAAGCAAATAATGATTGATGGAATTAATGTTTTTTTGAATATATCATATATTTTTAACTGAAACAAAAGATTATATCTTCTTAAATAAGACTTATCTGTTACTCTTATCAATTTTTAACCATTCTAAGCATTGTTATTAACTTAACAACAACGTTCGTCTGTCGTTTTCGGTTTTTTGACTAATATAACTGATATCGTACTTCATACGCGTGAAATTCGAAGTTGCAGTAATAACTCCCTGTCTTTCTAAATTCAGTTTTATACCTGTATATATGTACACATTTTCCACATAACTTGCGATAGATTACGCGAGCTTGGCTCTTAATGATACCATTTGAAAAGCATTTTATGCCTTATAGATATTTAAAAATTTTAGTTAGCGTCATTATCTTTGAATCACATTGTACATTTGCTTCACCCAATCCCTGTTCATCGGGTTATATACTTTATGGAATTATGAAATACCATGTATGATGGTGCATTTAAAGAATCACAATATTCCCGAATAACCAGTTTTCCATATGCACGGACGAAGTGAAGCATATATAGGTTAAAAAAACTAGATATTCCATATATATGCGCAACGCTTTCGAGCTTATTTCCGTTTTCAACATTTATTCATGGTGTCTTTATTTATTTCTATTTCAAATTTGTGAAATGTATGTTCATGAAATCCTTTACAAAAGTCGTTTCATAAACAAATGATACATTTTTACATAAGAACATAGTCTATCCATAAAGAATGTCGACAACTGTCTGAAAATTAAGTAAATTGATCTGACGATTGACGAATATACTAGTACTGTATCTTCTCCTTATCCCTCTGTGTGTTTTTCTACAATAAACCCTGTTGTTTTACTGTTCTTATACGTACATGGAAAGTTCTTACACAGTTTCACCACAAACGTCATGTGACCGATGATTATCTGAGGGTAGGTTCTGGATCTCCTTTCACAAAGCAACCTTTACTAAGGTTGACCTTAACTCCCATTCTTTAACATTGCACTAAGGCTACCTTAAGGACTTACGATCACCTTATAGGGCTTTGTGAAAGTGGCCAGTGCTTGTGGTACGAGTCAGTAGTGAACATGTCATAAAGAAGCTCCTTCAGTCTCTGAGTCAAAAATATGTTTATGGGTTCTCTTAGGTGTATTGAAAGAACACTGTCTCCGGCAATTATCTTCAATTCTGAAGCCTTAATAGACCCGACTATAGAGGATATGGATTATCATGAATATGACCACAGGCGTCGTCCTGGGCACTTTGTCTACACTCTTATCAACACATCTTCATACAACAGTTGTTTATGCTAACGACACGAAGAAGAAGTAGAAACGTGAATCATTTTCTCACAACACAATTCAAATATATATTTATTCCATAATGCAAAACCATTAAAATATGAATTGTGGGCCCAGCCAGTACAAACACCAAACAAGGAGTCATTAGGGGAGACCAGGACCAAAGTGACTTGACGATCGACAGATGGCGTGGTTTGTCTTCATCAACCAATGAAAGCAAACGTTAAGAAACTTTAGATCTTAGAAATTCGTTTAAGTAATGATGTAAGTTATTGGATAAGAACTTCGAAAATATTGATCCATGGCATATAAAAACATATTTTATCCTTCTTTGCATACTGAGCCTAGGTTTATATTGTTTGTTTACTTTACATAAGAGTGCCTGTGAACTGCATGGCACCTTTAAAAAAACTGTTTTTGTACGGTAATGGCCTATTATAGTTGTTTGACATATCACATTTGCGGGTTATTTCGCATGGGGCGCTTTGCGGGGCAAAGTGCACCGCCTAATGAATTACATTTTCTTTGATATCTCTTTATGCAGGCGTGGTAGGTTAAAACACATTTGTCTTACAATAGATTATCTGAAGAGACTAAAAAAGCTTTTTACTCTGTTGGTTTCGACATTACACGTCCCCGTGGCTGCAGTTATCTTATATAGCATTGTATGCATAAATGAGGTCTTGCCTTTAAGTGGTCCTGATACTAATTCAACTTGATCACTAAAACTGACCAGAGTTTTTAATGTTTTTTTATTGACTACTTCATGTTGAATGCATTTCTGCTTAAAGTTAAATAACTGAAATCCAAAAATTATTGTTAATTTGAATATCAGAGAGAAATGAAGAAAAACCTTGTTTTCCTTTTATATCATGAATTTGGCAAATAAACCATTCTGGATACATGCAACTTTATTTTCAACCTTATCGTACATGATGAAATAAGGATTAAATCGTTGTAAAATGTTTCAATCAATCACAGTAGTTGAATTAAAAACACCTAAGATCTATTTGATGCCTCGTTGCTGCAGCTATCTTAAATAGCATTGTATGCATAAATGAGGTCTTGCCTTTAAGTTGTCCTGAAACGAATTCAGCTTGGTCACTAAAACTGACTAGAATTGTTAACGCTTTTGTTGACTACTTCATGTTGAATGCCTTTCTGATAAAAGTTAAATAACTGAAATCAAAAAAATATTGTTAATTTGAATATAAGAGAGAAATTAAGAAAAAAATTGATTTCCGTTTATATCATGAATTTTGCAAATAAACCATTCTGGATTCATTTAACTTTATTTTCAACCTTATTGTACATAATAGAATAAAGATTAAATCGTTGAAAAATGTTTCAATCAATCACTGTAGTTCATTTAAAAAAACACCAAAGATGATGCCTCGTTGCTACAGCTATGTTAAATAGCAGTGTATGCATAAATGAGGTCTTGCCATAAAGTGACGGACTGACAACCCTTGCCATTATTGTAAGCATTCTCGCTCAAGCTTTTTGACTTAGATAATTACCTCTGTTAATAAAAATTAACACCTTACAGCGCTGAATCCGTTTGTCGTCGCTTGTGACTATATTTCAGTTTATTTTCAGACGTGTGAGACCTAAGTAATTAATAACACGTTCTACTATCGAACATTGGTAGATTTTATGTAGGTTACTATCAATGACATTCAGTTGTTAGATTCTACGTTCTTTTATAAATAAAAAAAATCATACCTTTGACATGAGATTTTATATGTCTTCACTATGAGATGGGTTTTATCTATTGTAAGAAGATTTTATATTTTTTATCTATTAGGTGTTTTTAGGATAAATTGTTTTCGTTTCGTAAAAATTTCCCAAACATTCAGAAACGAAACATTTATTTCAAATGGATGACCAAGTCCCAAAATCTTTAAAACCCTTTAAAGTAAAATACAAATAAAGTTTACTTATATGTCTAGAGGAATGCATAAATATATACTCAGAACATAAGTTTGGAAACCTGCTGTTTTTTTATCAACTAGGAATATATGCGCGTGTGATGCACTGTGATGTCCCACGTCTTAACTTTTAATCAGAAAATGACCCTACCCTACCCCCAATGTGCTAAGTGTTTCCATAAAAGCTATAGCTTGGAAATAGGAATTCTCCCAAAGTACACTTTGTTCAAATTGTTGCCATGGAAAAAAAAAGCAAACAATTCAGAATAACATAGATAACAAAAGGCTCCACATCACCACTAGATCGAACCTTATACCATCTTTTGTAAAAATATATTGAATAGTTTTTGAGTTATGGTCCGGAACAGATCCTACACCCTAAATGCAAATTGTTTCCATGGAAACCAGAAAAAAACTCAGAATAACCAAAATAGATTAAGGCACCACATCACCTTTAGATCTAACCACACACCAAGTTTTGTAAAACAATTATTCAAAGGTTTTGAAGATATCGCCCGGAAACAGACCCTACCCTACAATTGCACTAGGTTCAGACTGTTTCCATGGAAACCATAAAAAATTCAGAATAACCAAAATAGCAAAAGGCACCAGGCCACCACTAGATCTCACCTCATACCAAGTTTCGTAAAAAATATTGAACACTCGGTGCCAAATTTGCAATTTCAAAACTGTTTTGGACAGATTGTTGGGTACTTACCTTTGAAATTGAAACTTACGATAGTTTTCGATATAATGCATTCCTTTTGACATTGACTTCTGCTGCGTCAATGTTGTGTTTTTGAAAAAGTATTATTTTAAAAAAATTAAATTTGTAAAAGCGGTTTTAGCAAACATAAAATGATGACATTTTCAAATCATAAATCAATGCAAGTTTTCTTCCGGAGAACTCATGTAAGTATGTTTCAGTCATATCAATCACTAACGAAATAAATTATCTTGCAATTTTGTTCTGGTGGACAAGAATTACCTCTGTATATATACTCCATGACTCAAACTAATAATAAACGTTTTTACAACTGGCAATGATGTTTGAATATTATTGATAATAACTCAATAAATTATACTTCAAGATACAAGATTGATTTGGATAAGCACTTATATCATTCTAAGAAATCAGGAAGGTTCATGTATTAGAGTATGTAACTATTGTTCAAATTGTAATATTGTCACACAGGAGTATATATGAATGACTTTATTATCAAATATGAAATAAATGAAAAAAACCTGATATGACGGTTAAATTGTTTAATATCTGATGTAGTCAACCTTGAACATTGTTGTTGTAATCCTTCAGAGTTTTTGTCGTTTGGGACCTTACCGTTGTCATCAATGTATTGACTAATGACAAGGCAAGGCCTCTATACAATTTTCATATTTGTAAGTATTTTATAGAGACCAACTACTATTCACAAATTCATTTTAACACTCATTCATTTTAATGCATATTATCCACGACATATCATAGGACATTTCCCAACATGAAATTGTCCAAAACTATTAAAGTAAAAGTAGTATGCTGATAACAAGAATCTGTTATGAACTTTTCACGTTACATGTCACAAATTGTTTGCCTGAAACAATAATGTTTTAGTGAACTTTAAATATAATACCAAATACAGAGACATGAATCATTCATGCTTTCATATATTATTTTAATTCAATAAATAGTTGAGTAGTTTTCCGAAACAAAGCAAAAAAACTGCTCGACCCTATATTATTATTTCTCTTTCTGCAACCAATTTAATGTGATGCGTTCGTAAAATCTTATAATAACAATCGATTACCGTCGTTTGAAGGAAACATGGACAGCAATATTCAATTGATGACAATGTCTATATCCATAAATCTTGCTACTCTCCTTTTTCCTGTAAATCGACAATCCTCATTTGAATTAGAACCTGTGCTTACAGCGATCGAAATTTGTCAAATGATATTATTTTGAGTAAGCTTCCACGTTTTTTCAATTTATTTTTAACAATCCATTTGATTCTGTATTGAATTTTTTGTAAATGAAGACACTTCTAGAACTAGAACACAGAATCGGTCTGTCAACCATACCCTTCAGTGAGGTAAACGTTTAAAGATTTAGATAAAGATTAAAGATTTATCTAATATTGTTTTCAAATATTTGATAATTGACGATTTCATTTCAAAGTCTTATTGTTAGACTATCAAATCTGGTGCCACAAGCTTAATCTAAGGGTACGTGAGTATTTCAGTGATTGATAGAATATTCAAATGTTTCATAATTATGATATAAGGGGTGTTTGGTCAACCAGCTAATACAAAATGCTGATTTCAATCCGGGACACTAGAGAACATACTATGTTTGTATTCAAATCTCTTTGCAAGAATGACAATAACGACTTTTGCATACTGAAATGAGGATTTTACCTGAAGCGTAAGAGTTTTGGATGAGTTGTTTCCCTTTGTCTACATCACTTTCTTACTCTCCGATACATATTACCTCCCTTGCATCGCTGTCTCAAAGGCGTTTGGGCCACCTCCAGTCTGGTGTCCAGACCCTAAAAAAACTAATGGAGCCTTCTTAGTCTAGACAGTGTTGGCAAGTCTAGATGTTCATTTTTTATCTTAATATCAAATATTTAAAAATTAAAAATTTAGTGAAAAAACTATTTAAAAAAAGAACTAAATGTTAGTCTAGGCCACCTCTTTGTCGAATTGTCAGAATATGAAATATGGCAAACTATGTATTCAGATAATTGATAATTGTTCTAAATGTTACGCAAACACATAATCAATTTGATAAACCTGTTTGATTGAAACACACCTTATTATTGATTTTTAGTTTTGGACTCATAAAAATGAAAATAATGAATTTTGAATAAATATTTCAACCAACTAGGGGCAGTAGCACGGGTCTGTAGTTTTATATGTTCAATGTGTTACTGATAATTGTACGTAAATGCTTAATGTATTCTTTTGATAGTGACAAAGATCTCAATACACAAACCAATCATTCATAGTCAGAGAACACATTTTAATATTAACATGTCCATTTGGTCGTCATTTTTTTCTAAACACCTTTAATTCATTTTGTGTAAGAAAAAGGAATCGAATGACTGAACTTTATTACTGTTTCATTTTGTTTAAATACATTGTCTTTCAATTGGAACCATGTATTTTTAGTTTCCTGACATCACCTTATATTCCCTTTAAAATGTGCTACTTAGGAGATAAACCTACTGTGTTTTTTAATTTTCGTGGTCTAACGTAGATTCGATACCTGTTGATGTCATTCGGAGCCGAACGCGCTTATGACGTCAAAGGTTGACGTCACTGTTGACATCGCTCAAACCAAAACCGGTTGCGGTAGCTTATTGATTAAATTCAGCCTTTCGCTTTAAAGGAATATTCCAGTACGATTTCAACTTAATTCTAGCAAAAGTTTGAGTTATAAAAGACATTCTCACAAATTATTAAATTTTTCTGTCAACGAGATAAGTATCTACAGAATTTTAAACCTTCGTCTTTGAGCGATGACGGAGGTCGCCATTTTATTTAAAAATGTGACGTCATCGACACACCACAAGAAATCGATGCAAGGAGCTTACATTATAAACTCCGTACATCTTTGTGCAGTGGAGTTTTCATGATTTGACTAGAACTGCTGAATGTGTGCGCTGTGCACTTTGTTAACGTAAAACATCGTTGTGCCTACAGAACGACCCAGTCGTCGGATAGATCATTCAACAAGCAACTACGACTAATATGGGGTTTTGTCTAGTATTATTAACGATATGATTTATATAAAAAAAAAACCACAGAAAATAAATAAATAAATAAATGTTTTTAAAAACGATCAAGAGAATTATATCTTTTCTGATTAAAACATGGTATGTTTACCTGAAAGATGTTGACGTACTCTATAACTACTCCTTTTAAATAAAATTTATACTTTCAAAGTAGAAAACGTTTCCATAAATTTTGATACATCAAACGTGCATATCAATGATTTATCTGTTATATACATAGGCCTATTAATAATCACTAAGACCTTTGCATATCTTTTTTTTTTATATCTTTCCAAAAATAAGAAATTATATTTTTTAATATTTTATTTTCACAGAGTTACTTAGGTTTTTTTTTAAAATTTGGCACTCTTTCACATTCAATCTGTGGATTTTCAAAAACCCTCTAGTCAGTTTGAAAAGGGAAAACGTGTTAGAATCATTGTATTATTTATAAATAAATATAAAAGGGAATATTCAATGTAAAACATGCATAAATAACGTAAATCTAGTATTTTGTAAAAGAATTTGAAGGTTTAATTAAGAAACATACGTTGTGATAATTTGTGCATTGTTATCATTAAAATCATATCCTTCTGTGAATATAAAAAATCATAGTTGTAAGTTAAATAAATTTATTTACTAAAAGATATAATAATGAGAAAACTCCAAACAAATATGGATTATTCAGCTACATCATAGCAACTTAGATAAAAAAAACACTCGATGATATAAAGAAACTTTGTGAGTATAATATTTTGAATTACTTACTGATGAGTTGATAGATCTTTAATATTATTCAAAACACCATTCCTTCCTGATTGTTTTAGTATACTAATGATATCTTATAATTCCATTTTAATTTCGTTACGTATTGTTTAGCAGAAATACCTTTGGAAACATCTTCCTACGCAGAGCCTAAAAGGCCAGTTTCCAAACTGTCAGTTTTATGCCTTGCTTGAGTTTTCTGTGCTTGCTCTCTAGTCTGTAGGGGTACTATAGCAGCACAGAAAAGTAGAGTCTCTGCAGCAAGGCATAAAATAACAGTTTGGAAACTGGCCTTTTAGGCTCTGCGTAGGAAGATGCTTTGGAAAATAATCAACATGGTATGATATGTGAACATAATAAGGAATCATAAACAATCATTCCGATAATATTTCATACAGCATGTGCGCCTCAGTGATTCGTAATCAAAATTGGTTTCGTATCGGCGACAACTAAAAAAATAGAAAAATATTTTCATCCTCAAACAAGCCAAGATTTATGTATTAAAAACGAGAAGTCAATGCCAACATAGAAAATGCCATCTTTCAAATTTATCAAACGTGTTTTGATTGATATAAACAATTTCATTTTGATAAGGAACCATACCACCATCATCGCGGATTCGCTTTTTAGGATTCGCTTCGACAAGATCATGTCAATAGGTCTTTTTTTCGAGTGATATAATCAATAAATAATTATTCTATGTTACGTTTAGTTTTTTGTTAAAAATGCACTTATTTAAGCAAAGTCATTTAACACTTTATTTCAACCTTATGAATGGTGTCTATAGCTTATAAAAATTCTAAAAAAATGACAGTGGTCAGTGTTCAAACCTTGTGACGTCCGCACATGGGAAATCTTGTCCAAACTGTACTGAAGTTTTGCAGCAGTCTGCTGGTCAGAAATATTTATTTATTGCTTTGGGCATCATAGAAGTAGAATATTCTGGACCCGGCATGTCTTTACTGAAGTCGTGACGGTTGTTACAGTCTCATATTTGACGGGCCGTCACCGCCCACCATTGAATCTAACGGCGTCTCCTAATTTCGTGGTGTGTCTTGACGTCATATTCCCGTTGTTTCTCGCTCTCGTTTACCGTTCGAGATAGCAATATGGCGTCCCCCATCAATGCCGGTAAACTTGATTTTTCCCAACTTTGAATTTTTATTGCAGATTTGGTGATTTAGATAAAATTATTAGCCAAAGTTGAAGGATTTATCCATAAACATTGTTTTAAAGGCCCTTTTTCATTTTTCATTGGAATATTCCTTTAAATTACACTATTTCCTGGATATAAACATGCACGATATTGATGCGAACCAAACTCTACTTATATAGAAGTACGAGTAGTACAATGATAAAAGACTTTTAGTTAGTATTCAGACGAAACAATTGCCGAAGAGTACGGTGACTGGATGCATGTCGACTCGTTCGTTTCAATGGCAGTGTGTATCAAACCGCGGTGAATCGCCCGTCATAAAAATCGTGTTCGAACGTAGGTTCGACCATAGAAATAAACCAATGGAATTCGAGGATTTTGAAATGTCATGGTAGAATATCCCTTTAATGATAATAATGTTAGTGTTTGTATGTCATTTCTGATTTTTGGATAAATTTATTTTCCATGAAAGGAGACTTCACATCAGAATCCAGCACGGTGAGGAGTGAAGAAGATGACTTCACATCAAGAATCCAGCGCGGTGAGGAGTGAAGAAGATGACTTCACATCAGAATCCAGCGCGGTGAGGAGTGAAGAAGATGACTACACATCAGAATCCAGCACGGTGAGGAGTGATGAAGATGACTTCACATCAAGAATCCAGCATGGTGAGGAGTGAAGAAGATAACTTCACATCAGGAATCCAGCCCGGTGAGGAGTGATGAAGATGACTTCACATCAGGAATCCAGCCCGCTGGGGAGTGAAGAAGATGACTTCACATTCAGAATCCAGCCCGGTTGGGAGTGAAAAAGATTACTTCGCATCCAGAATCCGGTACGGTGAGGAGTGAAGAAGAGGTCAACGTGAAGCCTAGGGGAGACAGCTGGGAACTTCTCCGTCTTACATGCATCAATCACTCAGAGATTTATCAATTTATTTACTTACTAGACATTTATCCCTCAGGGGAAACTTAATCTCTATGTAACTCTTGGTTTTTAAATGAAATTCTCTCAAAGTTTAATCGGTATCAAATCATGATTGATCTCATGTGATTGATGTCAGGACACATAAGTTTCTGAATGGTACAAAATATTAACTGAGAAGACCGTTGCAAAATAGGGCCTGATATCGAAATTATGTTTGGGTGCCACAAGTACAATTTACTATTTGGATCGAAGATTATGTACGTCAATGTCTACTGGCTTTATGTTCGCCGGCCTTTGTTGTTTTGACATGCTAAATTATTTTCATGAATTGGTTTTACGGTTCTTAACATAGACGACATCTGTAACTCTCTTTGGAGGGTGCGCACCCATCGCCCAACTTTGAACCACATCCCCCTTCCATACCAACCCGCAGGGTCAGCAAATCAAAAATTGAATATTTGGAAAACAAGTTTCAGACGTTCGATTTTAAGATGTTTTTCTTGAAAGCAATATATCGCCCAATGATGATAGATCGCTAAATGAACGTTGTCAGAGCTGAAATATAAGCTTCTTAATGATGGCAAATAAAAACTTTCATGACCCTTACAAAATTGAAACGTTGTGAAACGGGATTAAGATGCTCGTTTCCTTACAAGATCTCTCCTCTTAAAACCAGCCCTACAATTACCACACGATGTTCAAGCGCATAATATCCTTTAGCTCTGTAATCTTTCTGTTCCACGTTTAGAGTGCTCTTTGATACAGCCGTTAAACAGAGAGATTCTAATTCAACACACAATTGCCTGTAGCAGCACGTCTCTGGCTGTAAGAAGCGGCTCATAAATTGAGAAAGCTTCATTTGGCTGTCTATTCAAGGCTCAGATCTTGCCCGCTAAAGCAGTGGTTTGAAACTAATATATCCTTATCTTAATTGAATGCGGAGATCGCTATTTAGTTATCTCTTTTGCGACCATATCAGCTTCAAAACAGGGGCGAATTAATGCACTATTTGCCAATTCCGGGGCATTTCCTTAGTTGATGTATGTGTGAAGAGGTTACAGCACGGGTTGGCGAGTGTTAAATCAACTCTAGACTACAGTCCTGGAGGCGAAAAGACGGGTTATGTAGTAGGATGTTGGACTAAATCACCACAATATTACACGCCATCGCCTTATTAACACTGCATTCAATTACTCTCTTTTGTGAGAAAATAAAGTGCCTAAGATCCTGTACATATAAATTCAGCTTGAAGACATGTTTAGATATTAGTCAATTATTCTTCTAATGATGATACGGTTATTTTCTGTGAGAGTATAATGTTTTTATCGATGTAATTATTATGTTTTATTGCAAGATAAGTCATGTTTAAACCTTTTGTTAGGTGAAATTATTCTCTGTTTAACGGACGTTATCGAGAAGTTTAAACATATAAGAATTAACATCTAAATCAAATTATCAAGATTTGTCATTTCAAAACGAAATCGGAAGCGATAAATTCAACGCTTGACACCATGTCTTAAGAGTAAACACTCATCATCTGATAGGTGTTATTCAAAAAGATATTTACAAATTATCAATATCATGTCTAATCAGCTGTCAACTCGGACGTCAAAGATCAATCTTTCATACCTTGTTAACCAATCTGAAATATAGGAAGGGTTGGAGTTATATAAAATATACATAATCCTGCGAGGGTAGGTAATGGTGGGAGAGAGGAGAAGTCGTGGGAAGCCCGGCCCCCCAGGCCTCCAGTCCCGGTCCCGTGGGTACCAGGATCATCTTTGTGCTAAGCGACAAGATCACCACTTGCGGCCTAATCACTTTGTGACGTCATCAATTAGTGATTGACAGTTGTAGGAAAGAGAGGCATTTGATTGGTTAACTTTGGACATGGACAAGTTTTCTCACACTGGTTTTCCCACCGCCGTTTGACTGAGAGCAATTAAGAGAGCAAATTGTCATTAAGTTTGTGTGGATTAGTTTAATTGATACGGGATGATCTCGAACTGGCGCGGGACGTTATAGGAAATCCCTGAAGGGTTGTTGTCTGTCTTCAATATGGCGATCAAAGGAAGCTGTCACTCATCTATAAGTAATGTGGGAAGTGACTTACCAATACCCAATACTTAATAAATATATATTTTTCACACTATTAGTCTTTTGACATAGATGCGCAAAATCAACCTTAATGAAAATTATTTGAATGTAGTAATTCTATGGCGTGTTTAATGTTCGACTTGTTAATGTATGTAAATCTTGTGTCAAAAGCTTTCCGTAAGGAAACAGAAAAGAATATTTTTCACAACATTAACCGTTAAACATGTGCCTATAATCCTCTGAAGATATGTTCTTCATATCTAAGAATTTAGTAAATTAATAATATCCATATTCTTAAAAAGTAGGGGCGGTATAGGACACATTGTATTTGTTGTTCTTTTTTGCTTTCTTTTTTTTTGAGATACACCAGTCTTATTATCAAGTCAGGTGAATTAAGTTTTAACTTCCGTGAAGGCAGGATCACCGACTATGACGTCATTAATGATCATGTGACCTCGGGCATCTGTATGAAATCTGTTCCTTTCGAAAGGTGTTACTTTTTCCCTGATCTATTAATTCTGTAATAATTAACGCCGATACCTTTGTCCTTTGAAATTAGATATTTGTTTGTCTTAATTACACCTGATATATTGTACATAAGTGTTTAATTGCTTTGATTAAAGCCGCCAGGTGACAGGTGATTATGCGCAAAATTGAATGCTTTAGTTTATGATAACTCTCATGTCAATCATTGCCCATCAATCTAAGATTACATATATAAATGCATGCATTGTTTCCATCAAATATATATTGACTTGTCGTGACATATTTGAAGTATTAATCACGTTGAATATTTGCAGTAGAAGGACATATCCTAAATGCTGTATTGTATTCAACATCCTACTACTTGTAATTAGCAATTCATTTCAAATAAATTAATTTTAAAAATAATCCGAAACGAACAATACAACATTGAATATTTGGAGTAAACGAACATTTTCCAAATGCTGTATGCTATTCAGCATTTATGTATAATTCGTTTCAAATAAATCAATTTCAATATGTTAACCTAAACTAACAAGTTTGGAAACTTGAAACTTAATGTACTGACAAGGCGATGTTCCTAGTCAAACAGTCACGGTTATTTAATGCCTGACAGTAACTTCCGCCATCAAGGTTTCACATGTGGTACACGCGCCATGCCTTTAACTTGTGTTACCTCCCTTTAATGACCTGCACGTGCAGTTGTTTGGTTCCGCCATGTCGCCGAGCAGACGACGTCGTGTGTTCAACATATAAGCGAACTTTCGGTGATTTAGATGACTTCAAACTGCTTTTAATACTTGTTGTTCTTTGAAAAATAATGTTTGTTTTTGAAACAGACATTGTCAGCAGGGGCCGTGTTTAACATCAACAGTAATTTCAGACTTCATTTGGACCTGGGAATCTTATTCTAAAATCCATATGCCCAAATGAGCAATTAGTTTTGACTTAGCCTGATTGAATTAACACGTTTGGTTTGTGTTAGAATCCATGCTACATAAACGTTCTTCGTCTAAATGAACATATTTGCCTGACAACACAAGAAGAATTTCGTAAAATATGTTACTGTTACATAACATACCAATGCGTTCTAAAATGATTTAGGGAAAGCTTCCCAGGACAAGCAATCATTAAGGCTGGGGTGTTAAGAACCTGCTCAAACTTCTCCATATCATGATTAGTTTCAAATGACTTGCTCCTCTAGACATGTAACATCATTTGCATTCCTTGGTTTTCTCTTCTATAACAAACATTGCAAGAATCAGCTAAAAGAAATAAAATCTTGTAATACCTTTGCTGTCCGTGATAAGATACAAATAACATGCTTCTTCAAACATATGACGAAAACATATTAAGTTGTTTGTTTGAGTTATCTGAAACAAACGTCTGAAGAAGTTAGTTTTCTGGATCGTCTTGGACGCTTCGCTCTTGGTAGTGCTTGTCACGCTGAACATGAATTTCATTCTCATATAATACTGTATTGAGAAAATTAAAAGTATTCAGTCTCATACGATATGTTTTTGAGAAAATGAATATTCCCATATGATATTTTATTTTGAAAGTGATTTTTTCTCATATTTCATTGTATTGTGAAAATGAATTATATTCTAAATATTATTGTATTGAGAAAATGGATTTTATTGTCATATGACATTGTATTGAGAAAATGAATTTTATTCTCATATGATACTCCATTGTGAAAATGTCTGATTATATTCTCATATAACATTGTACTAGGGAAATGCATTTATTTCTCCAATGAATTTTTGAATATGACATGGGTTTTATTCTAATCCTTAATTCTATTGAGAACAATTATCCTTTTCTAATAAGGTATTATTTTGAAACTGAATATTATCCTCAATTGACATTGTTTTGAGAAAATGAATGTTCTCATTTTTAATTCTATTGAGAGCATTTATCATTCTCTCGTAAGGCATTGTCTTAAAACAAGAACATTATTCGCAGATGACATTGTTATTGAGATAAAGAATGTTTAATCATGTATGACATTTTACTGTGAAAATGGATTTAATTCTGAACGTGATATTATATTTTTATCTTTATTTTAAGTATTGCATTTTTTTTTTAAATGAACTGTTTGCTTAAGAAATTTTAGTCTTTTCTACAAGTAACGAAATTTATTCTTAGAATAATATTGTATATCTAAATGTTTTATACCCAATATGACATTGTACATGTATTGTAAGATAATTATTTCTCAATTTCATCTTGTATTAAAAACATGGATTTTACTCTCTTTAGTAAAACCATGTCGTTAATAATATGAAGTCGATGTTATTCGATGGCTTTTAACGTTTCTATTCTCATATCTATTTAGAATAATTGCAAATATCTGCATTAATGCAGAAGATGTTAGATAGCTCGTATATCTCTCGAAATACTAGTTCATCCAAAATATATTCATTTTCAAAATTAAATGTTGCTGTGTTGAATGTTACATGTTGAATTACACACCATATTGGTAATACATGTAATAATAAATATGTAATTGGTTCCTTTGAAGGTTGTTTAATTGAATTGCATACATTTATGGTAGATTGTGATAATCAAGATGAATTGAACTTAGATTATATCTTTGATAATTTATGTAATGAAACAATTCAAAACACGTGAAGTCAAAAGCCATCTTTAAACATTTGAATACCTTCACATTATAAGCTGGGCTTGCTGTTCATGTGCCTGATTTTCTCTTTTGTATTAAGACATCACTCATTACATTTCTTTGTCATAAGTTGAAACGTATTTATTTGCTTGACACGACACAAGGTATACTTTTGTAATTTCACAAGATGACAAGTCTGTATGTAAAAGAATTTGCATCTGTTTAAACCTTAAAATGGATGAAAACCTAATAAAGTGACTCACCTAATCATGCAGCTAGGGGACGGTTTAGGTCCTAGGGTCACGTGTTGATATCTGAATAGGTCATGGGTCATCAAAGATGATTGAGTGTTTTTCTCCATTAACAAAACCGGACAGAGATCTACGATGGTAGTTTCGCTTAATTTCATTCACTGGATATTCCATGTTTTTAGTTCAAGAAACAGGTGTTCGTCATCGCTTTGTAAAAAGGATCGACCTCTCAATGCTTTACCTCGTACGATTAACGTTTACTTCATATTTGTGTATATCATAACGCATTGTGGACACTCTGCTTGATTTAATTTAAATTCATGGAGCACGGCTGCATAATTAGATGTTCGTAATATAAAATAAATGTAAATATCAAAAATATGTTTTGATCAATAATGACGAAATTCTCTCTGCAAACTTGCAAGTTCAAAAATATTGACAAATATGAGTAGGCCTAAGGATAAAGCACACAAGCAACATTTGAAAATACATGATTTTTTTCAAAGTTCTACAAACAAAAAAATCTAGTAAAAATTTGTGTTACGTTTCCCTGTTTTGCTTAAATAAGGTTGGGAGATTAGGAAATGATTATAAGATGTGGATGAGATATAAGTTATCCCAAGCTTTTACTTTGTGAACCTGTTATGTTTCAGCTGCCTCAAACTCTACTTTCCAATTTCTTTATGTTGCCATATCCTTTATTTTTTCTTGTAAGCGACTTTTTAGCCAAAGTTTTTTTTTCATTCTCTCTATTAAGAATGAAATTTGTTGACTTTGTTTTAAGGAACCTATTCAAAACAAAACACTTTTTAAGTATACCCTTTTTTGGAATGTGTGCTTATATATTTGATCAGTAGACGTGAACAATTGAAATATTTGTGCCAAATTGTTGTATCTTATGATCTGTAGATTTCAACGTTAACGCATTTCGAAGGTCTATTAAAAATAACTTCATGATCATAATGAATTTAGTTTCTTGATGAACATAACAAATCGACAATTTGATCTATTCAGGGTTCTTCTGGAAATTCAGCTCTTGGATGTTTTCGTACTACGCATCCTGCCAGTTAGGATAATGCTCATTGCGACTTTCTAATTTGTCGTGTTTCCTGCTTTTAGGAGCCATTTGGCAACGTAACCAAGATTTAGACCTGTGTCTATAGCTGTATCAGGTTTCAGGCTCTTGTCATAAATACGCAAGGAACGTGTTCATACTTTAACCTTGCATTAGTCTAGATTGTCAAAACCGGCTCATTTACTACTGATAAATGGACATTTGACCAACGGTTCTTCGATTAGGTCGCTCAGGCGGGATGCAAATTTCCAAAACTTTGAAATTAATGTACGGTTTAAAATGGAATAGTTTCTACAGACACTACTTCCTTCTTTAGACCTGAGCATTGCACCAATGTTCGTATTGCAATATACATGTACAGCTCATGCACTGCAATAAAATGCAGTATATTGAATGAACTAACTAACTTTTTACACTCAACACTTCAAACATAATATATTGATGAAATGGGACTTCAAAAGGATAATAATTACAAGTAAATTTGTATGGCATATATACTGCAAATGTCCACTATCATGTAATACAGCCCAACACCTATCCTTCCACACAAAAATGATTGTCTTACATGTTAAGCATGAAACTGTGATTTGGAACAAGAGTTTTGCAAAAAAACTTTCCTTGAATTTAGTTGAAGCGATCAATGAAATGATATAACGATAATTTTAAATGCGATAATTTCGTAATGCGATAATGTTTCATAGTCCTATTATTATGTTAATTACCTTCAACTATTTATTAACCTTCTTTATTTCAATATGCCCTTAAATAAATGCGTCAATTATCAAATATGATTTAAATCCTTTAAAACAAACTTTGTTCCAAGTTACTATTATATATCCAACTTGTTATGATTTTAACAAAGTCATATCATATAATTTTATTTTAGTGTATAAGCCTGTGTAAATAATACATCCATGCCAATATATATTGAGCCTTCTGTAATATGGCTGGAAATCTATTTCAATATTTTACTCCAGGGACAGTCGACGAGGATTTCAATTTTCGCGTTTGTAGAGGTTGTATAGGAGTTCACTGATGCAATTTCGTCTACATGGTCCCCAAAACAATCTTTAACATTACATTGGCACATTTTACAAGAAACATGTTGTTTTAGGAGTTGCATTTTATCGTTGTTGTTGAAAAAGCCTTACACAAAAGTAAATGAGAATTTTCGAAATAAATTTTACGCATCATTTGTCAGTTGAACGATGTCGTGCCTATATGTTTGAATATGTGTATATAGACATATTATGTTTGCCTTAGTGTAGATGACACATTGATAAAGTAGTCCCCGATGTCAATGGTCGGTGACACGAGTTTAGCAGACAACTACAAGCGAACGGGAGCCGTGTTTATTTTTGTGTTGGAAAACGAGAAAACACAAAACGCCAAAGAAGAAGTACTTCCAATACATCTGACATATCATGGGCAATTTGCAACCCTTTATTGACGACGGGCTTTTTGCAAGTGGATCTCTTCTGCACATAGACGTGCGTTAAACCTTGTGAAGGCATTAAATCAGTCTGGTACTAATGCCTACCATGTGTGAATGCCAAGTAAAAACAACAATGCCCTCATCGTGTTATCTTTGTCAAGACTCTTTCATGTGTAGTCATCTACAAACACGGGCTATGTCTACCATTTGTAGTGGATCGTCCACAACGTCTTGTTTTCCTCCTTGATAGGTTTTCCGTGTGATGAGTGAAAAAATATCCGACATCAACATCCTAATTACACCGTCATGTTTTCGTTAATATACATATACCCACATCCGCAGTATTTCTTCATAATGAAAATTTGGGTGTTCAACGTGTTTTTGATAAAAATGTTTCAACCTAAACTTTAATCTATAATTTGTTTTCTGTTTCTTAAAAATGCAAATGGTTTTCCTGACATTCAGTTTTGTCTCTGCATTTGACCGATAGTCAGTCAAACTAAAATACTGTGTCCGATGTCTCTGCACTTTATGCAATCTAGGTGAATATCTAACAACATTGCAATGATTTTAGTTATTGCTTATAACAAACATTTTCTTTCTATACAATGTATACCGATTCCTCATTATCGTCGTTCACTGAGTCGTGTTCGAGGATTTCGAAATATAAAGAAAGATTAGGAACAGTCTGTATTTATGCAAAAAGGGCAGTTATGCTTTTATCAACAGTCTAGTTGATAGACAGACAGACGGTTTATCATTATTAACATTATACGCTTTATGTTTATCACGAAGAGTGTCAAGCATCAACAATTTCATAGAGCAATAAATACAACGACAAAGAACAACTCTGTTTGTCTATGTGACTATTAGCCCAAATGGATGCGTTACAATGTCTAACATAGTCATTTTGGGTAGACATATTCAAAAATTTATATATTGTTTAACAAGTTTTTAATTGTCACGTCAAGTGTGAAACGAGGTTCATAAACGATTAGTACGTAATAGCATGTTCAAAGCCAACTCAGGAGGGATATAATGCGAACTTCTTTTAGAAGACCACCTTCAAATATACCCTATAAAGACAAACTAAAGGAGTTCGTTTTATGATGATTGTGTAATTGAGTCTGTTAATACGGATACAGAAGATGAAGCAACTGAGATTAAAGCTGTATGTAAACGAGAGGTAACTTCAGAAACTCAACACCTTATAGCTGTCTTCCGCTCCTATACAGCGCCCCCAATTTAACGCGTAATTTGCTATAGAGAGCAGGGAAATGGTGTCTGTGGTGTTTGATCTTTATCTGACATGATTTCAAGTGGGGGATGATGTGAAGCGTGCAGCTACCGGAATAAAACTGTCTGAATCACCTTCCAATGAGGAGATGCAGCACAGACGAATACTTATTTCATAACGACATTCCACTTCCTGTTTGATTCTGCATGTTCTACATACCGACGCCCTTTTTAACATTTCACCGTGTTTGATCTTAGTGATATTGTGAACTTATTGTTATGTTTGGGTAATATCATGTTGTCCGATTTTTTGTTGTCATCTAAGGAGTAGTTTGTACTCGTTAATTATAGTTTTACTGTATTTGAGGTGAAGCTGTTTTCCAATCTTTCTGTGTGATATTGAAGTCTTGTTGGTATTGAAAAATTCATTTTATGTTCTTCTGGTCGAATAAAATTTGGGTATTTCATCTTCTTCACTTCATTTTATCTAGAGTATGATTTTGACTATGAAATATGTAAAAAAGACTACCTTTTATCGATTTTCCGTATTTGAGCAAATTGTTCCGATCATATTCTGCAATTAATTAAGTTGTTGGAGTATTTGTTTGTGGATATATTCAAATCAGCATCTTTCATTGTAAATGTAATGCATTTTGAGGAAATGATTGTAACTTTGACAATTGATGATAACATTTCGTTGCGTTTGAAACGTTTGGTTTACGATCAGAGAAAGTCAATATTCAAAGCAATAACAGTCTCCATGATTTACTTTAATTCCACTTTCATTGAAAGTTCAATCAATAGACTATCTTTAAAAAGTAATACACACGGGGTATTTGCAATTTATAAATGTATATTTGTAGTCAGTTGATCTAAAGGCAAACTTTATTGTTCGCGCACTGATAGTTTTCCTTATGAGCGAAAACAGCTTACTTTCATATCAGTGCGCAAACGCTTACTTGGCCTTTGGTTAACAATCGTCAAAACTGTGACGCAATGGCTTTGTGTCCATAACGGGAGGATGTTTTATAGTCCTTTAGGGTTGAAACACAAACATGACTTTGGGGTAGAGATTGTATCATGGCTATGTCACAAGGTTGTGTCAACTCGTTGGGTCCTAACTCATTGCACAATATACTGATTACTTATCCAGCCTGCTTTGTAGCGTCAAAACAGAACAACGGGTTTCTACAAAAATATGTTTAAGTTTTGTATACATTTTTGTGACATGAGATTTCGATATGTATATGCAATTTAAACGATATTAAAACCTGAAATTGTTTTGAAAAGATTACCAACAAGATCTTCACAAGATTTATCCCCAAACGTTTGTGGTGAGTACATTGTCTTATAACACGATGAAAAATATTTCATCACAGAAAATATTGTTAATCTGAGATATAAGATTATGCTTCGAAATTACAAGGATCTGTTAAGTGTTTCATATAAAATATGTATATAGTGTTTAATACCTTAATATCAAAAATCATAAATGATAATGATATACGGTTATCATCAAAATAAAATAAAAATTGGCAAACAACCTTCTTTAAAAATTAGTCTTCGATCAACTTCACAATTTAATAACTAAATAACATGTTTGAAGTGTTGTGTTAATATTTTTAATACCTTATATAATTAAAGGAAAAGAATATTTTCTTACATTTTAATAAAGATATATACTATAATTTCCCTGTTCATTTCAATAGTCGGCGATATTCTTAAACCTTAGATTTAATACAATTGGAAACATAACCATAAAGAGTTATCCTCCTTACAAATATGTGTTTTGGGATGTAGTTATATTGGGTGATTGGTTTTACGTGATAAACAGACAAACACATCAGCGAAGAACTTTATAGTAAAGGAAACAAACTTAGCTTTATTGTAAAAAGTGTATTTACTTGTTTACAATCTTTCAACATATTCTCACATTAATCTCTGCAATTGGGATTTTTACAATTGTTTTTGCAACTGTTTTCGCAACTTTCAACCAACACATTGTATAAAAAACATGAAACAAAGCAACACCGCCAATATTCAAAGACCGAAAGCTCTGGGACTAGAGCACAATGTTATTGAAAGATCAGCATGATATCGCCCATTTTGACATTATAAACAAAGCTTTTTCGCTAAACAATCCAGTGATACGTTTTCATCTTTAACCCGAGACCCCCCACTGAGGACCCAACTGTTGGGATGTCCGCGGAAGAGCACGTGCAACTTCCCGCTAAAGTTAAGAATTTTGCAAATTTGACTACTTTGAGTCTTAAATTCCAGCAAGTGGGATCTTTCACTGAAAAATGGTTGAAAGCAAAAAAGAAGTGATTGACATGACACAAGAAGGGAAGAGAAAATAGCAAGACGGCGTAGCTGCCTTCCTTGTGTCTCATTACACTCCGTAAAGAGGGAGAATGTCCTATTTAGTTTGGTATATTTGTACATTTGTGATGTTCTTGTCCCTTAAGATAACACGAGCTTGTTTGTACGACACTATCTGGGCATCTCCGTGATGCAGCTGGATGGTATACGCATGGAGACAAAGCTTCTATGGAACACTGTCATCTGCGGTTAAGATTCCTTACATATAGAGATGTGAGGGGCATACTTCGGACCTTCAGCGATGAATCTGATAAGTTCCCTGTCACAATATTATGCTGAGCCTTTCGTGATGTCAATTAAACTTTAACCACAGAAATTGGCTACTTCCTGTTAAGAGGGAAACGTTTTTATCATAAACTTACATCTCTCTCTTAACGTTTTACTTGAAGATTTTACTGTTCTAATTAATTTACAGTAGGATATTAGTAAATGTTATTTCTGCATTCCAAAGATGGGATGACAAGAAGCGAAAACAGCGTCTTTTTCAACAACAAGGGCATTTTATCCTGGGTTCCGTTTCTAAAAGCATCTGTAAACATATTATCGATTGGAGCCGATTCCTTTTACATTGATTAAAATCGATTGTACGTGTTTTGTGGAACGGACCCCGAAACATTAAATTGTTCATGAACTACTCAATGTTATCTCAGTAGGCCTCTCTCTCCCCAGATAACATTGAAAGTTTTCATTAAACTGGAATACAGATGTACCTTTTTATAAATGATTGCGTTGAACAATGCCAGTCACAAACCGCAAATTAATCTATTCAATCCAAACCATGAAGTTCGATGTCAAACAAATATCTAAGTCAAACGTCTATTGTCAAAATTCAATATTGCATTGAAGTTCAAGACAAGCGTTCCTTGATTCACAAATAAGGGGGCATTAAAACTATGCATATCATGCTTCACAGGTGTATAATGTGGTTGGTAGTGACGACATAACACACAAATGTTGTGATGTGAATCAAGTAAGTAAGGATACAGCGTGTTATTATTATATATTTTTGAAATTGTCAGTGTTCTATGGAAGACTCTTAATGTATTCCTATCATACTGTATGTTAACTCAGTTCTAAGATGAACTTGTACCGCCTGCGGATAGGTCGATTTGTGTCCAATGATAATCATTTCAATTGCCAACAGGATTTCACTGAAATGTGTACATTTCATAGTTCCTAATCAACAATTCATCTATATAAAAAGCATGTTTACGGTTGGACATAATGAAACACAGAAATCAGTAGCAATAATCACAGCTATCGTACACTGACAATCAAAGCTAAACCATTGACGGCCAGTGCCAATCTAAACCGTTATCAGGATGTCTCGGACCTTCGTGACTTATCTCCCTTGATTTGACGAATGTGCTCGCTGATTGGCTGAGACTGACGGACAGACTGGAGGCGTCGCAGATGGCGACTGACACGTTCTGCGCGTGATGCACGTGCTTGTTGGCGCGAGATTGATGTTCGTACATTAACAGTTAATTCCTGGATCGTTGCTTATCGAGTAAGCGATTACAGGCAGTCATTCCACGAGCTCGACTCGTGTGTTATCAGTGCTTGACCAGAATTAGTGTTGGAGATATGCCAACATATGATTTTTCACACTATTCAATATTGTACGACGTTTAAGAATTGCGTATGACTCGACAGGCGGTAGTATCAGCAACGATATTTCTCGCCTTAACAACAAAGGCTAAAGGTGTTGGTTTAATTTTCATAGTAAATACGTAGTCTTTATTCGCAAAGGGTTTTTTTTTATATCATTGTAAATTCAAACAATTAATAACATTGCCACATAATTGGTAAAATACAAAAGAGGACATTTAACGATGACTGGTAAGTTCACTTCGATCTGTATAAACTCTCTACTAAAATGAATTTACATGTGGTTGAAAAATACGTCATATACACTTGATCTTCTCGTACGAGGTTGGCGAGATTAAGTTATGCTAGTCTCATCAGGATTGAAGAGATATTGCTGGCACTGTTTCCGTACCCCCTCACTTCTCGGTTCGGTACCAGACCAACTAAACAGGGGGTGTAATGAAGTTATTGAATAATGCCTGGCGTGCATCACACTAACGTTAACCGTTATACGACCTTGACGCACTTAGTGTGTGTTGGTTAAGATACCAATCTGTTCTATAGATGTGAGACTTCTCTTCATGTTCCTTCTTATGCAACTATTTGTTTTTTAATTAAAAATATTTGGCGAGGGGTTTAGGTGCGCTGTCTGTTTGCATAACTCGCACCTTTAGTATAGTATTGCGACCCGAACTTTTTGGATAATGCATTTTTCATGAAAACTTCATATGTGTGTTGAGATGTTGATAGTTGCGAGTGAATTATGACGAGGAAAACAACTTTATTTACAGTTAGACGTCTCTGATGAAGTGTTTATCTACCTCAGAACAATTTAGCCCCGCTTTGGTCGTTAAAGAATGGTGAGACGATAGAATTCCATTAAAGAAACGTTATGTGCTATAAGTTCATTCTGTTCACGGAATATGTAAAAATTATGAAATTGAGTTGTTTTTAAATCCAAACACCAATTGATAAAAGAAATCATGTGTTTGCTGGCTTGCAAAGGTTACAATTACTCTGTAGGAATAATGTGTAGGGTTATCAGAAAAATATATAAGTGGTATATATTTACTTCTCCAACTAAACATCTCATTAAATCATAATAAGGACAGACAAATAAAAAATGTAAGACATCTTCTACCCCATTTTGATTACAATTCTTACATATAAACACATCCCTATACGCTGCCGTCGACTAACAGTTGTTTGAATAGCTTATTGATCTAATCTTAATACTATATGACAAAGATATATCCTTTATTCTCTATTTATTATAATATTCGAAATATACAATTCTGTATCAAATTTAAGTTTTTGTGAAGATAATCTCCAGACCTTATGGATGAGTTTATTTTGTTGTAAAACACCTAAGTGATGCTGAAAAAGCTTTAAAAACAGAATCTGTTTGAGACCAAAATACCGAAATAAGTGTTGTAAGCAGTTCCCTTTATCTGCATGAGACCCACTCAGTAAACAGTTTGCCATAACTTCCCAAAAACCACAATTTCTGTTTTATCGAAATTGACCCCAAGACCCAAAAAATTTTGCCAAAGTTATCAAGAGTATCTGTTTTCCGCTGCAACCAAATCACCGTATCATCAAATAAAAATACATCATGAGCGTAATTAAATAATAATATTTCCATTATTCCTGACCAAATGGTTTGCTCTAGCCCTTTTTACATGCGCACGTTTACTCCTAGGAGTATATTTACTCCTAGGAGTAAAAATACTATCAGGGAGTAAACGTGCCATGTAAACAGCCCAAAACAGATTTACTTACAGGAGTATATTTACTCCTAGGAGTTAAATACTCCACCCCTAGAGGTAAAGTAAAAGTATATTTACTTTTACTCCTGTGAGTATGCTGTCATTTTCTATAGTATTAGCATAGTTGAATGATTAGGTTGAGGTAAATGACTTGCATTTATATAGTTTTTAAACACTACTATTGTGTTTTAATCAATAATAACTTGCATTCAAGATTATTCTTTTTAACTTGTCGAGAGCATGTTTCCTAATGAAGGAAATGTGTTTTTTGTTGTTGGTGTCATTCTTTTAAAACCGAAAACCAGCTGCGTTCACTCCTTTTACACTAGAAGTTGATTGACCAAACAAAATCTATGGTAAAATTGTGTTAAATTCTTCTCTGCCTCTAGATTTGCATTTCACACATTGAGTTTTCTATGAAAAAATATATTTCTACTGTAAGCAAATCATGATATACTTAAGGGTCTTTAAATTCCAATGGAACGTAAAGTAAATATACTTTTACTCCTAGGAGCAAAAATACTCCTAGGAGTAATTATACTCTCAGGAGTAAAGTGCGCATGTAAAAAGGGCATTAGATTCGAGGATCCATCATACTCTGAAGTTCTAAGATAAACATCGAGAAAAACAGGGACTCATAATACACCCTTGCCGAACGCCACTCAATATATTAAAGATATTAGAGACGTAAAGTGCACACTGAATTTTAGAATACATAATCTTTTAAGATATACTAATATATGACCATGACCACCATGAAAAGTTGCTATCTCGTTGAGACAAAGAAAGTAAAGTGTCTGCGAAGGATCAAAAAGCATTTTTACTTTGCCAAGAAAACCACTGGTTGTACCGGCAACTAAGTATCCTTTGCTTGCATGAAAGACGCTAACGATGGTAAAATATTTTAACCTATAGGCAACGACTCTCAAAATTTACAAGATTAAAAAGATGAAACCGTGTTAATGTTATTATGTATGAGAACAACGACTCTCAAAATATTTTGAACTTTCTTTGGTGGAGTTACTAGTAAATACTACATCCATCTAGATCCAATGTTTATCATATATGGAACTGCGGCACACGAAACAAGCTTAAGTCATTGGTTCGTTTCCTCTGAGAGTTCCAGTTCCAATGTAGATGTTCCTTTCTGTTTTGCTATCCGAGACAACCGTTTTCAGCTTTCTGTCATCTCTGACAGACTCCGTGGTGCTAGGTGCTGGGGGGAGGGGGATTTGGGGAGTGCAGAAGTTTACCCATCACGTTGAGGGACGCATGCAACTAATAAATCCATCAACAGGGGTTCTAATAACGCAGGTCTGTGTCTGCAAGGTGGAGACGAGTCGTGTCAGAGCACGGACCAGCATGTCAGCTTCATCAGTCTTTATCTCACCTAGCTGAAGAGTATGACGGGAGTTTAGATGAAAGGTTCATCAATAGAGATTAAGAAAGTTGTAATGTTAGTTTATGGTGGGTACTTACACCTTTACGACCATTATCTCCACAAAAATTAACTATTTCCGCAAACAAATTGGTCCTTGGAACAAGCAACTATTCCTCCAGATGGGAAACAACCGTAACGAAGATAGATGGAAGTTAGTTGTTTGGTGTTTAAAGGCAATTCTAGACATTAACCTGCTGTCATTATTACAGTGACTGGTTAAACTATGCAACCACAACTAACTAGGACTCATTGGCCGTGTTGAACCCTGAGATGGAGATTGATAACAAACATTTATTACACGCCCTTTTATGTTACTACAGTGTGCAGAATGTACGTCAGTATCACATTTAGGTATTACCGCTGTACATATGACGTCAAACTAGTGCGTGGTTGTGACGTCACAATACATTTGCCACCGTCCCAATGGCAGCGAACTCCGGGAAATCTTAGTATCCGCACACTTTCTACATTAGAACTTGATGGTTGTGGACGAGTAATAAACACAATACTGAACATCTGTCCATATGATACTATCATTATTAAACTTGTGAATGATTTCTCAAACTCGCTTTCGCTCCATTACCCTTTTTATGAAAATAGTATTAAATGGAAGGTCGTTCAATCATATATATTATCCAAAGCAACTTCGTCTTCCATTAACATCGTAAAAAAGGTAAAATAAGAACAAATTGACCAGGATAATTATTCATGGTTTGGCATGTAAAAGGTTTCATGAAGTTTCTATTCAAGTGACATTTCAAAACGGGTCAATTATGTATCTCAAAACAAGCATAATACCTGTTTGTGTTAACAATGTTAATGACGCAAATGTTTTAGAAATGTTCTGCTCTTTATGTCACTTATAGCCAACTAGAACATGGCTCATGTTACATTTTCATTCAAATCCGAGCGCACATATGGACACAACGTGTCATACACATGCCCTCAATCGTTTTGGTTTTTTGCGCATAAAGACAACACTATCATACATGCAAGTGCGAGTTTCCTTCACTTAAGACTTGTATGGCTTCATGGTTGCATAACGTGTTTTCAATTGGTTGTCGTGACTCATCTCATCCATTGGAATAACCATTGTGTCTAACAAAGGGAATTTACACGAAGACCTCCATCGAATTAAAGCACTTGAAAATGTTTGAAATAACTCTGTGAACCTTATTCAAATGTAATCATGGATCTCGCTTTTGCTCGGGTGATACATATCACACTGGTTTTGTGAAAGTCATTTAACCCCGTGGTGTAATATAATAACTCTGCATGACAGGCTGAGATAGAGAAGAAAGAAGTGATGAAAGCAGTGTGTAATTATTGCACAAGTAACGCAGACGAAATAACACATCTTTATTTAGTCTGTTTGTTTTCACCTCCAAACCCTAACTCTCGAGATCTTTAGACCTTAGAGATTGTTTTACCATCAGAGAAAATGTGTTTCTCTGAAGATCGCGGCAAACGTCTCAATGCGCTCTGCTCTTTCTGAAGATGACTTTGCCAACGATGAGTTGGTTTTTCATCTTGAAGTTCCAGTATAGTGACTGTCAGACTGTTTGTCTTGCCCGAGAAGAAAGTAAACATACACAAGGTGTCGGCTTACCCGTCTGCGCATGTCGTTAATCGCATGTTCGAACTCAATATTGACTGATGCATGACGGGTGAATCTGGTATGGTTTTGAAACTGTTGAAAGTAAGATGAAGTCAGATCGTTGTATGGTTTCAGATGTCTCAACAAAATGAATCTAGATGTACTAGCTCAACCAAATAGACTAATTAATCATCTTTCTATAACATATGTTAATAGCCGTCTTCTGGTGACATTTTGTTGATGGAAATTTACACGTATCAATGTGTTAATCGACTTGCTACGAGCTAGTATTGTGCAATGCTGTGGTAGTTTCTTGAAGGAAGATATGCACAGTGATTGTTTTCGCGCCCCGTGTAATGAAAGGCTGCTCAAAAGGCTTGCAGTATTGTACTCCAATATCTAAATCAGAATAATACGATAAAATCGTTAAATGGACACAGAGTATGTATAGTTGCTGTCACGCATGTAATACCTAGATTCGGGTTAGTTAATAGAGAAAAATCACATGTTATCAATTTTCAATTCAGTGGCCAATCAAAAGCTTCAAGTCTTGATTTGTAATCATTTTGTCTGTAAGACAGTCAACTACGAGTTAAGTGAGATGAACTCCATTCGCATGGTATATTAGCTCTTAATGAAGGGACATCGGGTTCTGTTTGCACTCAGTTTTTGTCTTAGCAAATGGACAAAATGGTGTAGAAAATCAAATTCATCAAACTATTGACTGTATGACTCCACAATATACACAGTAACATTGCAACTCAAGTATAAAAAATAAAAGAATCAATTTGCACTGAATGTCCTGTTTTATTTTTTTAAATTTGACTCGATAAATAACCATCGCTTGTTTTTGATACAGGATACACATATCATATACATAAAATACTATTAACTACGATGTGATGTGCATACCATGTGCTTTTGAATACAGTAATTAACGCATTGTAATTAGAACATCCATTAGAAGAGCAATTTACAAACGTCCTATCACAGCTAAAGGTTGCGTTGAACCTCTCAATCTAGATTTGGTCACCCAGTTCAATTTGGAAACAAATAACCCTTAAGTGACTTCATTTTAAAACTTACTAAGAAATAACTTATTTTCAATGGTTATTCATTTTGTTCTTATGAAGTTGAATTTTTTATACGTGTTAAACGGATATGAGCCAAGTGTATAATTTCTCCTTGTTAACTAGTTCTTAAGTTAATCGTTGATTATCCTTGTTTTCATCCACCATATGCCAATCACTTCGTCTCACAACGGTATGGTGAATCAATCTTAACGACATCTTCAATTTGACTTTTTACAGAAGAGCCTGTTAAACGACAAAATACCCCTAAAACACAGTTTATTTTGTTAACAACTTACAGCATTTGGAATTAACGTTTTTAGATCTCATTATCTTGTATGTTTAGAATTCCACATAATCTGAATGTTTTCACCCTCCATCTCATGGAAGCGATTCTGAGAATTACCCCCAGAATCAGGCTTCTCATTTGTTCCCCGGCAGCAGATTCCTCTGATTTGCCCCTCCCCGCACATCTCCCCAGGTGCAGCTGGGGGTGTTAATAGCGCCTAATTACACCAATAGATCCCCCTCCAGATCCTTTATGCTTAGAACGCTGCTTCCGACTCCACAGACAGATGGTACAGTGATGTATCGTGATAATCGTAGTTTTAAAGGATTATCTATGATGCATTGGATATGGAGAAAATTGGATTAATATCTAGAGTTTCGATGGTTATCCGTTATTAGTATTATCTATCGTTTAGCGAGGTGTTGATCACCTACAAATTACTTATAAGTGATGGTACTTGGTGTGCTATCTATTTCCTGTCTGATATTTCAGATTTACTCATTATCGTCTTTGGTTGTATTTTGTCATTAATCATAATTATTTGAACGAGGATGGCCGATGTCCCGATGAATCTAATATCTTTCAAATACAAGAATTGTTGGTTTCTTTAAAAGAGGCCATTTTGTCAAGTAACGACGACTTTTCGCGTTTTAAGTCCAGCAACATGAATTTGTTTATAAGCTACAAATAAACAAAGTTTAACCCTAACCCAGCAAAAAGAAATAGGGGAAGAAGTTGCGTTTTAAAGAAATTATAGTTGATTAAATCTAAACCATTAAACTCACCATGCGTGATTATGCACGAATGACGGTTACTCCAATATGATTTAAAAAAGCTATTATTGTTCAGAAATTCAAAAAATTAATCATTAACATTGATTTTGGTGTTCATCACGTTTATATTTTTATCTGTTTAAATTCAAGTATTGAAATATAATATCATCGCGTACACTTTATGTGTGCCTTGTCAGCCTAACTCTTCCTCAGAGTATCACCGTTGATAAACAAGATTAATATATTTGTTAAATACTGAAGAATATATATACATCTGTTTTATGACACTTCACATCAACATTTAAGAAGCATTTCATGTCTATGAAAAAAGTTTTTTAACTAGAGATTATTTGGAAAGAATTTAATTGACAAAAACAATTTTAAGCAAATTTCTCATTTGTCATAAAGTTATGAATGATTAAGGGTAAATGTTTCATAAAGATACATATCATTTTTAATTCCAAGATCCACTATCAAGAGCGATTTCACCCACTGTAAACACGACGCCTGAATTCTCTAAGATGTTACACGAGCCAGTTGGTCGTTAATGAGCTGTTTATATATCGTGAAACTAACTTCCTCAACACATTCAAGATAAACATTAACAAATCCCTCCAACCACACTTTACTGACTTCACTAAACCCTGTGTATTAAATGTCCATTACTACATGATCTTATGTCACCGTTACACAGGAACATGGATTTCTAATTTCATACATGACACATTGGGCTAGCTTTTATAGCTAATTTCTTTAAATTCAAAGAAAACTTATAAACTGTACACGGAAAACACTTTGTAAATTTCTTGAAGCGAAACGGTTAAGGGCGATTCAATTAGCGATAGCATCATGAGTAGTTGTACAACATATGGTTTCCATCTTGGAGAGAGGGGCTCGTATTGTCGCTTTCAACTCGCTCTCGACAGCAACGTTACTTACTCTATACATTTTTACTTCGTTTGGTTTTTCCTAATTCGTTAAACTGATACACGCTCTTTCTATTTTCCTTAAAGGGACAGTCCTAACGGGGTATTTTTGTGGAAACAACATTGGCTTGTATGCTGCAAGTTGTAAGTTGTTAAACATAAATCAACAAAATCGTTACTTCCAGGAACATTTTATTATTTGGTTTTGTTTATTTCATGTAATAATGGCTTTATATGAAACTGAGTTAACCCCTTAAATTTGTTTTCACAGTAACTACCCCGATAGGACTGTCCCTTTAAGTCAATTGTTTGTATTGTGCTAAAGGACATAACGATAGAAATAAGGGAAGTCACGATACAAATGAATGGTGACATCCATGGGGTGGTAAAAAATAATAAAAGGGGTGAATTCGCATGTTTGTCGTCTATGTTTTGACAGCTTTTGTGTAATTCCATCTTGATGTCAAAGATTAAAATTTAAATCGCATTATGTTTTCCAATTATATTTCTATCAAATCCCAAACCGGTATTTCTTATGTTACAAAAACTTTTTTTTGTGTGTTAAATTCGTCGATTTTTTCTTCTTTTCCAATTTCCGGGAAAGATGATATGTTCTATTTCAACATTCAGCAATATATCAGCGGGGAGGATCTCCGTTATGTTGTCTGTCCACACTACTCTCAATACGTCAACTATTTATAGTATCTGTCAGTAGCTCAGTCTATTTACGTGTATATATACAACTTCACTACAGCAATGGCTGGTGAATAATTACTATTGAGCAATTCTTTAACTTTGTGTACAGGCAAAAGATAGGGATTTTCAAAGACCCATTTTTGTTTTTATATGTGAATGCTTTCGTTTCTCTACACACAATAAATGACTTGTACTTCAATTTGACTGTTAACTTCTTAGTTGTAAACGATAAATTAAGATGATAAGTTCTTGTCAACATTATCATCGATACGTACATGACATTCCAAGTGCTTGTATCTTGAAACAACAAATACACATCAAGATGTTTTCTTAAAAGCGAAATAAGAGATAATGGAAATTTAAAGAGCAGGTCCCTACAGATGGTGAGATGATGCCATTAGTAGAAGGAGCAAAGCGACAAGTTTGATTTGGTGGAATTGCGCAAAAATGTGAACAAAATATGCCCATAAGCATTATTTGGCTTATCTATATTCATACATTATTTGCATAAGTTCAAAGAAGAAGAACAGAATTCTCCTTTATTTCGTTCCAGTATCGGATATTGAGTATTCTTTTTTTTTGTCATTTGATCATAATTCCCAAATTACACATATTTCAAACCAAATAATAATATTTACAATTGCATACATTCTTATTTGGATATGAATTTAAATATTGATTATCATTCCATACACTTCATTAGAAATATAAATCTGTCAATATTGAATACTTCCATAACCTCAGTCAAAGACAAGAAACATCTCCGACGTGAGATTTGAAGTTTTTACAAGTGAAACGGGTTACTACCGGTTCAAACGTTTTGGACATTATTTGAAGTTTTCTTACTTAGAACGCCAAGTGTTAATATCAATTCGTCATTTTGGTTCGACACTGTGAAAATTTCTTGATTTCGGGAATGATGATTGACGAAATACTCAAAACATTTTTTTTTTTATCAATACATAAAGTTTTATCCAACTTGAGTGTCCCCTACAAACAGTTGATATGTCTCAATTCATTTAAGCCGTGGACCTCGGAAATGTTTCTAGACTTAAGAAGACTCCTTTTTAAATCGCTGTCATAGTTGTCCCTGACATATAAAGTTATGGTATGAAATACATCATACTTTCTCGTGTATATAAATGCGAGATGTTTTTGCAAATCAAATATTGTAAATAATACAGATAAAAAGATGAATTTTTAATAATACAGAACTGAACAGATATTGTTTGACATCCGTCTCATTCCCTCCCTGATGACGGTAATTGTAAATCAACTTTCTGATGAATAATCGTGATCATAATAATTGATATATAAATGATGCTTGAGGGGGGATACAGCGTCTAGCATCCCCCTATCCCCATCCAATCCCAGGAGTTCCCCTCCACTTGTAACATCATGTAAACACGACGTCTCTCTGTAAAACGCATTTCATGCTTAAACTACCACCTCCCATTCTCAATAACTTACAAAATCACCGCTCACTTTTTTCTTGCTTAGAAAAATATTAGCTTAGAAGTAACCTGTTTGTAAGCACTTCTTTTTGAACGCCTAATTCCCATCGCCTTAAACGGCTTCCAACGTTTCCGTCAGAGGTTTAGAAAATATTATTTTTATATCATGTTTAGTAATGATATAAGGTTGCACACTCATGATGAAATTATCAATTATCTCAGAGGACTTCACTTCTCCCCAGAGTGTATTCCTACATGAAAGGTAATGCTAATATTTGCTTAACTCAATGAAAGGTTGCAGAGGGATTGGAACCCCACGCAAGATTAAACTTTTCTACATTGGTTATCCAAATATTGATCGTGTAGAGGTCATGTGAGTCTATGTGATACAAGTGTGGTATACAAACAGGTTGGGAATCTTTAACGTGATATGTGAAATTTATTTCAAATATAACTGTTCATTCAGATATTCTTATAATTATTTCATGAAACTGCTTATTTGTACTGTCTTTTAATTCTATGGAATAATTATAACCAGTAAAACGTGTTTTAATATGTGATATCATTGTGATAGTTACATAATCTACTAAAGCGATTCCGTTCTTTTCGGTAGAAAAAAGTGATCTAATTAGAACAATATGATGTATAAGTTTGATTAATAATGAGCAAGTAACTGGCACGAATATAGAGTAATTTGTGTACCAAAACTCTTTGTAAAAGCAATACAATCATAATTGTGAACAGTAGAGCCCGAAGTGATATTTCTCTAAGCTCGCGACGTATTAATTGTTTTGCTACTGTTTAGAAATTACAACCTTATCTCCAGATTTATCGAACTAATTACTGGGCAATGGTAAATACCAATTTCGAGAAAGATAAGAAATGGGATGACGTTAATATCCACCAATTATTTCGGATTGAGCGTGCATAAATGTCACGTGGTCGGTAACAGCCTCGTTGTGGATTGACTAAGTTTTTGACACTATCACGCTTAATTGCGCCCCTCAGCGGTCCTATCATACTAATCACCGGCAGATAAGGGAGGTTGTTAGCCAATAGGCACGTCGTCTTCACGATAGGTATATGCCTGTCATTTGAGGATAGCTTATCTTCCCTTCTACTCTGATAATAGTTTGAGAATGCAAATTGCAAATTGATTCTATTAAAATATTTGTTTAATCTTCTTCTATAAAAAGTATACACGTTGGGGTTCGATGTTTAAAATTCCCGTTTGCACAGTCTACTATCATTTTTTACGTTTTTAGTTCAGTCTTAATGTTCATGTCGTGCATACCATAAATGAAATGCATGTGATTTTAGTTTAGATATAAAGACATCATCTTTGAAGGATGGTATTGTCAACACTCTAGAAGCTAATGGTGTGTATATTTGGTTATGTTAAAAATATGTGTACATTTTTCTGAATAAAGAAATCGTGTTTTGTGAAAAGACATACTGCATGTTATTAATGTTATTCACAATATTTCGACTTGACGTTATCCACAACATGACGTTTTACAGCTTTTACAGCAAACCATAGTCTCATAATTGTCATGTGTATAACAAACTTCGATGTGAAGAATTAAGTACGAATTTAATGTCAGGAAAATTAAATTTGAAATGGGATCTGACAGAATAGTTTATGACAAATTTGATAAATTTCAGAAAACAGATGTAAACCATTAATGTAATTACTAATTCCCAAGTAGAATAATAAGTTTTGAATCATCATGTCATTAAAAAGTATTTTTAACAAAAAGTGACATCTGTTTGAATATAGTTTATCTTCTTATCATTATTCTAATTACTGTTAGATATATAATGTACATTATGTTTATGATATGACTGATTTAAGTATTTATTACCTTTGGTTTAGATACAACACGTGTTTCTCGCAACAAATGAGAATACAATTAATTACATATGGCTTTAGACTGGACAGAGAGGCTGAGTGATAATCATTTTATCAAATAATGTGTCTCTTTAGTGCAATAGAAAAACCCAACAGAGGCAATTACACTGAGTTAAGGTTATTCACGTATATGTAGATTATAATCATATCTCGACAAACGGATTGATCTAACACATAGACTTTGAAATGAAATGGTCAAGGAATTCAAAATCTGAAAAACGATCATCAATAAGTTTAACAGTTTCATTCTTCAGTCTTCTTACAGACTTGCTTTATCATATGTTATGGTCTGGTTGCCAGATTACAAACTAATAATCATATTATTTTAAAGAAAATATTATCAGAAATGGTTAATCAACAATGATGGCATGAATAAAAATAAAATTGTATTCAAAATTATGGAGCGACATGGAATTATGAAAATCGAAAATTTATAAATTGATTTTTATTGAATGACACAATTATGGATGATATCTAATGGTAACCATGACTATACTACCGATAAACCACTCATCCACAGTAGAACACATCTAGACACTAAGTATATACGACCACAGTACATTTAACATTCCTCATTTGACTTGAATACCTGTACTAAGCACGTCTTTATCAAAGGTCCGACAAAATATGAAGCATTGGCAGACTTGAGAAGGTGGTATATAATTTATTAAGTTTTCTTTCACATTCAAATTACCATGCAGTGATTAACCACAGGACTGTAGATGTCCGTGTTTAGTAACAAGATGATATGCTACTGGTCGGTGATAAATATATTATGAAAATATGATTCAAGGTCACCAATATAATAATTTGAGTGAGACAAGATAAAGTTAAAGTCCAGGACTACTTCAAATGATTAAAAAAGAAAGCCATGTATGTGCTTAGAAACAAAACATCATATACGATAAACAATCAATGATTTTATCTTCAATAAGTATGCATTTGTACACATATAAAAATGCTCAAATGAAACAACAGATTACATTAGAAAAGAACACTGCAACTTAAATAAACAATTTAGGGTATCAAGTGGACGAGAACTTCAGAAATGAATCGCGCTGATAGCATATCGAACAATTTACTTCCTTTGTGTTGAGCCGGGTCCATCAGAACTAATATCTTTGTGTTGTTCGCGGATTCACAAGACAGGGGAACTCGATCTGTTTAGGAGATATTTACAATTCAAATGTATAATAGACACTGGCTGCAATTGGTCGTATAATCAAGATATAACCCGTAGATACCCTAACATAAACTTGGAACAATCGGCCAGTGTAAATCTAATACCTGGTGGAGTTCATTCGGGCATTTTGTCAACTCTGTGAACATCAGAAGACACCGAAGGTGATACTCTTTTATTTCTCTATAATTTGGTCACGCGGCTTCGCCTCCAATTCACTTTATTGAAAGGTGATGAACTGATTCTGTTTACTGTCATGTGAAAAGGTGGGATTAGAAATTGGGGGTTAAACGTCCCCACTAAAATGACAAAAAGGGGAATAATTGTTATAAGTAAGTGATGGCTAATGCTAGAAAAAGAGGGAATAATTCGTTAACCCTGTCTGTATCCATCTCAAATGGTTCGTCTTTCTGTAGGGAATTTTAGCAGCTGCCTTAATAACGATAAAAACCTGAATCATCAACCTTTGTGATTATGATCAAGATACATAATGTAAGAACAAATTCATTGTGAAGCCACATGAGAAACGTGTTTAATCCTTTCAAACTTCGTACAGTTTAGACAAGTTCACACACATAAACGCCACAACATAAAACCATTAAAAATATCGTGTGAGAATTCTAATTTGACTCAAAAATTGAAGACTACTACTTTCATTCATGTTATGAGAAGTGTATATACACAACGTATATGAATACAATAGCTTCACGTTTTTTAATTTATTTTATGCTATAATGAAGACACTCGTCGTTAGCATTTTAGTACGACTGCTCCCGTATACATTTCTCTTGATGGACCCATAGTGAGGAAGATTTTTCTTACATGTTGTCATAAATATAACATGAGAGAACGCTTTGAGAGAGTGAACAAATGTAAGAATTCAGATAAAGGATGTTTCTTAAATCACGTTCGTTACTGGGTTATAATAATGGTGAAAAACTACAAAACAAATTGATATTTGTGTCATACCTAATGTTGTAATATCAAGCTGCAGAAAGCGCAACAAAGAAGGCGTTCAAAAGGTCCTTGTGAAAAAATGCAATCCCCAAATATTGGTATTATTGAAAAGTTTCATCAAAATCACAAACGTTCTCCCATTGTAGAGTAAGAACGTTTTATCCACGGCAACGAAATATCATCAACCATTTGATGTTATAGGCATACTCTTTAATAAAAGAAACGGTATCGAAGTTTTATTCTAAAAAATAATGTTTAAAATACATATAAGCACAAAAAATACGGCAGTTTAAGAATTTATTAACACTTGATATGAAATTCAGGGACAAAATTCATGTAAAAATTTAGTCCTTCGACTATAGGTTAACTATAAATTGTCCCGTTGTAGTATATAGGATTTGTACATGTTCGCGAAAAGAAGAGCTTATCTAAAATGAAGAAACCATGTATGAAATTGAGACAAACTAGACTAAATGTCACCATAATCAAGAAATGAAATAAGATGATTCAAATGAAGATGTATCTCTAATCAGCCAACTTATTGTCACGGTGACATTGTTGGCCTTGACCCGGAAGTAATTGCTTTACCAGCTGGAGGTCATATAGAAGATGTATGCGCCGCCCGGCTTCAGGCGGCACTTTGAAGTTCTAATTAGACAATCTTCATCGGTGTCTTGTCACACGTTCCTGAATTAAGTTACACTGTGTTACTCTTCGGCAATTATACAAGGCTTACCTGTTGTGATTTCCCTACCAGGGGCCACTTTTGTAATAGAAGGGGGCGTTGTTCAGGTATTTTCTTAGAGTAATGCCACGCGAATCTTGGTGTGCTTGATACCTGTATTGAGAGGTGGATCTCTATTTCAGTTTAATTAAAGAGTACGTTGAGCCTTAATTTCATGGTTGTAATTATGCTGTCCGTTTCATTTTGGTCGTTTTAATTTGTTTGTAAATTTGTTTAAAGATACCCCATCTGTTTGAAGAGAAGGCGGAATGTACCATTTATAAGATTACTTGTTTCTTGGTGTTTGTATTTGTGTCGATCTGTGATGCGACTGAAAGCTTTGTATCACAACCTATCAATGGTTTCATCAAGATATCAAACTTTTCCTTCATCCGTTTGAAGACGCTACTTTTATATGAATTTGTAATTGCCTCTCATTTTTTTGTTCGTTTACTTTTCTTTTTATCATTCATATTTTATCTATTAATTGTGGATTCCTTCACTGATGTCAATACTCATTACTTTGCATGGAAATTTGTTTTTTCATTCATTATGAAATGTAAATATATTTTAATTTCTTAAATTAATTCATTGTTTTGTTCACGTCACTTTTATTGTTCATGTTCTGATCCTTTCTTTTTGTTGATAGTTTCTTTTTTCATGTAAAAACCGTGAGAAAAATTAGAATTTAAGAACAATTCATATATTTTAAAAAAATCTTTTATATTCTTTAAAGTGTACGCAAAATGGGATAGAAGTCGATATGCCTCATATCTAGATATATAGGTCTAGCGTTTGAAAACACCTTGCTAGATTTACTTTACATAACTTTATTAAAAATGTGTGAATTTATTCGACATGAAATAAAATGGTAGAATCGAATAATTCTCTACCCGACCATCAATACATAAATTTATATTCTAATTGACTTGGTTGGCATGGATTCACTATGAGTCTTCAGTCCTACGTGACATGCTAAGGGCCTATTATTACAACAGCTTAGCGATCTATTTGCAAGCCTGGACAACATCAAGTACCGGATACGACTTTTTACTGAAATTAATCAATCATAATTGTTGATATATATATATTAACTTTAATGATTTGGGATCTCTATGCAGTTGACCCTGGATGACACAGATACAAACGTATTAAATGGTCATTTGGCAACATGTGTAAAACTATGTATCATGGTTGTATATATAGTGGGTTTTTTATTTGAAGCTCAAAATATATTACAATTACGATATTTGTATAAATGTATCTGTATAATAATTTCTGCAAATGTTGGGGGCTTATTATAATCATATATTTCTTACATACCACTGTTTTGATCTATATACACGTACATATTTGAGCTATTTTAACAACACAACTTCACACGATGGAAAGAACTTTCCGTAAATCACGTTTTATTTGGTTGTGTTTTTTTGCAATTTTAGATAAAAACAACTCGTTTAAAAACGTTCGATATAGTGGATATTTTAAAAAGTGTGTACCGATTCGTATCATGTTGTTCCTGTATTGCAATATACCGATATATCGATAATACCGCGCATCCTTATTACCTACCCCTACCCCAGCCCCACATACACTCTTAATATATTACTGAATTTACTGCACTCATAAGGTTAAACATGTGTATGTTATTTTATGGGAATAAAGTCGATTGGTTTCATTAGTCCACTCAGTAGACCCTCTGACCGTTCATCAGAGCATCCCTATTGACAGTATATGGCGGAGAACTTACATATGAGACTTTGTAGATATTGCTCCCACTCTTGTGTCGAAGACGAAAACAATTTTCTTTACAGTCCGCAATTTGTTTTTATTTCTAATCTATGTCTAGGTGTTAAATGTTTGCAACGAGCACCAATAACTATTTTTTATCAACAATTGCATATTTTGGGATATATTCTGGCATATTACTTATATGCTATTCATTTATGTTTTTTCGACTATACACCGGCCGTGTCTCTTCGGGCTATTTAGATGAAGCATAAGTCTATTTTATTTTATACATTCGTGTGTACTAACAGCATGTTATTTTATTGGTGACAATTCATTCATCATTCATCATTCATCATTCATCATTCATCATTCATCATTCATCATTCATCATTCATCATTCATCATTCATCATTCATCATTCATCATTCATCATTCATCATTCATCATTCATCATTCATCATTCATCATTCATCATTCATTCATTCATTCAACCCTCTGAAAAACATTTTCTTTACAGTCTTCCGGTTTACCTAGGGTTTTTATAACAGATCCTTACCATGTGATACTTTTGATTTGAAATGCAATTTGTTTTTATTTCTAATCGATGTCTAGGTGTTAAGTGATTGCAACGAGCACCAATAAATATGTTTTCTTCAACAATCGCATATTTGGGGATATATTCTGGCATATTACTTATATGCTATTCATTTATATTTGTCCGACTATACACCGGCCGTGTCTTTTCGGCCTATTTAGATCAAGCATAAGTCGGTTTTATTTTGTACATTCGTGTGTACAAACAGCATGTTATTTGATGGGTGACAATTCATTCCTTCACTCATTCATTCATTCATTCATTCATTCATTCATTCATCATTCATCATTCATCATTCATCATTCATTCATTCATTCATTCATTCATTCATTCATTCATTCATTCATTCATTCATTCATTCATTCATTCATTCAGCCCTCTGATCCTCCCTCTCTCCAGAGCATGGCTACTAACAATATGGTAGAAAGCTTACACGCCGTCTCCGCACTGTAAATCATTACAGCCAGACACAAAGAGAAAGTTAATTAATTTTACAGAGGCTAAATTAAATTTTATCAAAATTTGGAAATTACTTGTTGACATCAAAGTATTGTGTTGCCAGCAATAAACATTTCTGGGCATAATCATTATAAATCGTTTATAGTGAGATAGATATTATTGTTTCAGTAATTGGTATATGGTGTTATCCCGAGCTAGTTAGTTTGCAGCATGAATGTATGTAGCTAAATGTATGTAGGAACAGACGTATAGTCGAATTGATGAAATAAGCATTCTTAGATATATATGTCGAATATGAATCTTATTAACGTGATAATAATTCAACTCTATCTGAATAAATTGTACCTAAGAAGGGCACATGGAATGTATTAATACTTCAATTTGATATGCAAAATCAAGAATTAATGATTATGGATAAATGCCAGTTTTGGTAATTTAACTATACTATTGAGTCACATTACTGATTAGATTGAATTGTAAAGGTAGATAAGTAATATGGAGTTTTATTTTTAGTTGATTCACTTCACAAGTTTTAATGTATCAAATATGCAGTATTATATCAAGATAACCCATATTCAATGTATGAAGTAACGAAATACATAAGGTAATATCAACCAAATTCTGCATCTGTGAACAAAATATACTTTGACCGAAACCTTTTAGCCCTGATTTAGAAATTAAGTCAGTACTTTTCGTGCCTTTATTTGTATTTGGACAGTTTAGAATGAGGTGAGGACAAATAAGGGGAACAGTTTTAATTAAGTTCAAATATTGGTTTCTTCATACCCATCCCGCATGGTCGATACGGCGGCAATCTGTGGTGTGGTGTCACGTTTGATAGCACGATGTCAGTGAGACGGTCAGACTGTCTCTGTCATTCCATTACACAATGTCGATAACGAATCGTTCATCAGGACCAGTATCACACTAGTAGCATCCTTCATTAATCAACGAATATTGAATCAATGGAAGAAGGAAATATTACTGATTTACAAATATTTAACAAATGTGAAATACGGTTGTTGCAATCAACCAACTCATTCTGGCTGTCTTTTTTAAAATTATTCCAATGTCTTTGTACAAACCAAAACTTCAAAGATACAATTGATTGATAAAGTGTTTTTCGATTACTGTTGAATATAATTAGGCTGGGTTACTACCGCCTTAATTTCCCACCGTGATGGGACAACTTGTCACTTAGCCTCAGGCGGGCGGGGTGATAGAGCATACTCGTCACTCATTGGATACGAGAAGGCCACACCTCCTATTCTACGCCCCGCCCACACTACCTGTCAGGACTATATCAAATTGCGGCGGGCTTTCTCTGTACATATTTGCTTTACTCAAGTCGGTGGATTGGAGACAGATATATTCATACAACATGGTCGTAGGAATTGAGATAAAGAAGGAGGCAGAAATGTCTGATTTGGACCAGCCAGTGAAAAAACCCACGAATTTCAGCATTGATGAAATTCTCAAGCCGGATTTTGGGCGACGTCCAACCGCAACACCACCGCCAGTGGTCACCCCGACTCGACTGCCCACCCCAGAACCCTCACCCCGTCATGCAGCGACCACACCCAAAACCAGCACCCCCCGACATTCCAAGAACGCCCCCCTCGAGCTGCCAGCCTGGGTTTTCTGTACTCGCTACTCCGATCGCCCTTCTTCAGGTATGTCATTAGATTTATCTATACAATGTATAAATAAAGTTACTAATATTGTATCTAAGCAGCCAAGTCAAATGTTTACATTAGCAAATACGTACCAGCGGATAAATGTATGTTATCTTAGAATACTCACACGAATTTATAGTATTGTTTGCTTAATTTTTTTGGCAACTTATGAATTTCTTATTTATTGTGTTCTTGTATTTTTGTGTATTTTTTTAATGTAGAACTATAATTTGTAAAACTGTTATTCTACTTTTACTTCAAGATCTGATGTATCACAACTTATCCCCTTTGGTTTTCTTAGAGTTTATCAGCTGTTCAGTTTTAATCTCATGAAATGTGTTTTTGCTCATTTATTGAAATTACAATCATTCATTTAGTCTTTGCACAAACATATTTACAATTATATAATATGTGAAGTATGTGAAAAATTATTTCAAATGAACAAAACGTCGTTTTTATATTATATCCTCTTTTTAACTACATGAAGAAATGCAGTACACAACTTTCCCTAGTGAAAGTGCGTATGTTATTTTATCGAATTTGCATTTAAGAAATTAAGCATAGCCTTAGCACATTCCGTGGGAACATTTCCTTCATCTTATGCTTTTTGCTGACAGAATAATATCCGTGGTTTAAAATGCGAAACAAGAAACGTCTTTATCATATTTTTCTGTCTTGAATAAATATTTCTTTATCTGATCAAACTGGAAGATTGCGTGTATATTTGGCCGAACCGTGAAGCCTGTTCCGCTAGAGTGACTTCACAAATACACGAGGTCCTAGGGGATATGTATGTCAAATCTCAGCCTTGCCGTGCCACTTCGCCTCATTTAATTTGTTTATCTTGTTTTTTTTCAACAACCGAAACATTTAAAGCTTAAATTTCGGCTCTGTAAGTCAACTGTTTTCTTTAGTCTGAATAGATCCGTATAACCAATTTAATTATTCTGTCGCAAAAAATTTTTGCAATATTATTTTCACACTTATCAAATGTGAGAAAATCTTGATCAGTGTATATATTTGTTCCGCTATTCGTATATAAAGGAATAAAAGAGATATGAAAGGAATATTCAATCTTACAAATCGATAATTGCATGGTGTTTACAAGTTATATGTCATTTGCGTTTTTGATGTATTTTTGTTGCATCATTTATAATCTTATCGCAATTTGTAAACTTTTCAGTCAAAGACAGGAACTATCATTTTTACAAATTTAGATAGTTGTTTCGAAGTCAAACCTTTCATAAGAATTTAAATATATATGTTCTGTCCATTTAGTGATTATGAATATGTAGATTTCTTTACAGGAAGACTACAAACATAAAAAAAACTCAACGAAATCTGTGTATCTATTATTCAAAGAATTACAAATATAATATCAACATTGAACTAAAATTTATTTTATTGATTACAGGTCCCCGATGTCGCAAGCCCAGAAAGAAATCCGTTGAGAAGATAGAAGACAAACGACCGAGGACTGCGTTCTCGACATCACAACTACAGCGGCTGAGACAGGAGTTCGACGACAACCACTACCTGTCTGAACAACGCCGTCAACACCTGGCCAGGGAGTTGAACCTGAACGAGTCCCAGGTAAAGATTTGGTTCCAGAACAAGCGAGCCAAGTTGAAGAAGACCTGCGGCATCAAGAACCCCCTGGCTATGCGTCTGATCGCGGAGGGCTTGTACAACCACACTACCGTAGTCGTGAAGGGCGAGGAGGAAGCAATGGCTCAGTCATGAGGTCCCGGGCACCTGAATCTTCATATTTAAATATATTGTTGAATCCAACTCAACATCAGCCAAGTATTTTAGAGAGTGAACAATTGCAAACTTTGCTTCTTGGACTGAGTGAAGAAGTCACTATTGAAGGGTGAACTTTCATTGATAGAGAATTGTGACTGAATATGAAACACATATCAAGAAATGCTCATGTTAATTTCTTGTTGAAAGCATCTTATAACGCGAAAGATCAACCGTCATCATCAACAGTTCTAACGATAAGAACTAAACCACTTCCGATCATCGCCTGTCACGCTGTTGTTCTAATAACCGATAGCGACAATAGAAAAGGAGAGAGAGCGGCACCGTGTATCACACCAGGTTTCCCGTGGGACGGTACCATTCGCCTAGAACCACCCCGCCAGTTGCGATGGCCCTCTGATGACTCCCCCAGGGGCATGGCTGAAGCTTAGATCCCTGCCCCAGCGGAGATACTGGTCCTCGGGCTTGCTCCTACACGCCGCGCCACGCCTTGATGACGACACATAACGACGTCAGGCGTGGTTAACCCGGAAGTGGAGGGTGTCGAGCCGGCAAGATGTCTCATCAAGTATCATATCATCAAAGACAGTTCAAATCTCCAAAACAAATGCTTGATCACTTTCCAGTCATTATATCCATGCTGACGTTATCACTTAACACTGTAGCTGTTGATTGTTATGACGAACATGAAAGGCTTGAAGAAGCCGCAGTGCTAATTGTATTACGTATCGAGGTCCGATGGTGCTAGAACGATGTACAGTGTAGTATTTATACAAGCCATTGGCCTGTGTCTTCAGAGTATTTTCGTGTACATATATGTCCTTCTGAACTCAACTCGTTCAGAGCTGGTAGTTGCCAAAGTCCCACAATCTGTACATTATTATTGTCTCCTTTGGTATGAGAGATGCTTTATTGCCATATAATGTATTGTTTCTTTGTACAATGTCGTCAACCCAACCATATCTGCTTGAAGAGCTATCAGCACCCCTCCCCCTCCATGAACATAATGAATAGTTCTTTAATAGGCATGTTTCCGTTTTACTGTGATCTCTGTAATCTTGTTCGTAAGAAACAATGTTTTATTTTTTTAAATTACAAAATTATAGATCTTAATAAAATAAAGCCAAACACTTTGTGATAACGAAGTCCAATAAATGATGTGGTAGAAATTTATACGATAAATTTAATTCGGTAACTATCAATGTCAGTTTTCACAACGAATCCGGTCGATTTTATTTCCTTTTTTTAACAACAACCTTGAAAGGCCTCCCCTTTTCACCCTCAACCCTTCCACCTTGCCCACCCTGTCCCAGCGCTAGTTAATCCGGTATCCACCCCCTGCCCGCCACCCTAGCATTGCTCAATGGGGTGATCATCACATGTCGCTGTATATAACCATCTCCGTGTCTCCATTTGCATGTACCAACTACAAGCCTGTGATAGAGGTTGAATTTCAAATAAACCCATGACTCAATCTCATCTTTTGTATTTCTTTGTGGTGACTCATCTGTCTTCCTATGGATGTGTCATACACCGTAGATCTTCAGATACATTTCCTAAAAGAAAGATTCGTATTCTTAACAGCAAGCAAAAACACTATACCATACACATTTGCATTAGATTTACCGATCAGGGCCTAGATTTTCGAAGCTCTCTTAGCGCTAAGATAGTCGTAAGCCAATGTTAAAGTATGGTACTTATGACTATCTTAGCATTAAGAGAGCTTCGAAAATCTAGGTCCAGGAGCGATATATACACCTTTGACTAGTAGCTATATTACTCCACAGTTGAAGTTGCGTTTGCATTTCATTAGGTTTGATGACAACTATTCACACTACAAAGGTTTCCAATTCCATGTGTGATTATTCATATTTGTCTCGGCAGATTTAGTTTGTAATAATAGATGGTAATAAGAACTACATGGTACGAATCCCTCAATGTGTTGTTACAATGTGCTACAAGTCAAAGTCTCTCAGTCTTCATCGCAAGCAGCACGTTGAACCCTATACTTACTCAATAAACATCTTTCCACTTTCGACTTTCATGCAGGAAATACAATCAATATCAATATATATATATTTATCATATAATGGAGGCTGTTATCGATGCAATAAAGCTATCGGATAAACGTGGTATCCGATTTGCTCAAAATCTGATAAAGATGCAAATAAGGTCAAAACCCGAACTATTTTCTCAAAACTCCATGCATGTCATGCGAGTCCTAAACCGGTCACTATCCATTGATAACGTCGTCGGGAGTTTTCAGGTTTTGTGTTTTTTATCGAATAAAATATTGTACAAATTACGAAAGCCGTCAGGGTAAACATATCACGCATTCTTATTTAGGAAATTATAGCTTGGTTATCGAAGCATTTCAAGTTGTTTATATCGTTCGTTTAAAAAATACAACGATATGCAGCTAACAATATCGACTATCGAAAAAATATGTGCTTCAATTTTCGTGAATACCGTAACAGGCCTAGATCGCTTTGACCATGTCGGTTACCAACTTATCAGCAAAAACAAATCATATTCTAGTGATAGTACAGATTATCTAATAGCGGAGTAACAACCTCACCTTCGCAAATAGTCGGCGTTTGGTCTAAGGATACCGTAACTGAACTGGCGTAACAACAATGACAATGCAGCTTTTCAAAATGCAGTTAGAGTTACTTCCCCTGTTGTAGCGACGTTGACAAGTGGTTCTTACACATTTTGCGTTATAAAAAGATACAATGTTTACTCGTGCATAGCTTGTAGAAGATGTTTCTAACACTGTGAAAAAATCATTTCATGAAGGAATATTTCTAGACTGTTCACAACTATACATCGTCGACAATATGACCTTCACCTTGGTTTATTGTGAAAGCAATTACTCCTCGAAATCTAATAGAGAGATAAGATTCTATTGATAGTATTCAATATTTTGGACAGAAAAAATACTACATTACTTTACAAAGATATATTTTATAATGATGTGGACTCATTTAACTTTCTATTACGAAAACAATTTCCTTCAAAGGGGTCCTTTTGAGGAGTGTGTCCTTTAGAAGATGGTTTTGAAGAGGACCTTAAACTTTTTGTGACTCGTCCTCACGGCCGAATGTGCCCCGCCTGTAATGACCGAATGTACCCCACAAACCACGATTGCTCTTTTTTCTATACTGCGAAAATACACAGCCCTCACACCAAAATAACTTGTTGGTTACATATACGTCTCGGCACGTTGGTTTATGCTCACTTAAGAACATATTCCTAATCACAGTAAACTTTTGTCAAAAACAAACTGAATTGAGGTCGAATAAATTACTCATCTAGATTAAAAACGGTTTTTCTTCCATAGTTTGTAAAGAACATCTTGTATTGTTGCCATTTTAAAGTCAGTGTGGGAGTAAAGTCATGTTTTCTCTTAGGAATTGCCAATTGAAGTTATAGTGGTCACCGAACAAAAATTACAGAGTAAAGACGAACGTGATGCCCCGGGGCCGTGCCTGCCCCGGTCTCCCCTACTAGTAATAGTAGCAGTGGCAATAGCAGTCTTATAGTAGAAGCAGTAGTAGCAGTAGCAATAGCAGAAGTAGATGAGTTGTTGTAGTAGAGGTTGAATCAGTTAGGCGGCAGGATCAGTTGAATGAGCAGGAGCACCATTTATTATAGGACTTGAACTAGAAGTGAAAGTATTATAAGTAATAGAAATATTGTCATTATGAGCACTACAGGTATAAGTAGTATAAGCAGCATCAGTTATAGTTGTAGAAGTGCATTTTTGTTTTGTCGATATACGTGAACAATTTTCACGTTATTGATTTTCACAAAGAATATGTCTATCTTAGTCATGAACATTTATATCATTTCAATTGATATTTGAACAATTTATTAACATCAAAATTCCCTTTTTGAAGAACAATAAACCCTCAAGGTACTCTTTAAACGACGACTTCAACCTCGGTTTTAACCGTTTGAGAGTATACCACATCTAAAACTCGAAATATTTCCCATGCAAATTTTATATTTGATAAATTCAAGTTTGTACTTTATTGTACCTGTCAATCAACACGAGGTTATAACTTTATGTATAACTTTTTAAATAAAACGTCTACAAACAGAGAACAGTTATAATACTGTCAATGCCGTGAGATCATGACAGAGTTGCCTCACACATGGTGTCACATGGTTTGTGACGTACGACACGCCTTACACATTCTTATAATGTTAGGTTATTCGTTCATGTACTTTGGGTTTAGGTTTTGCAAAACTGAAGAACTCACTTCATCTCAAAATGTGGTTTATTAGCATTACCTCCGTGCATGTGTGGTTGAAATCATGATATTTTCGGTTGCAAATACAAACGCAATAAGTTTTCTGTTTAACTTAAGGGGCAATAGCACGTTTTTTGATAATTTTATATTATATATTTTCACTGATAATTGTACGTTGATGCTTAATGTATTATTTTGTTAATGTCAAAAATCTCATAACACAAACCAATCATCCATAGTCAGAGGACAAAGTATAAAGATTCATATAAAATCCATTGGCGGCCATTTTGTGTGAACACCTTTAATTCAGTTTCTCTTAGAAAAAGGAATCGCATTACTAAACTTTACATTATGTATTTGAATTATTACTATTACATTAAGTTGAAATACATTGTCTTTCAATTGGAACCATTAATTTCCATTTTTCTGACATCACCTTACATTCCACCTAAAAACGTGCTACTGCCCCTTTAATGTCATGAAATGCCTTTACACATACGGTTTAAGAGCTTTTTTCATTATGTAAACTTTTCATTTTTTATCATTGGTTTTCATTACTAGACAAATCTTATTTCGTTTTTTCAAATTATGACTGTTTTCAATTTTTGATAAATATTATAATTACAGCCATAAAAAATAAAAATATGCTCTCCAACTCAAGAAGTCAAGCATAATTTTTAATGTATTTTCATGTAAATTTGCGTCCGATTTAGGATATAAATATAGCTTATTGCCACACCTGTCTCAATCCATTGTAACAACTTTGTCTGACATTATCAACAATAACCTTTCCTGAATATGATTTTCAAATTGAAATATGGAAAATAGTTTATTTATGCAAATAAAATATAACATTACAAACATAAAATTCAAATCGCAAATCTACCATGAACAAACCTGTGGTCTTGCAACACATGATTACAGGTAAGTCATTGTCTCACCTGAGTCACGTGACCATGCAACAGGTGAACAACGTCACCCGCTGAAATGACTTCATACCTAGGCAATGTAACACCATTTCTCCCAATAGGTGTGCGCGTTATTAGTGCTTTATTGCCTACTTGATGGGAGCGTAAGCCAGCAGCGGATTTCTTCAGAGCCTCAGCGTTCTCCTCGGGAGGGGGGGACAGGGGGGAGGGACACATCTGCGAGCAGAAGGGAGCAGTGACCGGCATGGGGATTGAAACGCGATGCCAATACGATATTGCTACCGTTTCCTTCGCTAGCAAGGTTTTTTATTACTTAGTAACAACACTAAGTCAAGCTACTGCTAAAAGGTGTTAAAAGTTGTTCTCCAATAACCCTGAAATCGAGTCGAAGTACAATGGCGAATTGTTTGAAAGAAACAGCGGGTTTTATTTCCACTTTAAGTATTCGTCTTGTGTTTCTTCACTGAAAATACGAGTTTTAACACGCATTAAATTCAAATTTCTAGACATGCTCGAAGATGTAATTTGGAACAAAATAGACAAAAAAGATAAGACTTTGCGAGCCCGTTAGGGTTTATATGCATCTATTGTAGATTTGTAGATTGTAGAGTTCTGGTTGGTTACAGAAATGTGTGTAACTCTCCTTATCTTCCTGGGTATAAAGTTTATATAGCCTCACGTCTTAAGTTATAAATTATAAAGGTTTCATAGTAAATGTATAACTTAAAACCCCATAAACATGTTTGGCATTGAGTTTAGAAACGAGGAGACGAATTTCGTGATGTGTGGTCAAACACTCTATACTGTACTTCAATGTCATGCAATAGACCGTCCTGGGTACAGCTGATTCCTGGGTACAGCTGACTAATATGTTAGAGACATCATTACCGGTACATAATTATATAAAGTTAGAACATGACTGTTGAAAATTTAAAATTTATTTTGATCTTTTCTGAAAAAAAACACTCATGGTAGTAAAATCATATATATACTGTAAGAGTTTTTTAAATCAACCCAATGTGGCCAATAACGTAGTTGTTGATGTTTTTAATTGAAGCCATCATTCGTTATTCATTGTATTTGGTCAATTCCGTCATTGTTAATAGCTACATGTAATGAATAACGAGAACTTAAACGAGGTTGTTTCATAAATCTGTATTTTTGTCATGGTACATAACCATGTACAGCAGGTTAAGAAATGAAAAGGGAAATTGAAAGCTTCAGGAAGCTGCACATGGAAAGTTTTTAAAAAGCAAAGTAAAATAACCCCTCGAATGAAACAACCAAAATTGCGACTTCCCCTGTTCGTTTAAGATTTCAAATAAGATATATAAACAGGTAAGAAGGGGTGTTTTCTTTTTATAAAATAACGCAAAAATCAAAATCTGTCAAGTCTTTGAATGAGGCTCATTCCGGTTGGAAATACCTCGCCATCGTTTTATATATTAATGACGCTTATTTGAATACTTTGCTTTAAAATGATCCTTGAAAGTTCACTGCAAATGAAAGTCATTATCAAAAGAATAACTGACTTTTTCACATTGAATAGTTCTAATATTTTCAAATGATATGTTCCATCTGAAACTATTGCATTTGATATATAAATGAACCAATAAGCAAAATAAGTTAATTGGCACATATAAGTAGTCTTCGTCGATCGATGATAGTTTCTTACGGTGTCCATATACGAAACTACAAGCGGATGGGTGACGTGAAAACCGAAAATTGAAAAATTGCCTCAAATGTTTTGGGAGACGATTTTACTACTGAGGTAGATGTTAAGCGCTTCTCTTAACTTCGTAAATCAATCTTTTGATTCCAAATATTGAAAGTTTCTAAACTTGTCTACCCTGTAAAGACTACACATTTTAACTTTTATCAGCATTTATTACAAACAGCAGTCGTATCTGGGTTAACATTTATTGTACGAAGGCTAAGGTCAGGACATCATTTCATTATTTTGACTTCATGTAATAAACAATGCTCTGACGTCACGGTTCGCCTATGACGTTGCGTTCTACAAGCGCTAGTACTGTCTAGTCCACATATGCTTGGAAGTAGTTTTCGAGTATGTTTTTTAATTTCACGAATATTGTGATAAACAGAATATCAAATTCTTCCATATGACAAACAATGCATGCAATAATCGTGCCTCAATATCAGTATATCACTCGCTCTCGCTCGGGAAATAATCATATAAGGCACTCGTGTCGTAAACATAGTATGACATGGACACTCATATAATATCCACCATAAAAGACTCCAAAATCACATACTTTTGTGTCTTCGTCTTGAGATATCAAATCTCATCAAGTTTATTTTCTTCTTATGTAATAAACATGAATCAAAATGTACAATTTCAATACTTAAAATATTTCCTCTTGCGAAATAAAAATCAGGTTCTGGATTTCAAATGATCTGATTGAGTTCACTGCGGAATGATATGGAGTGTTCTGGTCATTATCACGTCCGTGTCAAAGGTCAATGACACGATAGTGCACGGACGGTGTCAGGCCTGCTATTTCGACTTGTCTCTTACTGCAAACATCTAATTACAGTCATTAATTATACATGGCTATTTCAATGAAGATTTGCGTTTCGCCCTCAACAGGGATAAAATCAAGGGTAATCGTTTGACCATATTACAATGCTTGCAATCAGAGCAGTTCTGTTATCAAATCCTTCGCAGATTTGAGTGAGTAATCGTTAATCAAATTAATGATTCTAATGAGTGAAGGGGTCATTTAAAGTCACTATAGCTTGTTTTTCCTGGGAAATACGGCGATATTCCGAAAAGCCAAAATGGACACAAATGCAAGACAGTATTTTCAAACAATAACTTACGAGCGAACAAGGTTCGGTTAAGCTTCACAATTTTTCCCAACTTGAATTAAAGATTTTCACACTAAAATTGTAACATGAATTATTTGGGTTTTTTTTCAATTATTTAACTGTGGCTATAAACAAGAAAGTTATAGTTATAGTTATAGTTCTCATTATGTTATGGTTACGGCTCCAAACAAATCAATAATGAAATATTCGTATACTTAACTAATTTAGTTTAGATTTTCCAATTGAATTATTGAAATTACTGAAATATATATAGACATGGAACGCCTGCCCTTCACAAAAAGTCATGTTTTTTAAATATATGCAAGAGGGGAATGAACAAAATAACCTTGTTTTAGATATCACATTGTCTTCATTAGTTTACTCGTAGGATCTTTTTTATTTTTGTGACTTTCACCTGTTTGTACCTTTAAAATACAACCTTTTATTCTAACTTGTTCATGAGATGGGCCACATTAAATATGGTAATAAATCAATCAATACGACATTGCTGCTTTATATTATTACATAGTCGAACGAAATAAGATGGAATATCAAATATTCTTCTACCGTTCATAGTAAAAACATTGTGTGTACTGTTGTGCACTGGAATAGTCACGACTGTTAAATGTTATAATTCAAAGAGTGTGAATGGTATGATGATTGCCTAGTATTCATTATTATGATTATGTATCTATTATTTATTAAAACCAACTCAATCTATGATTTTAAGATTTATGTTTGTAACTAAATTGTGGTTAACTCGTCTCAGAATTTATTTAGAAATTTACAAGCGGTTCGTTAAAGATTGCTTTATTTCTTCAAGTGATGCACATGTGGGTTTGCATGTTGAAGGCACACACGTGCTCCCATCTGGTTGTCGATTGCACAGTAGGAAGTGAGATGGAATCTGTAAATTATACATGGGGCAATGAGGGTTGTTTGCAGTTGTTTATACGGGTACTTAGGTGGGTGAGAATATTCATTAGAGGAGGTGACATGTTGATCTCATCATTTGGTTAACGAGCTCTTCCCCTGCTGTCTTGACGCTATCGGAGAAGAACCTCCTCTCTGGCTCTCAAGAACAATCGGAATACAGCCAGTTATGCCGTGGACTAATCATGTCGTTTGTCAATTTGTACATTCTGCCTATCCATAAGTCGTTCATGTCGCCATGTAGGATACACTCATTGTTAAGAAATGTAACTTTATTTCTCCCCTCTACCAATAACGTTGTTAAAGAGCATGTTTCCATGGTTTCCGACAGTCCCAATTGTTCCCCTCTGGGTTGTCCATTGTTTCCCTCTGTTCGGAAATCGGAAAGTCGAGTTAGGGAGGGTATGTGTATTGTGGCAGAAAGTACCAACATTTATCATGGGGAGACAAGCAGTGATCAGTGACGATTACCCCGTGGTAATGACTGGCCCGGGGTGCTGTGCTCCCTACCCCTGTATTAGACTGCAGCAGGGGCAGACTCCGCCTCATCAGAGGGTCCGGGGCTTCCCTCGCAGCAATTAGGTAACTAATGTCCTGCCAAGAAATGCATTTCACATCTCTGTCATACCTTTCAAAACCTTGGTGAACCAACAGGGGTTAAGGCTGATCCAGTTTTTGTGTAAATATTGGTTAATAGGTCTTGCTTCACTAGAAGTTGAAGGCATAATCTGGAGGAATTATACATGCATTATACGAATAATTGATTGCTTTTTAAAAGGTAATGTCAACGTGTTTAAGTCAATGTGCTACAAATGCCATTTGGTCGTGGCAGTTGTTAACGAGCGATTTTACAGCTTACATATGTGTTTTCAACAATGATAAGTCTTAACTTGTAATCTCTTCTTTTTGTTCAAGTGTGATGTATCAGCGAAAAGGTTTGCTTTGCTGAAATTGATTGTTTGCAAAGTGGCATTTTCATACGGACAAGTTGCAATGCTAATGAGTTACAAAGCGTTTATGTTCCTACGAACTTCATGAAGGAAATAGCAAGCACAAAAACTAAGGCCATTTGAAATTATTTCACAATTTATTCATAATGTATTCCATCAATTCGAATCCAACTGTGTAACAAATATGTATTTGAAAAATGCGAAATTTAGATAAATTTCTAAAAGCATAGAACACGTCTTTCTTTGACGTTTAAATGTTCATACAGAGTGGTTGAACTCTTCCATTTTCCATCTATATATCATTACGTGTTCAGAAGAGTCTGTATGCCATTAGAATAGACATGCAGTTGCAGGTTTTGTGGGAAGGATTTCCATGACATATTCTAGTCCGTGCATTGGCATTCATGTGTGGCTTGAATACTTATTATGAAAACATTCTGGTATAAGAGGTAGTTTTATGGACCAATGAACATGTGTATTAATATTACAGATTATTGAAGAAAAAAGTATGTTTTAACAGAGTGTCAGGAGATTTACAAATATTTATATGGAATAACTGAAAATGTTTCTACAGATAAACTAAAATCCAACGTCCCCTTTTGTTTTTTCACACACATAAAAAATCACGAAAGATAATTAAAAAATGACGCCATTCTTATATATGCCAAGGCACTATCTGAAGAAACACATCGCTTAAATGCACAAAATGCAGTGCTTAAGGTACAAACATATCGTTTTGTTATATTTTATGTTCTATCGAGAATCGAGAATCAAATATTAAGGGGACGTTTCTTTTTTATTTTAGTTTACATGTGGAATAAGATGCCACGCATCAAGAGAAAACTGCACAAACGGTCATTTTAGAGTTTGAGAAATATTTTCGTACACCTTAATCCAATTGGAAATATACCCTTGATTGAACTATTCTCGTATTTATTGAAAATTAGTGATTTATATTTTTACATGGCATCAATATATTTCTCTAAGAAAACATGCTTGACAACCTTTAAGCATAAACTGCATCCAAGCAAATGTAAAAACATCTTCCCCTTCAATGCTAGGATTTAAGCTTTCAAGAGTTAGTTCTAGTAAAAACTAACATTATTACAATCAGGTGATGAATTGTCCGTCTATTAATCAATGGAAACGAGACGCAGAATAAACGAAAACAAAACAACAACACCTCTTTAATCATATAAAAAAATGCCTTGTTAAATGCCCCGTAAGGAATGACTTTTCTTTACCGACTCTCAAACCACCAGTACCGTAAATCATACACAAACGAACGTGTTGTTTGTTTGTGCCGCACGTTCTAGTTTATGTTCGAAAATTCATTCAATATCCCAATTGTATTTTCTGGATTTCTTGCAAAATGATCCAATGCAAATATACACAAAGAACTTAATTAAGCACCCCCCTATTTTGTAAAATGAATTTGGGTTGCCTTGGACTATTTGGATTAATTTGATTTATTGACCACTCCAGATATAACAATTGCTTTTTTATTGACTATTTAATTGAAATTAAGATCGCTAATGAGCAAAAATAACGAAAATATGAGAAAAACTGTGAGACTAATGAAATTTGGCCAAATATAACTATTGTCATAGGGGGAAAACTACACATTAAACTTTGGATGTTATGAATCAAAAATACCAATTTTGATCGCTAGTTGACATTCATACACAAAACCCCTTTTTATCATGCATGATAAGAGGCTAGCAAGACATTGAATTTTCAGTACTTTTTTCATCAAAAATTGATAAAATGCCTATAATCTTAACATCTGTAAGTAAATTTTAGATTCCTTTAGTTGAAATTGTTTACCAAACAGTTCTCCTTCCTCCAGATAATCCATTTTCTTTGACAGTGGCCAATTAATGTCTTTGTGCAGTTTTCTTTAAATTCATATTTTGATAATTTTGTGATTTTGAAGGTTCATACTGCTTTAACGATTGACTTTTGCTATGAGGTTATTTACCAAAATATCATCAATTCACTCAAGAGAATGATAATTATCACATTGCAGCAACAAATATTGACTTTCATTTTCAATTTTAAAGTAACTTGGATTTTGACTTAAAAATACCAAGTTTTTGTAAAACCAGTTTTTCAGCGACAGTGAATCATAAGCCGAATGAAGTTTATGTTTCCACAATGCTGGATGATCGTTCTATTTAAAAATCCTAATTGTTTGATTGTACATTTGTTTTGTTTATTATCAGCAGTGTTTTTCTGTTTGAAAAAGTGGGGGGTGCTTAATTAAGTTCTTTGTGTATATATACCATATCTCTAAGCGTTTGTTGTTTGGTCGCAGGTGTCTTGATATATGATAGCCTCCATACGTAACATACCTAAAATATCATGATTTTGGAATTTACAGCGCATGTATAGATATTGTTAAGCAAAGACTATCTTTATTTATTTAAAATCTGAATTTTTTTAAACTATGTAGATCTTAGATATTATATTCAATAATCATTTTGTAGGAGCAGGAAACAGCATAGAATCTTTCAAAGGACAATCTTAGAATCTATATCATAGTTGATTGTCACAGATTGAACTGTCATATCGTTTGTTTCATCGTTTAATTCAATAGGTATAAAAAATGGTTTTCTAGGCCGTATTATGATCATATTGAAACCAATACACACGAACGATTATCTAGGACATTAAATATTGTACTTGTACTTTCTCCATTCTATAGCATGTAAAAGAGGGCCATAATGCTTACATATTTATTGAATATATCTTCGATATCCTGAAGGTGAATAGTTACAAAGAATTAATAGTCCTTCATAATAACATCCAATGAAATTATAAACAGTTATTTTTCTAGTTAACAAATCACCAGTGTACTCACAACGTATAAGGGAAGAAAAACGGTAAAATATTAAATTATAATTTATGATAAAACTATTTTAAATATTATACTGTCATCAGCACGGATGAATTTTCAGACTTTACGGTAAGCCCTCGCCTTTTAACACCATCACGAATATGTTAATTGTAAGAAGAGTTATTTTTCCTGCTGTATTGACATTTCAGTAATTGGCTGTCGTGCGAAGATACATTTGTCTATCGCACATGCGCGGTAAGAAGTTTGCCTGTCACTGTGGGTTAGCTCTAAGTCGAAGCTTCGGCGTGTATCTCTGCTGTGCTCTTCACACTTACACAAAGTTGAAACTGCATTCTCTCTCTAAAGCAACTTGTAATCTTATTTTAAGTCTTTCTGCGCTTCAGCGATAATCGCTCTGATTCTAATCCACACTGTCTTCTAATATGCTACACGGCGTACGTGAAACAGGAAATAACGAATTCTTCAACAGTAGTAAACATCGCGTCCTTTGAAGAGTAATGTACCGTGACTGATTCTACATGCGATAATCCAAAGATGAGGAACGTTTATGAAAACTCGCACAGAATAAATCACCCGATTTTGTATGTTTGAAGATGCCAAGTGCATTTCCTACGAAGCTTGTATATATCACCTCATATCGCTTAGTGCAGTCATCTGCACGTGCACCACGAGCTTTAGACTTCCCACGTGTTGTAAAAAATCGGCTCACGTACCAAACATTGTAAATACACCGACTTGAAAAGCAAATGTCATTTAAAAATAACAAACTTCCGTAAATCTCTTCAGCGAACTGGAAAAAGATATAGCCTCTAGTAAATGAGTATGTTTGCGAGCGCTATAGGTTATTTGAACACGGCCAAGATACTGTTGTTGCTTGAAAATAAGTTGTTCTTGAGACCCCCAACAATTATAGCTACGATAAGACTTGAAAGTGATCTAAGGTTAGTTGACTTAATTGGACTGACACCCGAAGTGTATTAGCGAAGGGGGAGGCGCGGGAGGGAAAGCTACCCCCGGGACACGTGGCTTTCAGGTAGAAAGTTTGACAGTGACAAATCGAAAGAGGGCAAGACCAATCAATTTTCAATCTAAGAAACTGTTCGTCGGCGTTTTCACTAATTATTTTCCGCTCGGTATATTTTTCTTGTTCCCTTTTTCAATTACGACACGAAATAGACGATATCCAATATGCTACTTTAGTAATACTCGGCAAATTGAACTGTCCCCCGGTAACTAAGTTTATCAACGAGATAATTCTAAATATTTCAAAGTTAGTGGTTTAAATGTTTCCTCAAAGGGATGTTTGGTTGGGACCACCAGCCGATACTGTTGGTCAAATAACTGTTTTTGAGGTATGTAAAGGTTGTCTTTCTGAATGTGTTCTATGGACTTCCGTTAGTCATATATTTTGACGAAATGTAACATGAAGGTTTTCACGAAAATTTAAGAACGAGTACACCCGTCCAAATAGCAACATAGTGACTTGGTATCTTGAAAGATAAAGAACTGTCGTATTTAGATTTTAAAAAATATATGCTCGACAATACTTTTTGTTTACCATTTCAGAAGTGACAAAACTTTGAACAGATTTTCAAAACAATGAGTTCTAATTAGATTTGAAACCAAAACGAAATTACTCCATCCAAATCTATATGTTTTACACATTGTGAGGAGACACATTATTCCTAGCGTAGCGAAGAAACAAATCTGTCTGTCTGTCTGTCTGTCTGTCTGTCTACTATCTACAACGATTTGACAATGCAGCGCGTCGGCCCTGTCTTTGTGTGGTCAGTAAGTTCCTACATTCTCGGTTAATCTCTTAAAGAATTAGATCGATTTCACTTACTTACTTTACTCAACAAAGTGTCTGTAATTCTAAACATAATAAAAAATACAAATCCTACATCTTCTGATTTGAAATGAAAAATCTCACTTCGTTGTTGTAGTCAATTATAGAAAGGCATTAAATGTTTATCTATTTTTCGTTTCTCACTTAACTTGTAAGTGAAGTTGTAATCGTATCTGAAGGAACTAATGGAGAAATATAAATCTGAATGACTTTGTAATGAAAACATGAACAGTTTGAGCGGTCACACTTCACACGAAAGGCTAAGACTACCAGTTAATCTTTCATAGGTGTCCGAAGTAATTTCACCTCTCACCTTAAACAGGTATAACATTATTTAGCCCTCGGTGAGTCTATATAAATGGATTACAGTGTAATGAGGGATAGTGTCCGATGTCCGGGGGTGTCAGGGAATGTACCTGCGTATAATCGGACAGTGACGAATGCCCTACAGAAATCGAGAAGTGACCGCTTTACTTACACAGAAGTGATTCCCGTATCCATCGCTGGAGACTTATTTCTACATGGTATATCTCCATCTGTAAGAAAATCATTGCGCGTTCAATGTTATGCTTATTTGAAATAGTATTCTACTATGATTAAATAGTTTGAAAAGAAAGTTGTCAGTGCAATCATGATCCGCGGTTCGATTCCTTCCAGCGACCGTTAGTATATCTGAGGAAACAGTTCTTGGTTAATGCGCGTTGCTCGAATGTAGTTGATTAGATTGTGCTTCAAAACGTTTGTGAATTCCAAAACAGCTGATATGTCTCGATTATATACACGGAGTATTATATTACAGAAGCTTAACTCGAATCATACATTGATATTTCTTATGTTGTTTTGGTAGAATTTCTTCTCACTTCACTAAAGGCAATACCACATCATATTAATCCTTCATTAAGTTCATTCTAATAACAATCCTAATTGCACAGGAAGAAACCAACAATAAATGACCATACATACACAGTAAATAATTGAAAGTATTACTTTGACAGTTAATTCCATTTTGTAGCTCTGTAAATACCCACATTCGTTTACGATACATTATGTTTAAAATGGCCCTATAAACAATATGAAATTAAGTGTCCAGCTTAATTGCTATAGATTTGAGATGTTTCATATCCACCATATGGGTGAATGTACACAGGTGTATCACGTGATCAGTAGGTGTAGATATGGAAGACAGCGAGTCTACACACACCTATAAATCTCAGGTACGAATACAGGGAGGTGGGAAAATAGTCACTTGTTTAATAGACTCCGCTTACTGGACACCAATATAGCCATAAACACTAATTATTTTCAACTCATGTGGCATTCTCAAATGCACATTTGATATGAATTGTTGAAATGAAATATATTTAACTGTGAACATTTCGAACTTTGCACGGTTGCACAATGTGTGGCCATCGTCTATTACAGAATTTGTCATTTATGTTCTTAAAGATCACTTTGTTTATTTGAATCTTTTTTCAAGTGGTAATACAAGTCCATTGTAAGGACATGTAAACTTAGGATAGCACATTCTAAATGTATATATTGTATTGTATTTATTACCGAATTAGTTGCATTCGGGTAGCTTCCGAAAGTGTTTATCTTATTCAATTAAATATATCTATGTTGGTAAGTATGCCCATTCCAAGTAAAGCAGGTTATACAGATAGCAATTTGGAAATTGTTGATTTCTTTCAAGGACAAGAAGTCGCGTCTCGCACCGCGATTACAGTTGCAAACTAGCCCAGTCTATGCATATCTGTGATTTATGTTTACCTAAATATTAAAGTAAATTTGAATGTAACGTTTTACAATCGTAACTCGTAAGCCAAAATGTCCGGATATGTTATCCTTGGCCGTTATACAGAAGTTAGCAAGTAATATAAGTGTCACGTAAATAAAATATTTTACTACTTCTTCCACCTCAAATATACTTGACCCAGAGTGAATATGCACATTTCGTACAATATGTAAGTTGTTTTTGACATTTATTACAGATTTGCAAATCTCAATAACACAGTTCTAACGATTAAACTCAATTAGTGTTAACATGTAAAGGATTTTTAAAATTCAAATTTCTTGTAAGCAAAATCAAATTGCATGGGTTTTTTATTTTAGGGTTCGATACATTTTTTATGGAATTTAAGCATTGAACTCAACGAGGTATACATATATGCTGATATATGAAATTTAACGTTGCAAAATCAATTATCATAATGTAACAAAACGAATCACTATAAGTTCAAACTCGAATATATACTTTTCATAAAGCTCTTGAAACAACCAGGTAAATTCAATTATTTCCTTTAATTATAATTGATTTAGGTGGTAAAAGGTAACACTATATGTTCAAGAACACTCTATATAGTCAAACGGCCACTTTAGACCAATGTCAAAGAGAGATTTACTCCCATTCATTTAAAACAGATTTACGCTGCTTTAATTGAGCCTTTTCTGCAATAAACAAGGATTACAACAATCTTTGCATTCAATGAGACGTGCAAAACTGATCAACTTGTCTCCTATATCCAGTAGTTTTGTCCAGGTGAAACCCTCTACCCTGCCACTTCCTCCAGATTCCAGCAAATGAATTAATCTGGACAAGCGCTAATAAGCAGTTGGCAATGGTTTTAAAAACTCCCCAGTTTAAAACACATTAATAACTCGCTCAGGTGTAATGGCAGCTCAGCCTCCGGGTATAGCCTGAGGGTAACAAACCTGAGCTCGACCTGGTCCCCCCCCCCCTCTCTCCCCCCCCCCCCCCCCCTCTCTCTACTCTAGCTGTCAGGGTCGGGCAGATTTGGCTGTTCTTTCACCATTAAAATTAATGGATGATCTGTGTATATACTTTTACAAAACGGGACGGATTTTTAAGTATCATCCGAGCGAGAGCGAGGGCTATAAGCAAATTTTCTCGAAGTTCGCAAAGTCAGTATGACACACTTCCGATGGTAATCATTTCTTTACTACCAATTCTTTTCGAGCTTATTCACTTAGAAATGCCCGCTTTCTTTGCGACGACTGGCTACAGAGACGTCACGAACAATTGTTATAGGACGAACTCGCCCTATAACAATCGTTGCTAGTCAAAAGTGATCGGCGCACATATTGAAAACATGTCACAACTTATTTCAAACCCTGCTGGCAATTGTTTGTTTTGATATACCCAACTAATCCAGTTCAATTTAATTCATGGTAAGGCCAAATAAACTAGAATTTTGTCACTGGAATTACATTTTCATACTTATACCATATCTTTCTTTTGACCAGTCTGGAATGTTGTTTTCAGAAAGCTACGATAATCAAGGTCCGTAAGTTTATATACATAAAGAATAAAGTTAAGGCCCTCTTAAATTTAAAAGTTTAGTGATGCTATGACAATGATGCTATACGTTACGTTACGAATTAATGTATCACTCTTAAAATGAAAACAGAAGAGTTTGTAAATAAGTTCTTTAAATAAATATATTCCACGTTTACGTTCTATAAGATAACGACTGAATTTGTAATAGTACTGAATTTTCACCAAAAAAATAAATATGACTGAAGCGCCAAAACCACGTAATAAACATTTGGGTTCAGATATCAAAAACAACATTTGTGTAACCGACTATACTTTAACTAATCAAACAATATGTTATTTTGCAAAATTAGGAACTGGTCATTGAATTTACATCGCTATTTTAAATAGTATTTGTCAATAATCAACAAAAAAGGCTGTAATCATACGATATTGAAAAAAGTTTTGGAAGCTTTTGAAATCAATCCTTTAAAAATACTTCTTCATAATTTCGAGGGTCACTGACCATATTTTGTTATGAGGTCATTTTAATTGAGTATGTTTTTTATTCAGAACTTGAAGATTAATTGTGACTTAACTAGTGACTTTTTACTGAGAGGCCCATACTAAAATTTTACCAGTTGACTTTTATATTAGAATTATACAATATTACAAACACTGTCATTTATCAGGACAATGTAATTTGTATCTTGGCATAAAATGCCACAATTTTATGACTGAGAATATCCAAAAGTTTCGAAAAGTTATCTAAATGAGATTTTCTACCCTAACTGTTAAATTATGGTTTGATCAAATCATACGATTATATATGTTACCACATTGTCTTCTTTCTTATCAGACAACTTTTGCTGCTGAAATAGTATGGGGTAGCTTAAGCTTTTTCTTTATGTATACAAATGGCGTAAATAATTTCAACATTGGCAACGATAAATGCAAGGGTCAGAAAAAATACTATGTAAATATAAATAACACCTTAACTCCTAAAAACACAAATGGAAAACCGCACTTGTTGCAGATTCCAGGTAACCATTATTATATTTCCAGGTGAACCTATTAGCTGTTCCCTTTCCCTCCCTCCTCACTGTCGACCCAGGTTTGTCCGGACCCCACCATAAACATATCAGGCTGTTGACTTGGACGAGATAATTATACGGTAGCCTAAAGGGCAGGGTAGGTCCCCTCTAGTGTCCCCTGATCGTGTGAAGGCTTGTTGGGAACTAATAGCCCTCCTTTGGGTTCACGGTGTCAAATCCCTTAACACGGAACTTTTTTCATTCAAAAAGTGTGAAAAATATTGGATATGTTTCCGTCGACTTCAGTATCCACCATGACAAAGTTGACACTCGTACAATGACGGCCCGACTCGATTTGCCGCTAATGTTTTCTCTAAATCTCCGAGATTAATTCGGCACCATGGCTTCTGACTGCCGCCGTGAATAAAGTTGCAGACCACTTTATCAAGAAGATCTGGAAACCAGAGAGCTTTAGCTGACGACTGACAGGAGAAGAGATAAGTCTAGAGGGCAGCCTAGCAGACCACACGACACTACCTGGGTTACCAACCTTGGCCGGGGACTGTTGCCCCTAGAAGAAACATCAACCCACCCCTCGCTTACAGGACTTCGAATATACTTAAAGAACCTCTTCGTGACTTTAATCAAATAATATTTACACTTTATACGACAGCTAATGTCATAAGCTGTGATATTAATTTTAAAAATCTTATATATCTATCCCCATTTGTCACATGTAGGATATCTGTTTGTTTTCAATGAAAATCTGAAAAAAATTGTTTTCGCAGAACACACTTCCAATATACATGCACACAAAAACATATGCCCTATCAAACATAATGAACTCTTAGCTCTCCTTCTGACTACTGACAAAGATTAATATTCCAAAAGATAATATTTCAAAAATTACGTGCGTACATGTCATAATCGCGACTTTTTAACTTTATAATTTCAACATTAAACGCCTTAAACTAATACTGTTCAGCAGAAGTCGGTACTTCCCTTTCAAAAGACACTATTGATAAAGTTTAGCATTATGATCCTTTCAACAACTCCGAGTGGCTCTTCAATATCCAGAATGAACTAAGATGATTATGAACAGGAATAGTATACCTTGTCCGGTGAAAATCACCACCACACACCCTCACACACATTACCTGGCGATTTGGCTTCTGATACGGTGATACCGGATTATTCCTCTTGAATTGCTCTCTTGTAATAGTTGCACCCATGCGTTTCTAAGTATATCATTAAGTTAAACGTTTACAATGGGAACAAGTGTATTAGTTGTCGAAGGACTTATTTATCATATCTAAAAGGGTTTAACTGTAAAAGGTTCACATGCTGACATAAAGAGTGTCTCTGTTTTACTTCCTTATCAATCTCCTCAGCTTAAACTTCTTTAAGTCTTATTCTGTATCGATGTCAGTTTTCATTGTTCAACTTGAGATTAGTCTATCTACGTACACCCTGTAACCTTTACACAATCAACTGACAGGCCTGTTAGTCAATATAATCTCTCAATTTGTTCTTTATGGAAACTACATACTTAACAGCGATTCGCCTTGACCACGATTATTTCTGTTATAACATTTAACCCATTTCATACTCCTTCAACACTGAAAAATAAAATAGTACAGCTGATATTTACTTTTTAATTCTTTGTTGATTATGTAGGATTTTTAGAATTTACTGCTTCTTCAGAAACTTTGCTTCAATGCCTCATTGGTATATGACAGAATTGTTGGTCCATTATTAGTAGAATAAACAACAAGATACATTTTGCAAAAATTAAAATTGACTGATCCTCTTGTTGTGTATCAAGAAATGGCATATCCCGTCGAAATTCACTAATGATTATTATCTCAAACGAAATTTTAATAAAACATAAACATTTTAAAAACTCAACAATAATGATAACGATTTTTTTATTCTAATCAACGACTGAGTTTTAGTATAAAGGATGTCCCAACACGATTCAGTGTTATATATTTAGTTGGCTATTTGGACTTTTCGTTGCCTCACTGAAAAACTAAAATAGCATCCAAAGGAAATATAGCTGTTGTAAACCTTCCGCTACTACATATGTTTCTAGGAGGTTGTCAAAACCTTGGAACAATGTCAACAGTCAGAAAAACTTACAACATCCTCAGTTATTGTTGAGTGAACAGGGAAGTGTTAGTTATAGTCTCCTACCTTACATCATTAATACTTTTTTATTTGAATATATGTAATTAAAGACATAATTACTCAGTACAGTTTGTTTTCCCATCGACTGATAAAGTAAAAATAAACTTATTTCATAGAAAAATATAATTTCATATGAAAACACAAAGGTGCATTTTGGTCTTATTTCAAGAAATGTTCAAGGGAGTTTTAACGTCTAACATTCTGCAAGCTAAAAATTAGTATGCTTTGTCATGAGATAATACTTGTTGTACTGTAAGTTTATTATCGTGAAAAGTTGTACCTAAATATGAATTTTCCTACCATGTCATACTATATTCCTCAGTTCATTTCTGTTTTCGATGTTCACAAGGATTTCGCCTGCATCGTTTTGAAAACCCAAACTTTATAACCGTATATACAGCCTCTACAACTATTTTATGTTCAGTGATGCTTTATCGCAGTGGAAAAAATGTTAAAAAATTTCAAACAAAATTAAAATTTGTGATATTTTTTATGTTCATTGAATGAAAATAATCGCACTACTTTACTCTCTCTGTAAAGATCAGAAAGCTTGTTTAGGATGGGAACCTACAAGCTGGGCACCCTGGTGTCACGTGTTGTGTGGATACCACCAAGACCTGTCTACGCGGGTGTGTAAGGTTTGATATACGATCGTCTCGGATGCGTCAAATGGAGCCAAAACAAGCCAATAAGACAATCAAAGCGGAAAGAGATATTCGCTAAGTATCGCCTCGTCGTTGAAGCATCCAGATGACGACCATAAGAGGCTTTTAACTCCAGTAATAACCTTTCCGCTTGTTTTACACCATGTCCTCTGATTCCTCGCCCAATAAATTTTCTCCACACTTTGCAAGACATATAAATCGAGGTTTTTCTATCATTTTCCGATATCTAAGAAAGAATGGCATTTTTATGAAAGAACTTTGTGTTTCACTTGATTTGCAGGTTTTGTTGCTTTAACATGTGTAAATATTTTTATTAAGCAAATGCATGTTAAATATTCCCGTAAATATATTATTGAAAAGTTAGACTGTTGATAGCAGGAGAGAGCAAAATATCTGCGTTTTGCTGTTTTACTTTTGATTTACAAAAATGAAAATCGTTACATGCAGATATAGAGATGAAAATCTTAATTTGTAAAAAGAAATAAAAAGTTAATAAATATATACCTTAAAAACGAAGAAGCAAAAGCAACACGTTGTATAGATGTAGTTTAAAGGGGCAGTAGCACAATTTTTAAACATCTTATATTTTGAATTTTTCACTGAAAATTGTACTTTAATGCTAAATCTACTATTTTGATAGAATCAATAATCTCATTACACAAGCCAATCATCATAGTCAGAGGACAAATTATAAAGATTCACATAAAGTCTATTGGAGGCTAGTTTTGTGTGAACACCTTTGATTCATTTTGTAAAAGAAAAAGGAATGGCATGACTGAAATTTACATTATATATCTGATTTATTATTGCTTCATTTAGTTTAGATACATTGTATTTCAATTGTAATAAGTTATCTTCACGATACATTCCCCTAAAAACGTGCTACTGCCCCTTTAACAATCAATGATAAAGTTGTAAAAAAAATTACCGGTAAAGTTATATATAACTGATCATATTCCGCTTTATCTGCACATTCACTATATGATGCCTACGATAGTTAAGTCGATAAGCCTTATTTTACACATTCCAGAGCAACCCCGTGAGAGGTTGGGTATAGTGTCAGTTTATCTCAGTAGAGTGACAATATAAAATGTATTGGGCCGCCATTCTGATCGAAAACTGGACACGGACTCGCATCAAACAGTCAAACGTTATTTTCAAACTTTAACAGGTTCTCATATATTGACCATCTCTTATGTAAATTGTGAGCTGTTTTGATTGAATATCAGCGTGCTGAATATTTTAAAACATTTGAAAGTCCCGAGAAAAAAAAATTACGGATTGTCTCTTCTGGGGAAGTTTTTTCTGTAACTCTACGTTATCGCTCTTACAAACAATATTGTCATCATATCACTGGTCTTCTGCCATTTGATATTTCTAAATAACAGGTATTTCAACTTAAATAAACAATCTCTATTATTAACAGTTTCCATAATAAGACAATTCAATAGATACGAACATAATAATCAAAACGAAATAATGACTCACATAAATCAAGCAATAAAGTTATTCCAATTCATCCTATCTCTTAATAACATTGTGACACGTGAAATGTGAACTTTTATTTCTTCTAAATTGACAAGAGTGATGGGGCCTCGAGAAGGGGACAGAGAAAGGGGATAGCGTTACAAACCTACCCCAAAATGGGACTCTATCAGTTAACGCCATCATCCGATAAACTTTAATTGAAACCTTAACACAACAGATGGAGTGCTAAGCGGAAACTGATACGAAGCTTGGTCACATCACCCGATTAACACACGAACCCGGGGGTAATAATTATGAAGAGGGGGTCATTGAGACCCTGTTTCACCCCCAGGGGACGCCGTTACGAGGGTGGGCGATGACCCGGCAGTAACAACCATGCACCGCAAGTCACCTGGCTAAAAAGAACAACGATGTTAATTAAGGAAGGGTGATCTGATTTGCTTCTGATTTGCTGCTGATTTACTCTAAGAGCGGTCAAGGAGATTTAAATAAGGGGGTAGTTGATCGCCATGCCAAAGATAAACATCGGTCAGTACGTGAGTGGTCAGACTGGTCAGTGAGTGGCACAACAGACGTAGAAATACACACCGGACAAAGATTCGGACTCCGACAAGTGACAGACCATCTGCGCTAGACATGCAGCTAGAAACAGTACAGAAGTCGAATGGAAGTCAATCTGCTCGGTGTTGTGATAAGGCTAAACAATGTGCATATGCGTAATAGTTCAGATTGTAGTCTATTAAACATTATTTACCCTTCATTTCAACCGGTTAAATCATAGTAAATTACAGTCTTAATCTATACGACCAAGTGCATATCAAGTGGCAAACCAAGTAACATAAGATAAATCATTACCTATGTATACAGGTTTACGTCTAATTTGCGAAACAAACAAAATTATTTGTTCCTAAATCAGGACTTTATTGGTAAAAATAAACTGGTACTTTTAATATTCGAACCTGTTATGTCGAGCGTCAAGCAACAATTCTTTTGACAATGTTTTGGATGACACATCGGGTCTGGAACTGAATCCGGCCTTCCGGACGATCTATTGATACACAGGCATACCTAGTTATTTCCAACTTATGTATAAACTTGACTTTGGCAAGAGATGCTCAATAGTACTTTAACTGAAGGTATTTATGTTAAAAAAACATTGCCATACAATAAAAATTTCGGTATTGGACATTCAAATAAGAGAGAACATTGAAACCCTGTTTGGACTTACAGATTCGTCTCAAGTTATTTATAAAGTCAGCTATTCCTTGTGTGGCAACTTGATACTTCTGATACTCCGAGTTAAAGTCCCTGTTCCATTGAAGTATTGAGGTATCGTATTTGTATTCACATGAAATATTTAAATCATATAAACAATTGATCAGCTACGACACTTAGTCTTTAGTTTTTAAAAGTCTGTCTCAACTACCAAAGCTATCATGTTACTATTTCGTTGCTTTGAGGTTGCAGATTTATTCAAGGGGATAATGTATATGCGTCGATTAGGAATGATTCATCATGTTTAGCGTTAACTATTCTTGTGAAAACTTTGCATTTGATACGGATTTAAGACTTTCCCTCATGACGAGCTTAAAGTCATGTCGCAGTTAGAGATAGTTTATGAGATGTATTATATAGATATATTATCAGCTTCATATCATCTTCATTTGTTCGTACTCAACATCTTCCTAAGTAAAAGTACAAGACGCTCAAAATGAAGGTTATTCAAGTAAAATATAAAACAAGTCATATCATTTCTACATCATTCCATACACGTGTCGTGATCTTTGCTATTTGACAGACTTAATTAGATTGAAACATGTTTATAACATACATAAAACTCTTACATTAATGCTTAAAAGGGTAGTACCATCGTGCTTTTTCGAGAATACAAAATCGGTGCTCTTATGATATTTCTTCAATACAAATAATGTTCTAAAAAATAGTTTGAAGACACTCGTGTCCTAAACATTCTCCAGTTTACATAGGTGCATTTGTTCTCTTCAAATTTTGTAATAATGGTATTGGATCGTTCCCTTCCTCTGAGGGCCAATTAAGTGTAAAAGAGGTATATAAAGTTGTAGGTTCTTCGTGTAGACACGTGTAGACTATATCTATCTGCAAATGTCATCAGAGAGCGGGGAGGTCAAAACACACGCGCTGACGCCAGTCTCTCTGTGTCGGCAGTTCTAGTCTACAGTTACAGCCTTCAACAGGAGTTTTATGATCTTAAACAATCATAAACCCCCGCGTTGTCTAATTTTCTGAAGAATCTGTTCATTATCAGAGCGAACAGAAATCCGTTTCTTCTCCTCGCCTCGCTCAAGTTATAATTCGAGCCTCATTTAACGGCTTTTAGCGAGGCAATAAAACAGAGAATTTGTCAAATGAGCTCTTTCTATCGTAATGACCGATGGTTATAAATTTATTAGTCAGAAGCTTATAACTTGCAAGTAGGATCAAACCGTCCCGGCTAATTCCACTTGTCTCTGTCAAAGAGCCGCGCCAGTTACACGCCTATTTGCGGCGACCATAACACACGTTATAAACATGGCGCTCTCGCGGCTCGCGCAGTCAAGCGTACTTCCGGTACCAGAGGAATGGTGTAATACATGGCCTGTGTAACACACTGGTTGGAAGAGGATATCAATCCTGAAAATTGTCTTTAACGGTGAAAGTTGATATGAGTCGAGTTAAGACTATGTTGATGAATATTTCATTGCATTTTATAAACAGATTTTCAGAATGTATTCAAAGTTTTAATAAGAATCTTAGCAATACGGGTCGCGATATTTGAAGATTTATTTGTGCTTATCTAGTCGCCAGTTTTCGATCATAATTGCGACTTCAAACCTTCCTGTTGTCACTATGCAGCTTGAATTAGCTGTAAAATCATACATTCAATCAACAGTCGATTCTGTGTAATCATTGACACTCGTAAGTGACACCATACACCATACAAAGTGCCTTAACATACATGTATTCCTAAATTAACACTTCAATATGAACACCAGAGATGTGAGTTAGCTTTTCATTTCTTGTGCACGAAAGGTACGTTTTGAGATTTTGTATTACCTAAGATGAACATAATTTTGAGTTATAATCTTTAAACTTGTATGTTTTTACATATCGCGTGACGTTGAATAAAAACAGGTATCCGTATGTTGGCGAGCTAGAGAAGCATCACTTCTGAAATGGACAATGCACGAGGAGTGAAAAGTGAATCCACGACTTTGATTTAATTCTCCATTATTATTCACATTATGACTTCATGAAAAAAGAAATTATCATAAGGAGACATGATATAAATAATTTCCATAGCTTACTTTACAAAAAATCGTGTTTCGGTTCTCAGTCACACAACCTTTGGACACGCTTGAAAGGAATTCGTATGCACATGCATTACTAGGATCAGAAACCAGAGACAATTTTTGAGTTAACCTGGTTTTAATGAAATTGAAAGGCGTCAACACCGTACATTCATTATTTTACTTTAGTGGCTTTGTAAAACAGGTGACTAAAGTCTCTCTTAAACAGAGTTCTAGACTGTCGATGGATCCTAGCAATTGAATGATTCAAACGCACATTGCATCTACATTTTGTATACAATCTTTAAAGTTTGGCGGTTCAAAGGGACATAACTGCAGAGGGATGCACAAGGGCTACCACACGCGCCTGACTGGTGCTATCTCGATCAGTTACGGGGAGAGAAGACAAGCCGAATAAAACAAACATGTTTAGCTTGTTCCTTCACATGTCTCAGCTCTATAGGCGACAGGTCGGGAGTCGATGGAAGCGATATGACGACAGGATGCAGGGGCCATATGCAGCCTGGCCTTTCATAAGAGCGATAAGATCAGATATAGTTTCTTTACATACTTCACCAACCAAGCCAGGGTTTGATTTCTTTGTTAAATACGCTCCACTTAAATACAAACAGACACAGTTTCCAGTTTATTTTCTTTTAAACTTGAAATATGTTTTAAAAGTTTCCGCTGTGAAGTTTTGAATTGCTTGTGTTTACTTTTGATTTAAATTTTGTCTATTGCACTAGAAATCTTGCCTTGTTTGTTTATGTTGTTATAAAGTTTGAAATATATGTTAATTAAGTGTAATAAAAAGGAAAAGGAATGTTTTATAGTTTGTGAGGAGGCTATGTGAACATAATAAATTGCCTCAAATCTCTGTTCAGAACTGAAACCACCATCATGTTAAGCAATCATCGAGGACGCTTTCTTATAACAAATAAACATTGCAACCTTTCAATTGATCTAATTGCCCAATAAAAAGGAGCGTCAAACATATTTGCATATTTTTACAAGGACAGAAAGTCATCAAAAGTCACTGGCTCAGATCATACTATTAAGTCGTAAATCAACGCTATTTTATGACGAAACGGATTTCCACAAAGCAACATTTACGGTTCACTGCTAATAGACAATACTTTTTATCACAAGCATCCAAAATACTAGCATTCATGGTGTTGCAATTTGAAAAAAGGTTGAATATGTAAACTGTTAAATATATCTCCAGTTATTGTGTTTCAAAGAACATCATCTGTCCTTTCGTATGCTTCCATCATCATACTGTACCATTTCCCATAGTCATGATATAATGTGTAACAACTCTTAGTGTTAGGGTTACAGATACATTATCAGAGTTCCATATTTTTTAAAGTATTTTTACTGGTTTATTTTGCAAACTTTTGCGACCAACAACAAGGGAAAATCGGACCAAAATTCATTAAAAAAGGAGATAATTTACCAAAATTACCGAAACGGCAGCCGACTAAAAGGCGAATCATGTGTGGCCCTCTCACAACTTCCGGTTTCTACATATACGTTCGAAAACAGTCTTTGTTGCACAAAACTAGATTTCATTTTCTGTTTCTACAATTACGGTAGTTGAGACACGGTGTAAATCCTACACGCATAATGATTACGTCACCGAAAGCGGGTTCGTTTAATGCTCTGCCCTTTTTACAGAGGGTATACTGTGCTCTTGGCTTTGACATAAGCATGTTATTGTTGATAAAAAATGTAAATGTGACATACAAATTTCAACGAAAGATTTTTCTACAGAGTGATGTATTTATATTCCCACAGTCTAAGTAAACCTAGCCTCACTATTATCCGTTACACTGCTATACTGAGTCTAGAAAGGCTTGGTTGAGAGTCGCGTCAGCCTTCGTGACCAAGTTGACCAATCAGAACTGATCTTACCAAGACGCAATAGTCTGCCTTCACACATATAACGTTGGAGGGTCATAGGTCGCAGAAAGGTCGGCTGACGCGACCCTCAACCAGACCTTTCTAGACTCAGTATAGCAGTGTAACGGATAATAGTGTGGCTAGGTTTACTTAGACTGTATATTCTCAATAGCTAAATTTCATCCCGAACCGTATGCAAGTATGATAATGTATCTTTAATGAGGACGTCATATCTGCCATTATACAGTAGAATTCATGACATGTTCTTAAAAGCAATATTTTATTGCGGTAGTTCTTAAGGTTCGGCCAATGATGAAGTCATGCTTGCTTTATGCATGGCATGGTTTTAAGGAATATTCTGACTATGCTAACCTGCTTACTTTATATTCAAATCATCAAATCATGGGTACCTGGTGAGTACTTAAGTCTCACAAGAGGAAAAATGATATTTCTGTGGCCTTGGATCGATCTAAAGGCAGGGAAAATCTAAAGAAAAATCAGAATCCTGGAGAAGATTATTGTCAAATGAGGCCTCTGTTTACTTGAAGATGAATTTCAGTTTTATTTCATGCTTAGAGTTAACGATGGCAGTTTGTCGGATGAAGTTCCAAAAATTGTAAGCTATTACGTCATGCCAATCTAAGATCAAAAAGGAGTGAATAAAACTCACAAGAATAACGGGAAGAAATCAAGAACCTGTTAATGACATTAAATTACCTTAAACAACTTTAAGCATGACTTCCAAAACTACGATATTTCTATTCATTCGAAATATTTCATAGTTCTAGGCTGTTATCATTAATGGGATAGCGTAAATTTCTCTGTGAATCAGTGATGCTTGTACTTTTCATTCAATATTGAAAATACCGAGTTATGACAAGACCATAGAGTTTTAAAGTTAAGAGTATAGACTGTCAACTTTTCTCGGCGGTGTTTCTTTTATTTTTCCTTCTTTTCAATTTGACAGAAATGCGACGCTAGTAGTTTCAGAAATATAATCCAAATTAAGAAACACCATCCCCTTATTAAGTAAGACCCCAAACATCGTCGGTCATTTTCTGAAACCGACGCCGAGATTGATACACGTCGTCATTTTGATATAAAACAATTAAATATTGCTACGGGTGTCTTATTTCTTTCTCGGCTACTCAATCCGCCTGATCACACGTGCTGATACAGAAGCGCTCGAGTGTCCAAGCATAAACACGTCCACTTTCATAAACTGGAACGCTGAAGGTTGATCCGTTTTTCAGGAGGACCAATCCGACTCGACATCACTCTTCAGCCCTTACACCGCCTGTCCGACTGCCCGTCTGCTAAGGTCACTCTAAACCGGTGATCACCTAATAAATCACCCATAGAAATATAATCCGGTGGATATAGTTCGCTGGTTGCTGTCATGTCGGCGGTCAGTTATCTCGACGAGTATGTGTAAGCATTCTGTCTAAAGTTGCCCCATTAGGGACAATTTGAACCGATAGATTTGTCTCGTGTATTAAGAAACTATCTTGCAAACATTCAACGACTATATGAGATGAAATCCATGCGATGCAATCTCGCCCTGGGTCGTCGCTGTTATAATCCTCATGTGTGAATAATCTATCATATTGAGTGTGCAGGAATGTTTGTGTGGATTATATGCAGTATGATCGTGTCTTCTATCTAAACATGTCATTGTCCGTGTCTCCACCCGACCCCACCGCTCTATCATTAGGTCGTCCTACAGATCTTATCCTTATATCTCCAACAGCTCTAATTATTTCTAATTATTTCTATATCTACACAAGGAGTAATCAACCTGTTTTAGGTTATCGGTATTTCTGATATTACAGATACGCTGACAGCGGGACGACCCTCCAAAACAGGTATAAAACTGATATATCAACGGTTCGTCCCTTGTTAAAGTGACAAGGAGCATTTTCCATCTTGGATTTGCATTTTAGATACATGCCTAATTATCATATTCAGTGCTTATATTCAAATCCATTTGCTTTGCTCATATATTTAGGCACAAATGCATTGGATAACGTACAGAAACCGAAATTTTACGTATGCACAACACATGCATGTACATGACCATTTAGTTTACTGAAATGACATATCCATCATTACAACCAAAACATTTCTTGACGAAGCCACTTCATCCAAACAAACAAACTCTCCGTAAAAAGAGAACCTCCTTGTAAGATAAATTTGGAACCACGAAAGGCATTTTATCGTTCAAATTAAACATTGGCATCAGTTAAAAAAATGATTCAACAAAGCATTTTGAATACGTTTATAAAGAGTTCGATTCTTTAAAACCTAACATCTGGAAGTATGTAGTAGACTTGACAAATTCTTATAAAACGACGTCGTTATTCAAGATGACGTGTGGTATGTTTAAAGACAAAGGAAATATGTTTCTTATTCCGGAATATATCTATTATTCTTGAAATTGACGAAAATTAGTTATGACTGAAATATTTCCTTGTACGGACATAAAAGGAATAATGTTTAACGTAATACCTAATTAACAACATGCTCAACGAGATGCAACTATAAACCACCGCGTTATCTACATTACAGTTCTCGGAACAAAGAGCAGATAAAGTGCTGATGAAAAATGGCAGTGTAAGTGTGGGAACACAGTGAGACTCAGACATAGACAGAGAGGCAGAGACACAGACACAGACAATGAGAGAGAGACAGAGAGAGGGAGGGAGAGAGAGGGTAGAGAGAGAGACACACAAAGAGACACAGACACAGAGAGAGGCAGAGACACAGACAATGAGAGAGAGACAGAGAGAGGGAGGGAGAGAGAGGGTAGAGAGAGACACACACAAAGAGACACAGACACAGAGAGAGGCAGAGAAGAGAGGCAGAGAGAGCGACCGAGAAGAGAGACATAGAGAGCGAGAGAGAGAGAAGAGAGAGGGAGAGGAGGGTAGAGAGAGAGGGGGGAGAGAGAGAGAGAATTCGGGACACGGTATAATTTGTATGAGAGAGAAAAGAGAATGAGATAATTCACGAGAGAGACAGAGGAGTAAAAAATATTAGAACTTGTTTGAGAGACAGAGAAGTAGAGACACGAGAGAACTTGTAAGAATGACAGAGAGAACTTGTAATAGATAAGACAGTGAAACAGACAGACAATGAGAGGAAACAGAAATAACATTAGTTGAGGTTGTTTCTCAAGACGTCAAAGACTGTGCATGTAGGCGGTTATCGGTCCCAGGATCGTCACAGGAAACATGTCCAACACGCCTGATTGATCCCAACACTAATGATCCATTCACTCCTCGGGCAAAAACTCTCCAAACTCAGTCTTACAACGAGTTAACTCCCTTTTCATGTCACTTTCCTGCAAACTAATCTTCCTCAAAATTATTCCGAACAGTTTTTAAGTTAATTATTTCATGTTCAAGCGACATAATATCTGTGTAAAGCAGGAGAAATGATTATGTTTTCCACGACGCGGGACACGGGTTTCTTGTTGACTAAATATTTATTTTTAGCGGTTGTCAGTAATTAGTTTCGTCACCGAACCGTGCCGCGAGTTCAACTACCGGATATGTCGTAGGGAAATGTGATGTTATCAGGCGCTCTTCTCGTGGACTCCGCGCAGCGAAGTAGCGACTCCTACATCTGAAGTCAACATTCTCAACAAACACAAACAATGTGAGGAATTTTAAACACCACCAACTGATTACAGTTGTAGGATGCAAGCACGTGGCGAATGGAACGGTTAGCTGTAAAATCAAACACACAAATGGCGAGGGTGCGACGGGGTGTGGGATATATCCATATTTAATTATCCAGAAATGTTTAACGATAGGTTTATTCGAAAATTATTTAGTTTTCAGGGATTATACATTTGTAAGTCACAACACTTCAAAGAGGGTTCGCGGAACGCGTTTGGTATCAGGCATGGATTAACATCAATTCCTACATCTGAGTGTTTCTTCTATATGTTTTGTGTTTTATAGTTGTAATTATACATTTAAGAGCATTTTTGTCATAAACGTTTAGAACTTACTGCAGTATTTGTAAATTGCATGAAATGGACATAGAGAAACGGTTCCCATGATATAGCATCAGCGGACCAGGAAGACAAGACGTGAGTTAAATGACATGAAACCTTTACACAAAGGATTTAATATAAACGTATTTCATTTTCAGAAATTCGATCACTTGTACTGCATTGTTTCAAGCAGTTTTGAATCCAGAGATGTGTCTAGAATTTTGAAGTTTTTGCCATTTTAACAGGAGACTTAAAAGCAAATACTGCTCTTTAAAATTACTTTCTTGTGTATTTGTTTCTGCGAAATGAAAAGTAACTGATTAAAAAAACTTTGACGTGATGCAACACCTGGTTATTCAATGCTTGTAGCTACAAAATAATATCAAATTCAGGCCAAATTTATGTTCAGTTGTTTATCTTGGTTTCTATGAACTATTCTAAATAATTACTGTACCTTCGTATCTATATATTTTTTAGCTACAGTTAAATCTAGACATTTTTTATGAAATCTAAGCTACAGTACAAGCTTATATTTGATACACTTGTACAGTCATGAAGCTTGGCTGAAGATTTAAAGATGCCGACCTATCGCTGTCCGGTTCGCCATGTTGGAATGAAGTCATTTATCAATTTTACAACATGCAAAATATATAGTAAATGTTTGAGTAGAATATGCACATATATAAATATGATTAATGATAAAACTTATCAACTTTGTCTGTTGATGCCGTAGCAAGGCTTCTGACATTCGTAGCGCCGATGGATTGCTTTTATTCCCGCTGTTATTTAAAACTGTGCGCTCTTATCATGTTTCCTAATACCCCGAAGTGTCTGGCTTTTAATGATAGAAAAAACAGACAGGTCCTCAGTAAATATCCACTATATAACTATAAGTATAGCAATCGGAACAACTTTTGTTAAATAGTTTTTGTAAAAAATATTTTATGTCACAATGTTTCTGGGCTTTTTCTTGCCCATTCGTCAGGTGAAACATGCCTAACAATAAGAGAGAAGTTTCCATCCAAAATATATATTTTTGTTTTGAATATATCAAATGCCTCTCAAGAAAATCTTGTGAAATAGGTTGAAATCATATTGGAATGATACGAAAGACCAATTTAGCGTATGCGTAAGATATTGGCTTACTGATAAGGAACTCGATCCTTTATTGAACGAATGATAGATGTTGATACGATAAAAAAAATATCATTTGTTTTCAATGTGCATCACCGATAAAATCGATAAACATACGAATAAATCATATTACTATATTTCAAACGAATACATTAACATACATGATTATGTAAGGTCTATCCCTGTCATAAGCAACATGTCCGGGTATAGGTGTTGCTAATATCACACCGTAGATGTGTGTCACATGGTGATATACACCCCGGTTGTTGATTACAGTCTACAGGGTGAAGCGCACGGCAATCATGTCGGGACATGGTATGCATTACACTAACATTTTGGCAGAATGAAAAATGCAACATTTCTGAATATGCCGTCATTAGTTGCGACTGTCCTACCTATCACATTAATATGCCATCTCCGTGCTATGGGTTTCATGGAAAAGCTCGTTTTCTTCTCCACCGCTATTTAGCATTAGGGGTGGTGTGACACCCGATGAAGTTGGCGAGCTTGTAGTGGCGTAAATCAATGAGCTAACAAGCCGTTACTGTAGACGTGGGGGTCATCTTCCCCCTGACACTGAGACCCGATACCTGCCAGCAAGGGGGGCGGGGAGCACCCCCATTACAAATGGGCATTCCTCTGTCTATAGTCGCCACATCTCTCTCACTCGCCCTAAATGAGTCCATAACTGTTTCAACATGTCTGATAATTTACGGCACATAATCACAGCTCTTCTTCAACAAATAATAGGTTGTTAGCTATCTATATTCATCCAACTACCTTTAACAATGGCTTGCCAAGGAACCTGGTCGTTGCCGTGTAAGATGTGCTTAAGCCCGAGGCAGTAGTTAAAGCATTATCTAAGCTTTTACGCAAGGCGATGGGAGAGAAATCTCGCTAATGGAACGATGGTGCTTGATTTGTCCCTCTGCAAATATTTACGTGTGCTGACAATGCAATTGTTAAAAGGATATCTCTCCGACGGAAGCGATTGTTGTTCGGTATAGTCCCCGGTTACGTGTTAAGCGGTGGCGGCAAGATGATATCCGCCATATTTCTGCCTCGCACTGAATAGAAGCGTCATGCAGTGAATGTTTATCGCATTTTGATTGGTGAAGATAATTAAATACTGTCCCGAGTTTGTTATTCCCATGTCCATCTTGTCACAGCCGTGTGAGGCTATTTTAATGGCCGTAATGCGTCCGGCGACCCGCTGTCGATGTTTGGTCAGAGATTGATCATGAGACTAGGGTATAATGAACCCCTCAACCACCCGACTGAGTCAATTCTCCACGCAGCACTGTTTGCTTACTATCACGAGATTTCAATACGGGGGGTACGTAACCGCACAATAAGTTTGTAACCAGTGCATGAAAATCTAATTAGATTTGTATCACTTTGAAATGATTTATTTGGCCATTAACTCTTAAAGGCACCCTGGTCTTTTGTGAGAAGATAAAATGTATATTTAATGATAGATGTTTTTAAATATTTAAAGACTTTATAATGTATACCTGCACATGAATTTGAAGGCATGTTAGTTCACGAGTGCACGTGGCGTTGCAATGAAAAACGTTTTAATTTCCATCGTGTGCTCTAACAGGTACAGAAATTTCTTTGGCCAGTTTGAGTTTTGTTTATTCAATAAAATATATATACTTGCAAGGAGACAACTCTTGTTTTACAATTGAATGCAATCATGGCAGGTATTCTCCGATAAGTTGTTTACAGCAAATATCGTTTACAAAACCTCGTAATTTCTAAGCATCAAGATTTATGGATAGTTGTGACGTTATTGGAATATCGGTCGTCTAAAGCATCATCACAAGTGTATGCCTGCCTCTCAAAACTATTTCAATATTCTAATACTAGTATTTCATTGGGAAGTTAAGGTTTAACTGAAACTTTACAATCTTGATGTTTCGTTAGGTAACGAATTGTGTTGGTCGGATCTTATCACTGTTATAATATCGTCATAGATATACTTGTGCTTTTATAGTATTGTGATATATAGTTTACAGTCAGTATCTAAATTATCGTATTAGTATTAATCATGGTTAAGCGGCCTTAAACATGATTAAAAAAAGGAGCCAGTGAAAATAGTTTGCCGACTTTGGATAAGAAAAAGTGTTTTTATCCTCAAGCGCTATCATTGACCATATTTCGGAAAATTAGCGGGGGAATATTGTTATCGGTAAAAACAGTCTTATACATTCCAATGCATGCATTAATAATCAAATGGTGTTGAATAATTCCGCTGGATCTTGAATTAACTTCTATTAATCATGAAAATAACTCTTCAAAAAAACTATCAAGAAAATTTCATGACAAAACGAATTTCAAGGATCAACGCATGGCCGCTTACAACCCGCTAAAATAAGCAGTTATTGGATTACGCGGTTACCTCCCCTTCCGCTCGGGCGCTCGTTCCAGGCCGCCTATGTCATCAAAAATGAAAACTGCTCAATAAAGCACATAAAGCAATAAACAAACGTGTATGAAGGATGGGGGCAGGCGACGTGGTTGACCATGATAAGGCCGGTTAATAACTCGAGAGTTGTGAGGCGAAAACGTCCTGTGAAAGACACGTTATCCTGAAAACCAGCAGCCCCTAATTGTTTAAACTCAATAAACATGAATTGATTAATCAGACAAATACCGATTCGTTACAAATGCTTCAACGAGCACCGATAAATCTGTGTGTTGAAATTTCAATACAACCTGTAGTTTAACCTTGAGTTCAGACTTGGAGCTTTATTGATGTTATGAATAATGATCGCGTCGAGAAAACACATGTATGATTACTTTTATACTTGTGATTGAAGAAGTTGGTAAACAGATTAATATTGGATCACATGAAGTGAATGTTTTGTGTAAAAAAGCGTCAAGAACAAATTTTGATGAAAGCCTCTTGCTAATGCTTTGTAAAACTTTTCAACCTCAAACGTAGTAAGTATTTCACATATTGAATAAATAAAAGTTCAAAGCAAACGCATATCTTACCTACGATTGACTTACACATTCGGAACACAAATCAGGTAACGACAAACTGCTCACATATGTTCAAGCTTCCTCAGTGGCAGACTTTGAATTATTTTCAATTCAACCAAAATTCTGCCGCGTTTGTCTTCGTCAGAAATCGAGCGTCTGTTCAAATGTTTGCAAAAATATTCTTATTTGTTATGTCAATAGATTTTCCATTCCATATTTAACAATATACAGAAGAAGAAGAACAATAAGAAGAACTATTAGAAGAAAGAAGAAATGTTTATTCTTGTGTCACGCCATGCATTATTCAACAAATATATACATTCTATTTAACATTAAGTAATTATGATACACATATTTATCCATACATAACGTACGGGGCTATGCCAGAAAATGGTGAATACTATGACAGACAATGTGATCCCAAATATATCAATCTCATAAGTGTTAAAATGTTGCCTAGAATGTGTTATTTACACGAATATGAGATTTTTTTCATTTAGTTTTGATACTCGTTCATTAAAAGTATTAATGTTAGAGGTCAGAGCATTTCTTTTTAAACTGATATTGTATTATTTTCTTTCTCTATCGACCTGCGAAAAAAACTACATTTATGCGAAATAAATACCTGACATATCTTCAAATTATTTTTAAAGGGGCAGTAGCACGTTTTTCGATAATTTTATATCTTAAAATTTTCACTGATATTTGTACGTTAATGCTAAATGTATTATTTTGATAGTGTCATAAATCTCATTACACAAGCCAATAAGCCATAATCAGGGGACTAAGTATGAAGATTCACATAAAATCCATTGGCGGCCATTTTTTGTGAACACCTTTAATTCATTTTCTGTGAGATTAATAAGGAATCGCATGGCTTAACTTTACATTATAAATTTGAATCATTACTGCTCCATGTAGTTAAAATACATTGTCTTTCAATTGGAACCATTTATTTTCATTTTCCTGACATCACCTTATATTCCCACTACAAACGTGCTATTGTCCCTTTAAACCAAGCGACAAGACAGAGAACATATTGGTCACATCAACGATGCCCATAACATCGGGAGGATAACATATTATTTATAGGACATGACGGCGGAGACACACGTTCCCCTCTTTTACCTCGAGATGCTGTAGATTACCTGGCGATGTTAATCGAGATGTTATGAATATAAATGTAAATATATATAGTTCATATCGTAACATCTTATCGTAACACCGTCAACATGATGAAGTGAACTATGGAAATATATTCAACATGAAAGAAAATTCGTTACAAGGCAGTGACGATCGTTATATCATTACACTTAGATGGAGGGATATGATTGTGTTCGAATGATGTTACAAAGCTGTTCACCTTTATTGCATCGGCAAGTTTTCACACGTGAATGTTTACTGGGAAACGGGGTTTATTTATGGACTATTTAACGATAAATAAGCTACAATCATCTTGATAATGATATTTGTTTCACGTGTTCCTATGACATGTTATACATCATTTTCAGCAGATGATATTTATATATTCATGTCATATATCAGAAAAGATAAAATTCACTTGTATTTTGCAGCTTTCATGAGCTCAACAGTGTAATATTTGGAAGTAAACCACCTATAAGTTCACAACATTGTACAAGTTTGTATTGTTGAATTGTCCAGGGTATCTGTATATCACGTTACTAGCCGTAATGTAGTAACAACCGTCTGAATCACGACCACAGAGCATGGGTATCGACTGATTTACTTGAAAATAACGAAGATAAGAAAAACCACCATTTTATCTGGAAATATAGACCACATGCACAAATTAAACCTGTATATAATGATATAATGTGGCTTATATAATTTTGTTTTTCCAAACGCACAGTTTTTAAGAAAAAGTCATTGCATTCATTGAAACTGAAAGACTGGAAAAAGTGGACCCATTATATAATATTTTTTTAGGGAAAGGGCAAGTAACACATTATATATAGTTTATTCAGAACAATTTAAAATGTATAAGGAAAAGAATATGTATACTGATAAATTTCCTGTTTATTGTTTAGCCTTAGATTGTATATTTATAGTTATCCCAAGCACAGACCAGAATCGTAGATTTTCAATCCTCGCAATCTATACGAAAATATTCAAGTCTAAGGTGGCATTTAAAATCGTTTCAATAGTAACTGTTACAAGAGTATTCATGTTTTGTTAGCGCCTCTACTATGATTATTATATTGTTAAATAAGTTTATGTCGGTTACGAAGGCCATCGGCCCTTGCATGAATGACATTTTAAGTTCCAATGTTAGGCTGATCGACATTAAAGAGACAATTTAAACTATTTAGCACAATTATTAAAAGAACAATATTATTAGATATTTTGTATTAATTTTAGTAATAGTTTTATTCATTTTGATGAACTTGACCACTTAACAACTGTTTGTTTTTGTATTCTATATTCAGGAGAGACAATTGCTTCTAAGTATTACATATTAATTCCATTCAAACAGAAAGTGGACTTTTTTAATAATACCAAAATAACTAATCTAACACGCAACATCGGAATTATTTTTTTCCATCTAGCGTTACATTTTAAATTGTAATGCATTGAATTTTAGTATGCATGAATAACTCCTATTAGGTCTCAAACATTTATGCTCAATATACAATAGTCAATTCATAATATTGCTACTTATATTGTTTCTAGAGCAATCAACTCATCTCTGCTTAAAATATGACAAGAATACTGATACATTGCCAATGCCCTGTGCAATCCATACATGATTAAATCCACATTCGTTTACAAAGGAACGTAATCCTAAAGCTAAAGTAACCATACCAACAGAATCTAATTAATAACCATATGATTATTTCTTTTCCTTTTAATTTGCCTAGTTAAACAAAGGCTTATATATTCCTTCAAAACTGGTCAGCTAACCTCTCACTATCAGGAAAATGTTTCAACTACGAAGTAATAAAAGATTCTATTTATTCAGTACATTACTTTTCGGTCTTAACGATAAGAAATTAGAAATGTTCACTAGCAGACAGACAGACAGAAAGTTTTATTTCTCAACCATCAAACGGTGGTACATGAGAATATAAACAATACAAGCAAGATTACGCTGATCTTCTCGTGATTTATATATTGAAACTGGGATATACCAGGGAATCCAAAGAGAAAATAGAATATATCAAACGTGTAATCTAAATAGAGGATGAATACCATTTGATGTGTTTGTCCACCATACAGTTCGTTACGAATTATGTACATAAAGAAATAATTTTATAAGCACCCTGATACTTATAAGTTTATATGTATAACCAAAGTAACTCACATCTAGAAAATCTGTCCGTTTATATATTTATATACGAAAAGAGTTTATGTATCTGTATGGAAATAAACTATTTGATCATAATTTTGTTTGGGTAACGATCATTAGACATTAGTATCTTTATCATTAACTATAACAGCAGTACCTTTGCTAGGATCATAGTTTGCTCTCTATGGTATCAGTGTTATAACTATACATGTGTATGAATGATTTCCAGGTGTAAAATCCTAACTTTTGTGGAAAGAAAATTGTTTCAATTGCACATCTAATGGAAAGATTGATGAGTAAAATAATATTGTGTACATATCTTTGTCAAGCAGTCAAGGAATCTTCTCTTCCGCTCTGTGAAAAATATCACCAACATTTTTATTTTATTTTCGCAAATCGATACCACAAGTGTAGTATACGGAGAGCCCATTTAAACAAGATGAGAAAGATGAAATATTGGACAAAAGTGAAATATTTTCATGTATCAAGAAAGATATAAGCAATTCTAAATTACATAATTAACTTTAAAATATATATATAACAAAATACGAAATTAGTTGAATATCTTCATGCTTATATTTTAAAAATTGATATAACATTTCTATCTTTTACAAAAGGTTTTAACCACTCAGTTAAAACAGCAGATTGTTTAAGCCGTAGTGTTCCGGCACGGAATTGATTTCTGTTGAGAGACATTAAAGCTTTGGTTTAAAGAGATTTCAAACGTGGCAAATCAGTCTGTGGGCAAGATCACCGGGCTAATTACAGATCAAGACCGCTGCAACAGACTCGATTTGTTTTCAATTATCACACAAGTCGTGTTGCCTTCATTGGAAACCGATGTCGAAATCCCCGCCACATGATTGGTCACTGGCGAGAGTCATTCAAAGATAGGCCCCGCCCACTTGCAGCGAGTCTCGTATGGCGAGGTGTTAGGTATTGTGCGACTGAGCGGCTCTATCTATGTAGCTCGGGAGTGAATGAACATTAGCCAGGTGATAGTGTAGTGTTGACACAGATACACACACAACAGTGATGGGGGATTCACCACAGAACGCTGAGGAAATTAAAGATGATTTCAACGAAGACATGCCTCAAAATTTGACAAACTTTTCGATTGAAGAAATTCTAAAGCCTGAGTTCGGAGCTCGGAAGTTCAGTGTGCACCGGAGCTCCGCCTTTACCCCCGTTGATCTGAGGAAGAGTCCACACTCCCCTTCGCCCTCCCCCTCGCCTGACCCCCCAGAATCTGCTCCGCACCCCCCGGGGAAGACAGAAGGGGAAGGAATGGTGTGGCCGGCCTGGGTGTACTGCACGAGATACTCGGACAGACCTTCTTCAGGTGAGAACATTGCATTATCCCGTTTTTGTACCTTTAGGTTCAAGTTTGTCTGAACTTTAAGTGTTAAAAAATTAGAAGAAAATCATTTGGGTGAACGACATAATACATAAGAAAAACATCTTCATGACCAAGTAGGGCAATTGCAACGTTATCTTACCTGGAAATATTACCTGGAAATAGTTTTTTATTTTTTAAACTTTTTGATAGAATCACGATATTACGTGTACTGGTGTCACAATTCTTGCCTTTAGGTGAATTCTGCTTTTTACTTTGTATAGAAAATGTTCATACTAATATAACAAACAACTATATAATCCTTTTAATTGATGCAAAGTTGTTTAAATATACAAATGCAAAAATACGATTAAAGGCAATAGAAAAAATACAAAATCTTTGACGCGATACAATTTCATAAACTCCTTTTTCTTACCTGTAAACTAAATGTGTTTGACATGAAAAGGGGAAATATCCTGTAATATAACCTTCATCGTCAACAATGATATATAACTATATAAGATAAGTTTTATGTAAACATATGTAGATGAAATAATTCTGCTAATTCACCTGGTTAAAGTACCCTTTTTTAGAAATATTTTAGAGCTTTCATAAACAACTGTTTCAATCGCAGGCGATTGTGATGGTCTATCTCGGTGTCAAAATTTACAAGCATTTACCATAACAACCATCTTAGAATATAAGTAAACTTAAATATAATTGATTTAGAATATCTAAAGGATAAAAACTCATCTATGTTAAAGGCTAATGAAACATTATTAAATACGTTATGGAAACTATCTCGTTAAATGAAGGAAGGATATATTGAATGATTAGTTATTTACAGTTGTACTTGTGTTTTTTTCATGTCTAACTCTGTAAATTATGTATTGCCGGAGGTCTTAAACCAATTAACGTAATATTTTGTTTTGGGAGTCTATGTGTATCAAACCTCCTAAAACTTTAAAAAAAACGAAAATTGAGGGGGTTTTACCTGTTAGGAAACAAGAAAGTAAACTTCAGTTCCTAAATCTTATCTTAACAATACACGTTTTTTAAATAAGGTCATTTGCCCTTTGTCTCCATCATGATATACATTGTGCTAACCACCTCATCAAGTTTGACAATTTGTCAATGTTGTTTTATTGAATAAGTTCATAGTATATATTATAAATATTTTATCATTAGTAAGAACAGCTCTAACATGTTTGGGTTTATGAGTAAATTGTCCCAAAGATAGAATTTGTTGAATATAAATGCCACACTCTCAAAGTAATTATTTTCCCGCATATCATATAACTACACATTCAGTATAAAAGAACGAATATAAAACATAGCTTATTTGCAAATATAACTAAAAGATAAATGTGGAACAATATAATATGTTTGTCAATTAACACGTTCATTTGATTATTTACTTAGCATAACAAACATTAGTCGTTGTTAAAAAAAAATGTGAAAACGAAAGGTTTTAAAGCCTCTATAACGAGCATAGATAAAAAGCGAAGCAATATAAAATCATTTAGTAATTCGAGTAGAAAGGTGCTCCAAACGGTTACCTCTTCTAGTAATTTTGATTATTATTGTAATTGTAAAAACATAAACACATTACGCAAGAGATGACGAACTAAGCAGTGAACGTGTTGACTCTATAGTTACAGCTCCAACAGTGATTCAACAGCGAACTCTCTGTATCATGTTACAGCTAACCTCTCTAGCTTTCACCCCCCCCCCCCCCCTCTCTCTCTCTCTCTCTCTCTCTCTCTCTCTCTCTCTCTCTCTCTGTCTCTCTGTCTCTCTGTCTCTCTCTCTCTCTCTCACTTATGTGTCACGTATTTTTTCTGTTCACTTCTTTCTTCTCTTTTTTCTTATGCCCATCCTCTCAATAACATCACCAATTTGTTCTCTTCTGTTTGCGTTCTGCTATACTTTTCTATCGTCATTTGTTTGTGTATATTTTACACTTACACGAGTATAACGGCTATATTTTTTACAAACATCACTTAGGTCTCACAGTAAATGTTCATCTGTTTACAAATATCCATGCCGCCTCAATTTACCAAAACTGCCGATGCTTGAAATATATAAGATTTACAAAACAGTTCTCGTTTAAGACGAATGCGGAAAAACTTAGGTGTGTAAATGAGAGAGGACTTCTCTGGTATAGTATCGTCACCCGTGACGAGGTATTGTTAAACACATCACTCTTATTATTCTGCCTGAAACCCGTAACTAAGGGGAAACAGCCAGCTTACTCAACCTGGCATAAAGGAAACAACGAATTGTGAAGCTTAACTTCTTTTAAAACTTTGCGTTGCAACCATGAGACAATTGTTGTCGGTTGTAGCCGTTGTAAGTTCCGTATTCAGAATACGTTTAAAAGAATCCTTAAAACGAACTGCAAATTAGTTGAAGGTTGGGGTTGTATGATTTGGAACTCAACGTTAATGAGAATAAAGTCATAAGTGAAATACTCTTCATTACGGCGAAGAATGCACTTGATTAGATAAGAACAAAGAATCTAAAGTTCCTTTGAACAGCATGCTGCAATGCTTAGCCGCCCCAGAAAAAAACCCGAAAGGATAGAATGTTAGAAAGAAAAGTATATTAACGTTAGTATAAAGGATAATTATAACAATCTCCCTAATAGTTATAGTTTACTTATACGCACAAAATTGAGATAAAACAAAAATGGAAATTCCATAAACAGTCTTTCTATTAATGTACTACTTTTATTTTGCTGTCACTGTTTCATACGAAAGTTCCTTGCTCTTTGACGATTGATTTGTTGTAATATTTTTAAAACAAGCTTATTTACATGAAGTTCTCATTATTACTAAAACATACAAATGTTTATAGATGGGGCTTTTGTAAAATTTATTCATTATACATGCATGAGAATTAATGAAAATGATAAAAGTAGATAATTGGGGTTTGTTAATTATCATTTCGAAAGCGCAATGAGAATAGCTCACATTAGTTAAATTAACTACCAATTGAATTCTTGTCAATTTTAGAAATAGGTTAATGTTAATTTGTTTGGTATGTATACTATGCACATAAGTACAATAAATTTATCACAATTCTTAAATCGCCAAATTGATCTATATGATGTCAACAGTGCCTATAAATCAATATTTCGTCCATAAGGTTAACGAAATACATTTGTTCAATAATTGCATTATATTCTTGTCATATTTGCTTGAAAGGATTAGAAATATTTCGAATGGTTTCCTTAGTTTTTCTTACAAAAAGATGCATGGAAATTGTATTTGTTCCGAAACAGATAATAAAACAAATGGATATGATTTAGGTATACATGTAAGTGAGATCACCATAGAATTTTTATTAGATAGAGTGCAATCGATTTAATTTTAAACTGTAACAAATTTATCTTAATTTTCAAACATTTTAGAAGAAGGAACAAATCATAATAAAAGGTAAAAGATAATGGTTTAATACACGAATTATAGTCAACTTTAAATTGTCGCTTTTAGTTTTGTTATCCTCAATAATTTTGATAATATATTGAATTAAAACAAAATATTTCCAAAAAATAATACTTTATTGAATTGATACAGATAACGAGTATAAAATGTTGTCATCAAACATTAACGCCTGTACAGTAGATGAAGATACATTGATTTAAGTGTTAAAGGGGCAGTAGCACGTTTTTTGATAATTTTATATTTTATATTTGCCATTGATAATTGTACGTTAATGCTAAATGTATTATTTTGACAGTGAAAAATTCAAATTACACAAGCCAATCACCCATAGTCAGAGGACAAAGTATGAAGATTCACATAAAATCCATTGGCGGCCATTTTGTGTGAACACCTTTAATTCAATTTGTCAATTTGTGTAAGATAAAGGAATCGAATAACTAAACTGTACCTTATATATTTGAATTATAACTGCTCCATTTAGTTTAAATATATTGTCTTTCAATTGGAACCATTATTTTTCATTTTCCTGACATCACCTTATATTCCACCTAAAACGTGCTACTGCCCCTTTAAAGACCTTGAAACCTTTTTTAACATTCAATCTTTGTCTTATTCCGCTCTTTTAGTTGTTGAAATTGAGTGTTAGCGATCGGTACAAGTCAAATATAGAGAGAGATATATTATTTATTACTGTCTCACCCAATACAATACATGATTAAAATACATAAAAACATCACTTTTTTATAATTGCCACACAAAAGGGTTATGAGAGACATTTTTACTCAGAATATACAGTGCTAAAACGAACAATACATTCTTATTATTTTTACACTTCATACACACACACAAACAAAACACACAAAAATCGTGCACACCTTCTAACCAAGCAGAGATACACCCCAAATGACCATCCGCCCCTAATCTGAATATATACTAATAACATAATATACATGTAGATACATGATGTCATCGCCCGGCAAACTTGGGCATATCAGACACTAATTTAATGTCCTTTTAAAATTCAATACAAGTTAAAAGCACTGAAAGTGCTCAAATATAATGTACATAAGACAATAAGATATATATACATGATCTTATAAACATTTAATCTTTGTCTTATGACCACTCTTTTAGTGGTTGAAATATCACATTGATCTAAACACATTCCTTTCTGATAATTATCCGATCTCAATAAAAACTCAATCAATCATTTAGACATAAGGGTAAGTCAATATATCAAAACATCCGATAACCGAGTCAATAATTATCAACACACTCAATGGTAACATATTAATACTTTTACATTGTTATGGTGGAAATGAAGTGTCTTTGTCGAAACGGACAACGCTGAACACCCGCTTGGGTTTGTTTTACCACTTATGTTTGCAAACAATCCATTTTATCGTTGAATTTTCACGCCATTAAACAAACCCACTCTAATATAATGCTTAAATTCGACTGGTAACTTTCTCAATAAACACAGTTACGAGTAGTTGCGCGTAAACACTATCATCCAACTGGGTGAAATTGAGTACCCTCGTGCATATGTCAATCATTCGTGCATGTCCGTGCAATCACGGACTTCACGTGTTTCTGTTGACATGGCGAGCTGCACGTGAGCCAACTTATCGAGGTCAAAGTTCAATGTGAAGAGACCACTCAGTCGACCTATCGCCCCTCTTCAAAACTGATAAAACAATTAAAGATTATTTGATGTGTTGAAGAGATAAACGTTGATGTTTGACGTGTCAATTTCCTTATCATGCAGTTACGCGGTTCAACACATCTGAATTCAGTGTATTGTTTTAATGTAAATAATTTTAATAGAATATATTTATCTTAGGAAACAATCGGTTAATTTGGTGTTTCAAAGGTTTTATTTAGCATTTGAAAAATAAATAATCGTAAAATAGAATTCTAAATTTGCTTTGCTTTTATTAACTTGAATTAGCTTTAGTTACATGTCCAGCCATTCTCTCCCCACAGAGGCAGATCAAGTCATGAAATGCTGATACAGCCTCTGTTATATTACGCCGAGTTTGTGGGATAGAATGGGAGATTCCTGATTGGAGGCAATCAAACTTAGTTGTGCAATCAGCGACGCTGTTTGTTCTTAATCATCATTTTGGTTACTGAATCATGACAAAGGAATTATGATATGAACCACCCTTTCCATTCGAGAAGCGTTATCATTTGATACAGAGATTCAAATGCATTGTGATGCAATGTTTTTCCGCCAGGGGAAACTGCCGGAACCCCCGGATTTTGGCGTAATATAACATAGAATGTATCAACATTTCATGACTTGATCTGCCTCTGTGGAGAGAGAATGATGTCTAGCGTAAGGTTATGATTGAGGAATATCGCTATTATATGAACATCATATGGAACTTCCTTATTCATTTCCGACATTATATTAAATAATCTCTAACTTGAAATCGAATTTTTGTAATATACATCGTCATCATTGTAAGAAACTTTAAAACTTTTCTAATGGTTGCAATTAGATAGTTTCACTTGCACGATTTTCTGTTTATTGTCTTCTTAGTTTGGAGGCTCTTATACATTCATTTACTTTAAATAGCAACACGAAACTCGAACTATTTATTACCTGAGTGATAGCAAGAGTATCTATATATTGGAACGAGTTTGTATTATACGATTTTCATATATTATATGTACTTGTTCTCTAATATGTTTTTTCGTATCGAAATTAAAGCGCCTGTGACAGGCCTTTCGTTGGACTTCAGGTTAAAACAGCCACTTCATGAGTCGTTTGCAGTCGCATTTGACAAACTTTACAAATATTTCATTTTATCAAGAAGTATCGACTGTATTATTTTGAAAATATCAATGTTGTATAGCGACAACAAGAAGGCTTGCAGTCACGATAATCATTGAAAACCAGACAATAACATGCGTCAATCAGGAAATTTATCGAAAGCAGTCGGATTATTTGATACGAGTTGACATTGAATTGTATGTTATATTAATAGTATCCATGTTAATGTACAAGTGAACTCGTGCTTCCATAAATAATTAAAGTTTCATAATGGATTGCGGAGCAATGATAGGGAATGAAGGCTGATGACTTTATATTTTATTTTGGTAAAAAGAGAAATGATGAGGAATGTATGCCCTGAAAACTACACCAATAAAATTTATTTAACTTAAAAATACTGACTTTAAATGTTATTTTGGTATGTAAAGCCGGTAGGCCTACACATAACTTCCTTATCAAGAAAAATATTAGAAGGAAATTATTCTACCATTCTATCCCGAGGTGTCATTAACTGGTTAAACTCGTGCAAGGAAATCTCATTATAATTATACTGCGTCTAATTTCTGGTTTCTTTTGATTGGGAGTTAAAATCTCCCCAATTACACCATATTAAAACCAAATCAGGCCAAGAGGGCCAAGAAGCCACCGGCAGACATAACCGATCCTGGGTGTGCTTCCTCATAAAGACCACAACCCGTGTCCTGGAAGCATACAGTCGGGTGTGAACTAAATGTTCCAGCCAAAATTAACAAATCGGTGAGAAGTGCGGGTGTGGGTAAAATAAATCACAGTTCTTCTCCATATTTGAGGCGAACCATGGAGCCCACGACAAGCCGCAAATGCAGCCGCTTTGTTTTCAATGCTACCCAACTTCCACGATAAATGAGGCTGCGGAACTTGGGTTGACGCTCATATAATTACTTGGGTCATATTATAGCCAATCAGATATAATAGATTAGTCAACTGCTTAGCCTATTAGCTCGGAACCGGCCTTTAATGGTATAATTAGTTAAGTCGTTCGATTATTAAGTCGCAAGTCTGAGCGAAGACAATCGGAGCAAGTACTACTTTCACACCAACTCATTTTACCGCGAGACGGGCGTCGGTTCAGGTTGGAGCTGAAAGTTTAATTGATGAGATCGGTGTGTAATTACAGCGGTCAATGTCGGTGGGGCGGTCATAAAGCGAGCCCATTTGTCCACCCTCCACCCAGACACCTGATTTGGAAGCGAGTGAGGCGATTAACGCCTTCCATTCGAGTCAGAGCTTCAAATCTGGACGAGAAAATTGACTTGGAAAATTAGTCTGGCTGAAGACTTGACGTTGGAGCAATATCGACGATCAGTTGTCAAGACAGTACAACACATGAAAAATGACTGGCTTAGATAGAGTGTTCTAATTGGTTGAGGTTAAATCCGGGTCACTCCGATGGACGAATCCGATGAAGGGTCTGTGACTAGCTGATCAGCATGGCATAATCCGCATGATCTATTTCTTCTGTCCAGATTTGGAGCTCTCTAAGTCTCTCTATCCGAGAATTGAAAGAACGTCCACCAATAGCCACTCAGGGAATAACGTACTTACCGACTATCGACTCGCCCATAGTATAGCATTTCTACCTAAAACTAAAACTCATTTTTCAAATGTCCGATTTGCCGACTAACTGTCATGCTAGTACATTATCAATGGACTTTCAACACGGCAATGATACACATGTCGGTTCGGCCTCATCAAATACGTCTATTTGGCTACATACAAAGACAAATTGGTATTAGACGAGAGGCCAAATGATATTTCCTCTTATCTCACAACAACTTCGCTTTGTTATAAACATGTGTCTAATATAGATCAAGAATTGATTTACAGATGTCATGTTTTCCCGTGACATCTGTAAATCAGTGCAAAATATGTTTTACTATTGTCAGTGAGATTTGTGAGGTTAACAAGTTAATAATAACCATGAGAACACTTTATGGATAAGTCAATTTAGGATTCACGATATTTCATAAACAGGTAAATGAATCATATACAATTTGTGTTGGACATATTTTGCGATGATCAACATTATGCATAAGAAATCAAATCATTGATGCGGATCATTTTTCGACTTACAGCACGTGCATAATATACCCTTTATTGTCAATATAACATAAAACTATATACAATGTCATTGTGAATTCTTATTGCGTAATTATGTCTGACAACGTCATTTTGTTAGTTAAACTTTGATAATGTAATTATGAATATTTTGATTAGATAGAAAAAGTAGAAAACCTTTTGTTATCCTGACGGTTACGAACTTCCTTTGTTTAACTAGAATTACTTTGACGTTCCCACATAATCGGCGAGAGTTGTCTCCCTTTATTCTAATGAAAATGGCAGAAATTATATTGCTTGTTTTACCATATGTCATTCTTATCCCAGCTACGCAAACCACATGTAAGGGACATTAGGGATGCAATGCCTTCCGCCATGCAAGAGTTCTCTAACTTCCTTCTAACATGTGATCGTGAGTAACATTGTTTGTCAGGTAGACAGATCAGACCGAAATGAAAGAGCTTCATAACACATTTTATCATTCAGAGGTTTTTTATATAATATATATGCTGTAAACCATTTTTTTACCTTTTTCAGTATTTCTAAGACAATGATGTTTATGAACTATTGTTTAGATTTGATACGAACGTAACTGCAATCTATTGTGATGTGAATTCAAAATGTCTTTATTTGCTCAGCCCCAAATGAACATAAATACTGATGTTTCATGAAAATCTAAAATTAATTATATACAGAAGCCTAGATTACATATATGTTCAATTTTATGCATACTTATATACCTATCAACCATTAATAACCTCTCTGGCTTCACGTGCATTACCAATATTACTCGTGATTTCGGTCAGTTTCGCGACTTCATATTTTCACTTAATACATTTATTTACTTTAAAGGGGCAGTAGCACGTTTTTAGGGGGGAAATAAGGTGATGTCAGGGAAATGAAAATTAATGGTTCCAATTAAAAGACAATGCATTTAAACTAAATGGAGCAGTAACAATTCAAATATATAATATAAAGTGTAGCCTTGCGATTCCTTTTTCTTACAGAAAGTGAATTAAAGGTGTTCACACAAAAATGGCCGCCAATGGATTTTATGTGAATCTTCATACTTCGTCCTCTGACTATGGCTAATTGGCTTGTGTAATGAGATTTATGCCACTATCAAAGTAATACATTTAGCACTAACATACAATTATCAGTGAAAATTTTAAAATATAAAATCATCAAAAAACGTGCTACTGCCCCTTTAAGCAACATTCGGTAGTTTTCGTTCCAATGGTATCATAGATGGAAGTTGGAGCATGTGTCTCCATCAACTCGAGACGTGACTCTTCAACGCAACTCATTCTTCTTATGAATCCTCACTCCATATACCCGTATCGTTTGCAGTGCCGTATGATAAATTCGGTAACAGAAGATGATTTGTTTAGACATCCGCATAACCTTATTTGTAGTCCAGCTTCAGGACTGTAAATAAAAAGGAGCCTTTAATACAGTCTAGGTTCTTCTTCAGCAAGTCTAGGCTACAGCAATTTACATATGAAATGAGACGAAGAAAGAAATAAAAATGTTGAAAAGCATGTAATTATTTCAAAAATAATACATTTCATGTAATTATTTCAAAAATAATACATTTCATGTAATTATTTCAAAAATAATACATTTCATGTAATTATTTCAAAAATAATATATTTCATAGACTAAATTTTAGTCTACCTTATTTGCATTAAAAGAACATGTTTCAATCAATGATGCTTGCTCCTGGTATGACAACTGAAACTGAACCCGAGATTCGTTCATATGTTTTTGAATCATTGTAACTCTTCCTGTTTTTCGAATTTATTTGTAATGTAAAATTATTCATGGGGTTTGATATCGGACTCCCACAGGAAAACTCTTTGTATGCAGCTCGTTCAACAAGCAATTCTTTTGGACGACATTTTCAAGGTTTTCAAGAATTTTATCACTGAAAAACAATCGAAATTTATCGAAATCATCTTAAATTGATCCTGATTCGCATTGCTCATACAAAAAAACTGTGACTGTGAATTTTATCTTTAATGTTTCGGCATTTCTATCAGCAGACTCCGTTATGAATCATACATGCTAATCTTGGGAAATATGTTTTTTTTATATTTGTAATATACACAAAGTCCCACCAGTGGTGGCGTTTTTTTTAGAATAAATAGAAGTTGAACCAGAGTAGTGAGCGTTTGTGACTTTGTTTGATATTGTCCTCAAAGTAAAAAAAATAGCCGAGGATATAGGCCGAGTCCCCTTCACTAAACACACCACACACAGTGAATTCTGCACAACCAAGCATATGGTGCAGTGTGATTTACTGCTCCTAGTCATTTGCCTCCAGGTACTGATACTCTTTATGTTATCACGGCAGATGAATACGTATGAATCAGTGGACAAATGTTGTCACGTTAACGTTTCCATGTCGTAGTGTAATCCATTTGCACAAATTATTGTTACCTATAAGTAATCCTACACGACTGTGAATTGACGAACAGAAACAGATTTTCCACTCCGTCCGAAGCCTGTATGGCGACTGTGTCGCGTTTAATCTGAGACTATGGTACATTGTTCGCTGCTACGGCACAATTCGTGTTAAACTTGCTCATTGTTATACAATTACAAAATGCTAATGCACTGTTTTGCGGAAATTTGATATCGACACCTAACAGCAATAAGAGTACACTTGAAATTCAAACCTTTTCTTGACACTTACAATATCGTCTCTCCTTAAAATGTATCGTTTAAGATTTTTTAACAGATATTCGTATGTCAATGAAACAAATGTTGCAGATCTATCTAATGATGAATTAATTAGACGCACACGTTATTCACGTGTGGATATCACTTTTGATAGATGCATGTGACCTTACATTTTTAGATGTAAAACTTTTTGAAAAGCCGTTGAGTTATTTGCATGATAAAATCTGAATTTTTATTTTTATATTTCGCACGTTTATTAATAAATTTATGCAGAAATTTGATAAAATCTTAAATTTTAATTGGTTCTTTCGTAACGCTATATTCTGGAAACGTATTATAAAACATTATTAAAACCTTTTCATTATTTATTTTATGCAAATGATATATCTTATTCTGTCCTCTTCATTTATGAGCATACCAATGTATAGTTTGACCCATGTCTAATGTCTGCTTTCTCTGCAGGGCCTCGGTCACGGAAGACAAAAAAGCGCGAGAAGGTTGAAGACCCCCTTGAAGACAAGCGGCCCCGAACTGCCTTTACAAACGATCAACTTCAGCGTTTGAAACGAGAGTTTGAAGACTGTCGTTATCTAACGGAGCAGCGAAGGAAAGACTTAGCATCATCACTGTGTTTAACCGAGGCGCAAATCAAGATCTGGTTTCAGAATAAACGTGCTAAAATTAAGAAAACGACGGGATCAAAGAACCCCCTTGCCTTACACCTAATGGCACAGGGGTTATATAATCACACGGCCCCTGACTCTAGATTGACTTTGACGTCATAGTGATTGCACTGACAATATGTGTTATAGGAAGGTATTGTATTATCACGCACCTTCTCCACCAATGAACACTGGTATAAGGGATGAACACAACTATGACGTCATCACTATTGTCACCGTGTGTGAAGGGAAAGTGGATTTATATCATGCATCCTATAACACTTGTTAACTATGACGTCATAATGATGAAATCATTTTGGACACCGTGTGTGAAGTGATAGGACAAATCTGAAATGACAGTGAAAACTATTTATTTAAAGGTGCAGTTAGGTGTATATATGTGCAGATTGGACAGGAGTCAGCTTTTAAACTTTCTTCGTTGAAACCCAGAATTCGAAGCAAGTGACCTCCTCGCTGTTTGCCCTTGGACGTTGCTGAAACCTTGACTCAATCTACGTCTATGAATGGTAAGGGTCAACTGATCTCTCATGCATTTCTCGTTCAATTTGCAAATGTACTCATACCTAGAAACAGGTTGTCTTTCCATCAATATCTGAACAAAAAACACCCGTTGTTATGTCAACTGAGTATTCCCATTGAATAAACTTCTCAAAATCAAAACGACCGATAAAAAGAATTTTCTTTGTATATTTATGAAAAGAAACAAGCATTCAAACTTTAAACGCTGCAATTGGAAAATTAAATTTGGTTATCATATGATATTTGGTTATTAATAATATTCACACAAAAATGTATTTCGGCTTCGCGTTACATATAAGGGCGGTAGATTTTGATTGAAAGCTAATTCTACTCTCATCTAGTATTTTTACATTTTATGGCATGGTTTATATCAATATCAACGTGACTTTTGTTTTGACACATTTTAACAATCCAATATCGAAATACTTAACAAGGAAAATGTCGACCAGTCTCTGTAAGTCAGAAGGACCCTAGCTTCTGAAGGAGGAGTAGACTAAATTAAGCTGTGATAACCTGTCACTGAGGCTGCACGTACACCCGGAGTCCCGTCTCTCTACCCGGTACACACCGCGCTCTGAAGCACGTACACATAGTACACATGTGCATCGCTCTCATCTTGTGTACTGACTCATAGCCGTGGCGTGATAACGGACACTAGCATAGTGCATACCCGTCTAGAGTCACTCGTTGTAGATAGATGCAATCTGTTCTTGTATCACACGTTAAGTTCAGCAACTTAGTTATGAGTGAGGTAAATGTAGTTTGCCTATGCGTTGATAGTGTGAAAACTTGCGAATTATTTCATTTTTCAAATATCCTGTTTCGTTTGTTATAATGAAAGACCGTTCGAAACGTTATCCTGATAGGTCATAATCTGTAACGCCCCGTAACAATTTTATGTGAAATCATAAGTCATAATTTCAGATGGATATGATTAAATTAAATTTCCCAACAATTACTGCCAGAAATATTTTGTTTTAAATATTCATATATTCATTCGTTACTATCTAAAGAAATAAATTAATTATTCGATAGAAAGGATTCTGTACATGTCCGTACTCATTATGATTATAAATATGTTGAATGAAAATGAACATCAAATACAACAAAATTCTATCAAAACTGTTCTGTACCGAAAGTAGATACAAATATGGATAACAACTAAGCCATGAAATACTGTTAGACGTGAAAGAGAGATGTGATGTGAGCTAGGTATTACCTTTGTTACTCTAATTGCATTCACCTGTATATACCTGAAAGGTGTCACGGCGTTAGATTGATACATCAGCGGAAAGCGCTTATCTAGCTCCTCGAGTGTTGGTACGTGAATTGTGACATGTTAATAACCACCATCTACCTGTCAATTGCATCTCAACTCGGACAGATTAAAGGGGGCGTGATGATTAGTTCATTTGGGTGCGAGTATCAGTTTAAAATTAACTAATGGATTCAAGTCATCAATTTATGGGCTGATAATATAGTTGATTTTGCCCAGGAAGAAAAGAAGTGTCATGCATCAGGGGTTTGATAATAAAAACTGAATGTTAAGAAACGGGTTTTTTATTTTTTGCTTATTGAATTTGGACAATAAAGATATTGTGAATATTTTACTATGACATTTTGATTCAATGCAGTACAGTATGTTTACCCTTTCGTGTATGCCCCTGCGCCTAGATTTTCGAAGTTATCTTTGTGTTAAGATAGTTGTAAGATATACATTAACATTGGCCTGCGATCATCTTAGCACTAAGAGAGCTTCGAAAATCTAGAATCTGCTCTGTAACGTCCGTATTTCATTAGCATTTCAAAGTCATTTTTGTTCATTTGCGTGTTCTTCTTTTGCAGATAGACTGCCTTACTGAGAGGACACGAGATGCAGAGAGACCACTGCCCCTGGGAATGACAATGGCCTGGGAATAATTCAGCTGTTATGTCGGACTGTCATTGCATAGGGGTAACAATGGATAGACAAGACTTACTACAGGGGAAACAATGAATAGACAAGATTTACTACAGGGGTAACAATGGATAGACAAGACATACTATGGGGGTAACAACGAATAGACAAGACTTACTATAGGGGTAACAATGAAAAGACAAGACTTACTACAGGGGAAACAATGAATAGACAAGACATACTATAGGGGTAACAATGGATAGACAAGACATACTATAGGGGTAACAATGTATAGACAAGACTTACTATAGGGGTAACAATGAATAGACAAGACTTACTACAGGGATAACAATGGATAGACAAGACTTTCTATAGGGGTAACAATGAATAGACAAGACTTACTACAGGGGAAACAATGAATAGACAAGACATACTATAGGGGTAACAATGGATAGACAAGACTTACTATAGGGGTAACAATGAATAGACAAGACTTACTATGGGGGTAACAATGAATAGACAAGACTTACTATAGGGGTAACAATGGATAGACAAGACATACTATAGGGGTAACAATGGATAGACAAGACTTACTATGGGGGTAACACTGGATAGACAAGACATACTAAAGGGGTAACAATGGATAGACAAGACTTATTATATGAAGAACTATTGATGAAATTTAATAGGTCTCTTATTGTACATAAGATATCTGTCAAAGTCGACAATGTCACAAAATTGTAAAAACTGTATGGATGATAATAAAATGTGACCAATTGCTTTCTCGTTTTTAATTTTGTTGACAAAGTCACTATGAATAAGGTTAATTCCTTCTTTACTCATGTACGTGTATGTTGACAATGTCGAATAATAATCACAAACATTTTCACCAAATGCTTTTTTCATCAGCTACAACTCCATTCTTTCAAAACATTTTATCATTCCACAAAGTTGTTCCCTAAATTGTGATGTGATCTGGGAACCAGGCAGCCACAGTGCAGCGCGGGAAGAAGCACGGTCTACTTTTGTCAATAGAGTGTTCTTACTAAAATGAAAGTGAATGTTTCAAAATGATAGACAAAATTACAAATCAAATTCAGCATTTCTTCAACGAGCGCATCATGTTCGGTTAAGCAACCCGAATCCAATTCCAAACCTCACATTTACAAAAGGTATCCCACAAATATGGCCGCAAACAGGTTTCGCTTGCTATGAGATAATTAATAAGATTAGACGCATCTTAGAACTATTTTCTGGTTTCTGCGGCAACATCGAGAAAGTGAGAAAATTATTCGTCATGTTAGTGTTGCATTCATGTCTAAATCTTTCCCTTCTCACAGCTTTTGAGTTACGGAGGTATACTATTGCCTTCATCTATGTATCATTCACCCATTGAACAGATGATCCGGCACACGGAGGTTATAAGAGGACGACACGGATTCGTAGAGTCGCAAGATTGAGACACGTTTGCTCTACGAAAATCTATATTCGCATATATTCAGAAATATTTTGACATGTCCAAAATGTATCTGCACTGTATTACCGATTTTGCTGTCGCAGATAGAAACCTCTACCAACTGTACAGCCCCGGTACTTTGCCATTCTCACTTCTTTGAGAGGCATTTAGAAGCTGGTTGTTGCAATAAAGAAGTTGACTATCCATAAGAATTTGTTCTTTGCTATTCTCACTCGATGAAACCGGCTTGGTTACTTGGAATCATCTGCAGCATCTACAGAATTTCCAACTGAAGAGAAAAGGGTTTAATAATGAAGATCAAGTTGGTCAAACGTGTTTGTAAAAATATATAGATTTCGAGTATTGCATGGATTATGTCCACATGAAACTACATGTAAAAAATAGTTAATAGATTCAGTTCAGTTGATGATGACAAGTGTGTTGGCCTGCATGCACTTATCTCATTTAGCTAAGGTGTTCGTATTCAATATGGTAGCTAAGGGCCAAGGGTAACATTCAACTGTACAAGCTATAGTTTTGACTTTTTGAATCATAGATAATACACAATCTGCGCGTAAATGGGAATACTATATTGTCCCTACGTAGTTCGACTCATTAAACCCGTTCTATATAGTTGCTGCTTTTAAAACCAACATACTAAAAAGGCTTTACTTCTATCATACAGATCTAACATAATGATTTCAAACTGAATACTCGTTCAAGTGAATGTTGAGCTTGTTTCTGGGTACAAATTACGGGTTTTCAACTGTAAACATATGAGCCGTATGCTCGTACATGGTTTGGAGGTAGTTAAGCTCTAAACTTGGTGTAACTAGTAGATCATCAAAACAAGTTCGTACTTGAACCTGCTCTAAACAACCTGGTTAAAGTTGAAAATGGTAACCTGCCTGGGAGGGCTTCAGCAAGGGTTTGAGACTGTGGACCATTACTTTGTAAAAACACATCAAACACATTTCAAGAATGTTGCACAAAATTTAGATATTTAGAGAGTGTTGGGGTGGTTTGATCACAGTGCATGTTACATTGCTAAATGAGTCGAGAATGTGACGGTTATTTTGTAAACGCCTCTTTAGGATTCACTCGAAAGTATACCGGTCACATGATCTTCTTAGATCTAAGGAAAAGGGCCAAATCGCCGGTTTTTCATAGTCTGAATTTTTATAAAAATTGATAACTACATAACAAAACTTGTATTGAGAGAACTTGTCCGAACATATCAACAAATATAAAGGCACACTTTGGGTATTTGACATAATTATCCTGGCACACTCGTTGTTTCACACATACACTTCATACCAAATGAACACAGAGGGAAACCAATCAAGTACAATACTGGACAATAACTATCACTCTATATCCTACACCACGGCCACGCAGAGAATCGTCATCATTGTGCTGGCCTTGTGGCAGAATATTGCCAATAGCGGAATCCATCACCATTGTAATCGTCGTCGTTAAAGTCAAGGTCATTTCTTACGAATGCAATGTTTTGCAGCTCAGAAAATGCAACAATGCAACGATATTGACTCCAAGATCTTGATTAAGAACTAGATTTTTCACTTTTTGGAACAGTTAAGGAATGAATTGTGATAATACCTTTACGTCTGGTCCATATAAGTTTGGCTTACTAAAACTTGGTATTCATAATACAGTTCAACTTCGACCAACGGTTTGAGTTTCACAACGCTGGGTACGATCATACGGCCCAAAGAGTTTCTGAATTCGTCTACCATGGGTTTGTCGATAAAAAGAAACAAGAACAACACAACTACTTTTCAAACGGCCCAGTTTTACACACCTGCTTAGAAAATTAGTAAATCATTATGTATCGTATTTGTTTATACTTACAAAATAGTTGTCGAAAAGAAATGTTGACTAGAGAAAAGTATAGCAGTTTTGTTGTCCACATTTATAAATGTTTACGACAATCAAGTAATACGAGGATATTAATTGATTTCCACTTCTTGATCAAGAAAACAAAAGGACAAATCTGGCCTAAGCGAGATACAAAACTTATCACTTTCTCAACATGAACATAATTGTTGTGGATAAGAGGAACTAAATTTATAGAATTTTGATGTGTTTTAAGGTATTTGGTATTTTGATTAATGCTTGTTATCAAGACATAGTAATCTGAAATGCAATACTAGCAGAGAAGATATGTTTGAATTGACTTGTGAGACAAAGCTTACGTATCGTTATGTTTGATAAATATGAATTCATCAGACACCGATTATATAAGCTTCATGCTGGTTAGATATTATTTATCAGACACCAATTATAAGTTCATATTGTAGTTATCACATTACATAAGGCATAAAAAGGTAGACAGTGATAAGAGAGATTACTTTCCTAAAATATTGACACAACAATAAGCTATCAAAATATATATAAAATTACAATGTTCATATTCCATTTTATCAGTTTTATGTTTTCCATTGATACCATTGAAACATGTTGGAGTTTTGATTGGCTTCGTGTCATTTTCATCTTTTGATTATGTAAAACTGTATACTAGTAAACTTTTCCAATTGTTATCTATATACATTTATATATGGATTTTATCGAAATTCAAGGGAGAAAACATGACAAAAGTCTCAGATTTAATTGCATTTCATGGTTGGGTTATCAACGTACATGTATATCCTTTTGGGTATGATTATATATGTCTCAGTTTAATATAATCATCTGGTATTTCCGATAACACATATAATAATAATGCATGATATAAAAGTGTAATTTTTCATGGCGTTAAAAGAACATTCAGTTTATTTCAAACAGACGGTGTTTCCTTCTCGACGTTTGCAAGACGTGTATGGTATCAGGTGTAGGGAACTGATACCCCATATAGATAACACACCACATATTATTTAACATAAGACGACTATAACTATAATGTATTATAAATGATACACATGTAAGCTATGATTAACTGATGTGTATCGCTGGTTAATACAGCCTTGCCTTGCCAGTGCTACCCTTAAGCTTAGAATTTACTTTTCATCTAAGTGAGTTATGAGCTTCTTGCTTAGCCCTTCGCGATGAAAGAAGGAAATGCTGACAACAGCTGTGATCTGCACGCAACAACAAAGCGACAAAATTACACCATTTCATCTTATATTTACCAAAAAACGTTACGTTGAGTTCAAAATGAAATTCAAAATTAGCTTTCAATATCTTTAATAACTATTTCCAGAGTGTATTGTTTCCCTTTTATAATTTGTCTTTGTAATAAGCAAGGTATTTCATTTCACTTATGCATTTGCAATGAATTGTCGTTTTCAGATGGTTAACCGATATGATTAGAGAATTACAGCTGCTACCAATAATATTTCCCTTTTACCAAGATGCCGTAGCTCGAAGATAGAAAGGTATTTCAGTATGTGTTATACTGCTTGGAAATTAGATTCATCACGAGAAATGGTTTAACTGAATACCATGATTGGTTTCTTCGAAACGCGTTGCCGCAATGATGTTTCAAGGATTTTCTTTCAAAATCAACTAAGTCTTAGCCAACTAAGTCTTTCTCAAGAAAGGTAGCCTACGACAGATAACATCAGCTCCTTCTGATACTTACTGGTTCTACAGCATAAATCTCAACAATTGTGGGTCAGGACTTCCCCCTGCATTCTGCCAGTCGTTCTAATATCTCTACCATACCGGTAAACCAGTCTAGAAGTCGCACATCTCCAGCGGGCCGACTTGAGGTGCCGAGACTACCGCAACTGTATCAGGTAGTCGCCGCTTTTTGTGAACAGGGCGATACAATGTTCATATCCGATTTTATCAGTTAACTTTGTGTTTTATGATTTCACACGTTTTGCTCGTTGGTCCATTAAACAGAAACTATATTTGGTATTGTGTTTTTGTCGGCTTACTTCTTTCTGCTAAGCAAAGTGTCAACGCCGATCTCGATAAATCAGTTTAATGGCTGCTTGCTATTATGGTGCGTACAGCCCCTGGTCTGCGAGAGCTCTGTACTTTTCACGTAAGGGTCTGAGTCAGGGACACGTTCTTTGCTAGCGTCTCTTTGTATAATAATGTGATACGCCTTTCGATTTAGATATACGTTTTACATTAAAATTATTTAGCATTTTGGTGTAATCATGTTTCACAGAGGGCTCGCCAGGGTAGCATTTAAGCGTCTTGATTTACGATCTGAGATATGTATTATTAGATTTGTATCCATACTGGTGGAAGACGAACGATGATGACACAGTAATGACAAAAACCTTGACAAACGTGTAAAGTTGTGCTTCAGATATGGCAGCGATTGTCTGTGCAAGGTGGCCACGACCTGAACTGATCGTATCTGTATATCACGCACATTTCGTAACCTTCGTTTGCTTGTGACCCGTGCATGAGATAAATAAATTCGCCTCGCATTAATGATCAAAAACTTCGGAAGCATGCATTTGCTGTCATGGTTATTGTTAAAAACATCTGCTTTTACTAAGTAGAAAACATCGGCCAACTTTTGATTACCTTTTAACGACCACGATAATAGTTCCCATTCAAAAAGGTGTGAATCGAAGAAAAAGGGCGATAAAAGTGTAAGATTAAATGAATGACAAATGTAATACGTACCCCTATCTGAAAGATTCTTATTGAAACATTCATCAAGCGTAGAGGCTATGACCGGTAGGACGATAAGGGCTCTGTTTATGACAGTCGATCAGATCTGAGGAACTAATCATTTATCATGCTCTACAAAGCCCAGGTAGATTCATACATATCAACGGCTTCTCTTCGTCTACTACTATCTAAAACTCCTTTGTTGATACACTGACATGATGTATTTAGATGTACCTTCACAAGGCTAACAAATGTATCATGAATACTTCATTGTATCAACATAAACTGAATATAGAGTGACTTACCAAGCACGGAGGGCCATCCTTTACCTACATCAAGTCTGCTAATGGCATATAAAACCGAAAATAATTTCAAAATCAATGTTTGTTTGCGCACCGCCCATTACTGAGCTCGTACAATCTAGTTAGATCAACATATCCATATTAAGTAGTTCCGATCGAGTCTATATCTTGGATCTGAATAAATAATGCCACCATACAAGATAGATCTATTTTAAGTTTTGTACCTTGATAGTTTCGACTTGATCACTTCGTGCTGACCGCATTGACGCGTTAGGTCTTTCCATAATGCAACACTTTTCCATGGAATTCAATTCTTTATGCAGTGATGGTCGTCTTATTTCTGCGTTATATCATTTAAAAATCTTATAACGATGCCTTACAATTATTTTTTGGTGTGTTTTCTAGTGGCAGTATAAAGTATTTTCTTGTTTCTAAAACATATTGACACATATAAGAACATATAAGATAAGATTATATATTATTAGCCGAATGGGAATTCTTTTTACTTTCACAGATTCATACAATTAACAAATATACAACATTTAAGAACAAATCAAACATTAATATACATTTTTGGCATAAACCATAAACTTGGCATTACTGTAGATTTAAATAAACAAAATAAAATTGTGAGCGCTAAAAATGGAATTTACGTAAAGTGCATGATAATTATTTATCACAGTTGCTATTAAGAAATCCATTATTGTTTTCTTATTGAATACAACCACTGTTGACACTTCTTGTAGATTCTTGTTATTTGTGTCGTACGGCATTATCAAATGCATCACATTAATGAATAATGGTAACCAACTGTAGTGTGTATCTTTTGTACCTCAGTTTACAATATAATTTAATTAACATTGTGAAATTACTTGAATTCCAAATTTATAGCATCAACATGATATTAAATAAAAAAGAAACTTACATAATGCATATTTTAAATGAAGTATTGACTTTGCGTCAAAAAAGTAAAATAAAAAGGTTGTTTCTTTTACTATGAAATAATTCAATGTCGATAATTTTGCAAAGTAAAATTTGGAAAATCAACTTTTATAAAAGTATTTATTATGAATAAGTTCATGATCTTAGATGTTGAAAATTATTTTATCAAGAATCATTTTGTTTAAGGCAGTTATATAATAAATATAATAACATTTTTAGTGAAATAACCTAATGGGACAATGTTCACATGGTTATAAAATGAATTGTTTTTTAAAAAATCTTTTAAATTCATTCAAAGGATAAGATGAACGGGCATTGACCTTAATGGGGAAAAATAACATGAATAATAATATATGAATAATAATAATGAACTCATTTGCATATCAATACCAAGTAAGTACATTTTATCCTACCGGGTTTCCAGCTTTGCTTGCTAAGCTCTAACATACCTATATCCTTGTCCGAGCCCGCATACTTTGAAATGGTATGCTGCATACCGCGAAATGGTAAATGATAATTAGTATCTTACGAACATGTCATTGACGCTATATTAGAAGAATATTTGTTAAGTGTTCATTCTTCGCAGACACGTTAAATAGTTTTAAATGAGATTTTAATTTACGATTTTTTTGAGTACCAATAATTAATCTCACAATTCAATGTCACACATAGATAGCAAGCGAGCGTCATCATAAATGGGTTCCTAATCTACACTGTAGTAGTTGGTACGTAATGATCGAATTACGTTGATATGTGATAGACAGCAAATGCATCGATTTGCATGTGTAACAATGCTCACTTTAAAATGCATTGTCGTTAAAACGTTCTGTTTTTGAGCTCATTTGAATTTGAATAAGTACAATCATTTCTTTTATCACACATAACACATATTGTGTATTTTGATGAATGACTGTTTTGCATAATGTTCTTAACCGTATCATTATTAAAGTGATCATTAAAAAGCAATGAATTTGTTACACACACCTGAAATAGGTCTTTTTATTGAAATATGGCATGGCAATAACTGCTCCATGACTTTTTACTTTAACAAATAGAATTATTTTAAATTTGTTGAATAGACAGTTTAAAGTTTATCGAGGCGATATTTATTCAAAATCCTTCACTAGCAAAGTTGTCCTTTGATGAATCACCTGAATTCAAATTTGATCAATTTATAAAGATTAATACTTTGAATGTGTTGGGCTTAACGAATTCTAGGTTACTTCCAATTAGTGCACGATCAAGTTTAATAAAAAACCACACTGCTATCGATTTAAACAAACCGATTCTACAGGGGTTAATTTAAATTTGTACAAACGTAGTAAGGGAACATATCTATTATTACATTTTTCGATGCAATTGACGCGTGTTCAATTTTGTTGTTTAATTCGAACTTTGACTTAAGTTTGACCTGAGGGGTCATTTCATGCAGTCAAATCGTAAATTACTTTCAGCATTCGTAATGTCGTTGAACGCGATAGTACATGTACTCTATTGACTGAATCGTGTTCATGTGGAAATTTAAACTATTGAAGTTGTACTCCTTTAAAACATGCAAAAGGGAGCTTTCCTTATTTCTGTATAACAACATCCGGCTCCACCTCACTGTGTACTGAAAAACTAAACTCTGCGAGAACATGTTTAAGAAATTCAACAAACAATAGAATTGATATAATAGTATTGCCTTAATGGATGGGTCCAACAAAGTTACAAATAAGGTTCTAAATTATACCAAAATCCCTTTCTTTAAGTGGCAGGTTCAAATGAATTTATTCAGAATGACTATTTGAAATCTACCTAATATGTTAAGTGTAAAAACGTATAGTCCATCTAGGATAAAAAATAACTCATGTTAAATTTATTGTTGAAAATCTTTAAATAGTTGTTTGACAAAGGAGAACAGCTATAGTATACTTCAATCTAAGAACTTGTACTTTGAAAAGACACCAGCCAAAACAATATAAATATAATATTTCCTACTTTGATTGCATTGGTGAATGATTATTGATAGCTCTAGCACAAAGATGCGTGAATTCTTACCTTGAGTTTGTTGAAGGAACATTTAAAAAGTATTTTACAAATGCCTTATTTAGAAACTATGGAAGGAACTTCACAAAATGACGTTTGCATTTCTTTTTTTGCGAGTTTATATGGAGAAAGTCTTTTAAACTTACACTCCTGATGCCAATCTGTATCATTGGTTTTGCTTATATACACACACGCTTTACACGTAAGGAGAATTATACGTACTCGTGAATAAATTCACACTGATATGCCAATGTTGTCTTCAAATACAATGTTATTTGCGTCACCCTGAGGTACTTCAATTACCAAATTTCAAATGCACTTAGATATTCTTATTACTTACATTTCTTACTAAACGAGTCATCGTTGGATTGCATATATTCTACAAAATACATTTATGTTAATTTCTGTCATCCTAAATGATAAACTAAGCATAAAACATGCATTATATGTGTGTCAACATTTTGCTAATAGCTTCATAAACACTAGGAAGCATACATTCCATTTTGAAATGCGTAGTTTTTCCCTATCAATACATCATTTATACAATACAAGCTTAACGTGTTCCCAGTGAATTGTTATCATAGACAGCGTGGAACTGTTTTTTTTCAGGTTTAATGTGCGTTTTCAAAGTTGATGGTGGCTGCTAAATATGTCTGGATTAAATTTATCGCGACTGGTTTGGTAAAAGAAGTTCGTGGTTCGAGTCCCGCCGCGTATCCAGTGACTCGAAGGATACAGAAGACAAACTTATATGTATATATGCAACAAGAATCGTTTTCAGTGCAAGAATGCCATTAAGTAATAAGAACTGTCATTAACTTATAACAACGCGTTCGGGCATTGGCCCCATTCAATGCTTCTTAATGGAATTTCGCCCTTTTCCACAACATTAATCCTACTAATATCAAGGTTCGTTTTAAGGAAAATATCAATAGTTTTAATTGTTGATGAGTATATCATACCATATATATATAGACCCTTAATACACTTATTCACGCTTATGTTTTCTTGCAAGGATCTGATAAAAAAAATTATTATTGCATTGCTTTTATAGCGTTTAAACAACATATTCTCTTACTATCTGCTTTACGGTATATAAGTCAGAAAAAACACCCTCCTTTTCGGTATTGATTTACGTAGCCCAAGCTTCGCTCTCTGTCTAACTCCTTACTAGTTTGTTTTCTCGTGTTTTACAACCCAAAGCACATCCTCAGTGTTATGTTTTATCCTCCATATAATAACCACTATACAACAGGTGATCCCCAACCTACAGCACGGTACAAGCATAATGACCTGATGACAAGTTAATGAATTATTTCGGATAAGATCACTCCCAGAGTGAAGCTGAACACTAATGGATTAAACTGCCAGCACAGGACTCCTCCAGCGTCTTAGCACCCCCTTGACAAAAACATACATCCATATCAAACAGCCGTCTGTACCAGCTCTCTTTGTTGAACACGCTGCAAGGAGCTTGTGGAAGCCTTGTTTGCTTATCTATAACTATCTACAAAAAAGGCCACCATTATATAATTTCACACGACGCTGGCATATCATTACGTCTAGACTGTTTTAATTAGTTTTATCAAACTAAGAAACGCATCAATTTCCTCTTTCAATCAGACAAGGGCTAAATGTACTCTTTGAAAGATGGGACGATAGTAGGAGTATATTGTTTTCATGATTTTACGCTTGTAAATGCTTGGTTAACCCTTCGTTGAATTATAGCATTTGTACTCTCCGAGTAAAAGTTGCGAGTAAATCGAAATTAAGCTTCAACCATTTTGAGGATTTTGCGCCTATACAAATATTTATATAGAACGTATATTACAAATGTAAATAAGTTTCATATTAAAACTGTAAATGGCATCAAAAATTATGATCAATAAAACTAATCAGATCCATGTACATTGAAGGATGTTAAACGGTAGGAAACTTTGTTCATTTACATCATTATCGTTGAGGATTGTTGCACCAATTTCAAATTTTACAAACCAAAATTCAAATTGCACAAGTGTCCGTTGACATCCCTTGGAAAGCAACAACATTGAATACTAATTTGAAATGCATACAAACTAGTGCTATTGTTCATTGACTCATTATCCTATTTAAACTGCAACTCCCCACGCAAGGCTTATATTGCACCAGCCCAACTGAGCGACTAACTAAACGCTTGCAGCATTTCCCCTTATGATCATGTCTGCTCCCTCGAAACCACTACAGTTGAACTCGACAGAAAAATGAGGAATCAAATGAAGATTGGCGCTTACTGATATCACAAAACGGCACATCGTGTTCCCAAAGAGGTATATCAAGCCAAATATTCGAAATGAAGACGCCTATGCTTACCTACCCATTATATTAAAAGGGACGGTCAGGGTATGTTATGATCAAGAAAGTCAAAACGACAATCAAGTTTCTACATAATGTAGCAGGAAAGAAAATCCAATATTTTCCATGCGGGATTCGAACCCGGGACCTCCGGGTAGAGAGGCCTACGCTCTACCTGTTCGGTCAAAGAGATATCCCTCCAGCTGAAGCCAGTAGGAAGTAGTAGACCTCATCCTGTCACAATAACATTATTAACACAAGATTTTAACATAGCCTAGTTGTAACATGTTACTGGAGGTGACATCTAAATAGATTTATGTTTGCCAACTTGTAAAAAGAGTCTACACTCGTTCAAAAACCAACAATGAGAAGTGAAGCCATTCATCTACGCTAACCTTTCCTGAATAAAACATGTCGCTTGTTTATTCTAATGATTAATTAATATAAATGTGTTGAATTCTATCAGTACATAATGTTTGATTTCTATAAAACGATTAAATGATTAAATCACAGTATTTTATGTGACATTTTACCAAACTAACAGAGGTCATTAACAATGGGATGAAATGACGAGAGGGTCCTGAACAATGAGACGCATTACTTGTTATTAATTACACTGTTATAGATGAAAACAATGAGACGCATAACTTGTTATTAATTACACTGTTATAGATGAAAACAATGAGACGCATAACTTGTTATTAATTACACTGTTATAGATGAAAACAATGAGACGCATAACTTGTTATTAATTACACTGTTATAGATGAACACTAAGCGATGTCAGTAACTGCAGATAGTTGTTCTGTGGTCACTAGGCAGGCTTCTGTCAGAGGTTTAATCATTCTCTGGTGCCCATACCCAACAAGGGGATAAGTAAAGATAAGCTCTAGCGCAATGTACAAGTACACTGAAATATCTAATAAAATGTAATATAAAATTAATTGATCATAATAATTCTAAAGATTTGTAATGGCAAGGTAGCAGAAAGGTGTAACACATTAAGTCACTCTCATTGTTTCACCTGTAAAGCTACAACATTACGATGTCCCATACAGAAGCAGCTCGTGGACTGGATGTGTTGTCTACAAACTGTATTATATACATAGACGACAAGAGCCCATCTGATCCATGATAACATCAGGTATGTCAGGTGGAAGAGAGATGTGTATTGATATCTTGTAATTAGTGTCGACTTCACTCCCGAGCTTCCACCTGGCCCGCCAGGTAGATCCTACCTGTAACTGGGTCGGGGAGATGATGTATCACTCGAGGGATGGGGTGAACTGACTATATAGAAGCATAACATTGCTTAGCTTACGAGTTGAAGTTTAAAGAAAGGCTCACCTCTAATTATCGGTTAAATTATATTCAAGAATATAAATACATTATTAAATGAAGAGCCATTCTTTATAGAAGGGTTTATATACACATTTTAGTTATAAGATGTAACATGAAATTCCAACAAGTTATACTAACGTACAAGGGCATGTGGCCATTGATGTAAGGACATAATACCTATAATATCAAATTAATTCTCAAACCAACATGTTTTAAAACATATTTTGCTTTTAGCATTTTTAGGGGATAGGTATAAGACTAAAGATAGAACTTTGAGTGATGCATTGAATTAGGTGAATCTGCGATTCAAGAACGTCTACAGCTGCATACCAAAAGTTTGTTCACCTGCTTGTGATCTTAGTGCAAATATCATGTAATTTGGGTTTTGTTTTGACGTTCATAAAATAACTCCAGGAACATTTACAGAAGATCATCAATTGTCCATGTGTAAAATAACCATTCCCAAACCATATTTTTGAATCGTCTCGTCATTGGTGCTTGATGTCGATATTTGGCATTGTTGAATAGACAGATGGGGTCATATTTGTGAAATTAGGATTTTCTTAAATTTCGATTAAAATCATCCATGTAACTTTGTAAGGGAAAAATCAGTACAGTTACGTTACCTTAGCGCAAAGGAATACACATGAATAAGATCTAAAGCTATTGATCACTTATGAAGGATTTTGTAGAACAAAATAGAAATCAGTGTTTTCGAAATTTTGACCCCTGGTCACTTCAATGACCTGCCAAATTTGTTACAGCTATCTGCTAGATATGACATACGAATATGTCAACGCAAACTGAATCTTAACTTGTGCAGTAAAATTTCATCATTATCGGTTTCGTTTTCACAATGATATGATGTCTCCAAGACGTTACACATTATATGGTATTTGCACTTGAAAACGAAGGTAAGTGAACAAACTTCAGATACGCAGCTGTATAACATGTTCTATCCCCAAAATGTGAAGTACACATACTGCTACAGTGTTTGTCCATTTGTATATTTATTGAAAGCATATCGACGTATTTAAATATATCGATGTATTACTGTTTAAAGAGTATCGATATTTTTCTGCTGAAAGTGTATCAATATATTTCTGCTGAAAGTGTATGTATGTATTTCTGCTGAAAATGTATCTATGTATTTCTGCTTAAACTGTATTTATGTATTTCTGCTGAAACTGTATCTATGTATTTCTGCTGAAAGTGTATCGATATGTTTCTGCTAAAACTGTATCTATATGTATTATATTTCTGCTGAAAGCGCCTCTATGTATTTCTGCTGAAACTGTATATATGTATTTATGTTGAAAATATATCTATGTATTTCTGTTGAAAATGTATCTATGTAATTTTGCTGAAAGTGTGTCTATGTATTTCTGTTTAAAGTGTATCTATGTATTTCTGCTGAAATGTATTTCTGCTGAAAGTGTATCGATATGTTTCTGCTGAAACTGTTTCTATGTATTATTTTTCTGCTGAAAGCGTCTCTATGTATTTCTGCTGAAACTGTATCTATGTATTTATGCTGGAAATATATCTATGTATTTTTGCTGAAAGTGTGTCTATGTATTTCAGGTGAAAGTGTATCTATGAATTTCTGTTGAAAGTGTATCTATGTATTTATGCTGAAAATGTACCTTTGCATTTCTGCTGAAACTGTTTCTATGTATTTCTGTTGAAAGGGAATAGTGTGATAACTCTTGGACAACCATTCATCCGCTTTACTTTCCCTTCCTATTCGATTGCTGAACTGTCCCTTTATTTTGTGAAGTTTAATTTAATGTTTAGACAGCTGTTTTAATGTTTATTAGAGGTCCTTATTATGCCCAACCTCTTTTAAAACTTAGTTAGGTATCTTTTTTTGACACAAAACTCCAAAATAGATCACATTTTCTCTCTCGCTCTCTTATTAAGGGATTTCTAGACTGTATACCCTTTTTGATGTATAATGGTCCGGAAAGAGACCAGAAGCTAAACTCTATTTAAATCATTCAGATCATTTATGGATCAGTGATTTTATTCGGGAATACTTCAATCTTGGTAATGTGTGTAACATTGTTGGTAAATAGTTTTAATAAGTTTTTTTCTTATTAGTTGACAAACAAACAGGGAGAAGACACATGTAGCATTATGATACAAAACACCTGAAGATAAAGAGCTTCCGTTGTAACTTCAGAGTCTTGTGTTTAAGATGAAAATGAGTAAGTGATTTAGAATTGTATTCAAATTATAAATGATATTGTAGCATGAATATTCCATTCCACACAGAATATTAATCTATTACTATAATTTCTTTTAAGGTAATTATCAGTAATCGACATCAGTGAAATAGAAAACAAATATTGATGAAAACACATTGGATTATTTTAACTAAATCAATGATAAAATAACCAATATTATAACTTATTTATAAAAGTACACGTACGCGTATTCTTATTAATGGAAAGTTATAAGGGAGGCAATGGCATTTATTGAAGCATTCGTATAATCGCCGTTAAGTGCCTTCACTGGCCTGGGGCAACGCTTGGGGCGATCTTCATACGCCTTCATACTCCTTACATCTTTCTTCTTTGGTACCTATTTATCCATGCCATCTTTAAAAAATTTAGAATACCTGTCTCGAAGAATCTTATTTTGACTATAAACTAACGTCAGCATGACAAGGTTATTTCTGCCCTTTGTAACACATCAGTTTAAATATATCCTCAGATGACAAGAGTAATACCCTGAAGACTTTTTAACAAATATCACAACGAATTTAGTACCTTCAAGAAACAAATTTACGTTATACAGATACACTAACAACAACAATGACCCTCAATTAATGTTAAAGCCCTCTATAAAGATGCATCTCCCCTTTAACCCTTAGCTTAACCCTTTCAACTCGGTACAGTAAAAGACTCGGCGTAACACAAACATTGTGTTAACATAATTACTGGATGTTGAAAAGCCGCCGTTCTGTGAAGTGATATGTATTAAAAAGACTAATCATACCACGGTCAATTTAACGCTATTTTGTAGAGAAATTATTCCTATACGTGAAATTGGGGTCGGTGTCTTTGTATCTAATGAAGATAACGTTTTGAATACGGTCCGTGTTTTTCCATAGCAAGACCTACCCCTGCGTTAACATTGCAGTAATCCCTACCTGGCCTACAGGTAAAATTGAGGTAAGCAGTTTTGGGCAGGTGACAAAAGCTTCTTAACTTATGTCAACACGAAGTGGTTAGTCTGTAATTAGGTGTCAGGTGAGTCCCCAGACGCTGTCGCACGTGATTACCTGCCTACCTGAGCACGCGGACCTGTTCAGGTACAAACTCACCTGGGTGTAGCGGCGTCCTTTGATCTCCTAAGGTAGATGATAAGGGTTTTGGACAGTGAAACTGATACCTGACCACCAGGTAATGACAACTTTACTGACATGTCCCCTCACTACATCGGCAACATCTTTGTTGAACAGAGTTGCAACAGATCTTACAACAACTTAATGGGACATTTCGTTGTTTAGTTTGTAAAAGTTCTGAACTTCAGATAACCTTGATTTCTTTAATGCACCTATAAAGACAGAGTCATTTGTTATCAAATATGTGTGCATTTAATTTCAAACCTTTACTTGGAAACTAGTAAATCACTCCTATGCTCTCATGCACACAAACTAGTAACTATAGATAAACTCATTAAAATACAACATCTCAATAAAAACGGGAATTGCTTTTATATGAAGCAGAGAACTTTAAACTTTGACCTCGATCTACTATCAAGTGTTGAATATCGAATTAAAATGTTCCTGATTTCTATCCAACTTTTAAATTTCTTTCTTACTACAACCTTTTTATTTGAATATTTGCTTTGTTTTATGCTTATTTTCAGAAAAAAATTGCTTTCACAACTTTAATTACTTAATTGATTAATAAATAATATAAAACAAAATAGCGAATCATGCACAAGTTACTGAAAACCATATTAAACTGGAGTTATTATTTATAATGGTAAATCTGAGTCTCGCACTCCGAATTGATGTCTGTATTTGCTTACTCACTTGAAGTCTTTGGGAGACTAGTATCCCCTCCGCCCCCACCCCAAACCAAGAAGAGCCCCAGGGGGCGGGTAGATCACGGGGAGACAATTGTTCCCCGGAATAGAGACCCACCAGGCCGCTCACAATCTTGTGTTTTTTCTAGGATTGTGTTTCTAAAATAATGTTTTTGCAAACAAACTCGCCACTGTTGTTGCCGACAAAATGACAGTATAAGTTGCTCGGAACTAGTGAACAAAGCAACACCGATCTGCTCTTTAACATTTCAATTCCAAGCAAAGGATAAACTAATTTGCCATAATGAAGCTTTCGCTTGTGGTTTCGGGTATATTTACCCAGAATATTTATATCCCGAGATAATTGAAGATAATTTTCACTGCCGGAGGATAGTTGAAAGTGAGTTTGTTTGATGACTACCCATGCATTCAAAGTGTTGATTAAAGAGCAGAAAATTGAAACATCAATTCTTGTTGTAATTATACCTGCAGGGTGGATCTGTCGACTAACATTGAAACAACATGCTTAAATGACTGTAAACAGTTTGCTTGATGCCGAGAGGGTTGTTTATCATGTGATTTGATATCTGAAATGGTTTTACAAATATGAAGGACTCTGACAGCCAAAGTGATAATGTAAATTGCAAAAGGAAAATGTTTATAAGTACTCACGAAGACATACTACAATTAGATTATGTCTTCATTCGTCATTTGCTGTCTTCACTTCTTGTACATTGAGGCATTGATATAAGCAGAGTTTGAATTGCTGGCCAAATCAGAATATCTTCGGGAATGAGTATGAAGTTAAACCAGAAACTGTAGGGAAACATGTGCTTCTGATTTATCACAACCCGTTTATTGAACTTAAAATAATTCTAGCTATAAATGCAGTTAATTGATTGCAAGGTCAATCGATGTAATCAATGTAAGTACTGTCATAATAATGTAAGTTTTCAATCTTAACAAATGTAGCAGCTCAGTCATTCATTAGTCTAGGAAGGCCATGTACTGTTCAGAACGCCTTGCTTTCAGAGCAATTGCAGTTGTTGCCTTCCCGCAGTGCCTTCATCTGGAACAGTACATTGACGGGTGTTTGATACAGGGTAGATAGATTGGCTCTATAAGACCAACTACTACTTCTTCTACGTATCTTCCTGTTGCCCATTACTGTGGGAGTAGAATTCTTCAGGGTATTCTTTAACTTATAGCTTACAGCGTCGTTAAGTTCTTCGTTAACGACATGACGGCTACCAAGGACATATCCTTCGGTTTTTTGAAGTACATGGAAGACACGCGAGGACCTATCAGATCTGGAGCAATAGGAAGCAATCCATCCTTGCTAGTGGGAGGTGTGAGACGGGGCATTATCATGTTGAACTAGGAGTTTATCTCTCAGTATACCTCAGCTAATCTTTGCATATTTCTTTTGTTTCCTTTAATTGATTTAAATGTGCAGCATCCACAACTTACAAAAGGTAATGAACATATAACTGATATGATCATAAATTTTCGACCAATTATAAAAATATATTTCATAAAATTTTGTCATTTGCCAAAACAGTAACAAAACTCATTATCGAATATAGGATTATGACAGGAGCTAGGGTGTCTGGGTAGCATGGACCTTAGCCAGTGTGCTAAGAATGTGAGATGGTGTGTGATTCTGAAATTCAAAGCCTGTATAGTTTATTACTCGGAGTATGCAGTAGGAATCAACTATTTCAGGGGTGTTTGACAGAAGTGCATAGCAAATACCATTATGTGTTTACTAGGCCAGGACCATTAGAAATGAGGTGGACAAAAATAGTAGAAAGCTGATTTTTTCTGGAAACCTAAGAAATATCATTCTCAAAACAATGGCACAAAGTTCTGGAAATTCCAGCTGGTGGCTTTTTCAAATTGCCGCCATTTCCAATATGGCCGCCAAAGATTTTCTGAATTATTAAATATTTTTTACATTTATGTTGTATATTGAATGTTGTATATCAAATGAAAGCTTGCTTGATTACCTTTTCACAAATGTACTTTTTATTGGTGTAGATAATAACCGAAGTGAAATATTGATCAAAATGCTTGCAAAATATACTTTTATAACATGAAGAATTCATGTGCTCACAGTCACTAAAATCAGTAGCAGTACTACAGCATTTTAATTGACATCCCATACACAGGCTTGAACACTCTAATCACGCTTTCAAACAGATGAATCATTTCAAGTATTGCATCCACTAGAAACCATTTTTAAAAACTTTTGTGATAAATGTAGACCAGATTATGTATGACAAATATCGCATTTCTGTACTGCCATTCCCATTCACTTGATGGTAATCCATTTCCTAACTATTGCTGGACAGTAAGGTATATTCTGTGGAACACACAGCTTCAGATGAAAGACTCCAACTTGAAAGAGAATGAAACGCTGACTCTCTGGACTGATTTGAAATACATGGTGGTTCAGAGATTACACTGATTCGTTAGCTGAAGATTTTCAAAATGAATGTTTCTAAAACAATGCCACCTTTGGAATTCCATTCTAAAAGAAACATCCATTGCATTTCAGTTTGAGCACTGTCTACTAAAGCTTTCTTCTTTATCTACATCGAAACTGCATGAGCAAACATAGATGTTGATATATGCTCTGAAAAAATAGCGTCAAAGGACTGGATCCATACAGAATAATTTCATTTATGTCAGTTGTGGCCTATGCAACCATCATCACCAAAGCCAACTACTTTAACAGGTTGTTTCATTGGACAATATCCATTGCAGTTGATACAATCAACTTACCATTTCCACGCCTGTATCCTGACTCTTTGTTTGTATTTGAGTGATTAATCACTGTCTTGCCACAACAAAGAAATGCGACCCATAAAGGTAATGGTTTTCGTTTCAGAATTGAAAGGAATATCTGCTGATGGGCCCCGCCTCTATTGTTTAAAAGCTTAAATTGTTGAAGATGTAAAGTCAAGGTCAATATACAAATGGTACATGGTTACAAAGATATTTGCATACATGCAGTCTTCGAAAGGCATTTAGAAATGATTTACACAATATAGAAGTTGTTTTCCAGAAACTGTTACTTAGATTACAATATCCATTCAAATTACAACATATTCTGTACCACAAATACCATTTATTGGTAATTGGTAGCACTCATAAACCTAGCCACATGTAGCGGTAACAGACCACTCAACACTCAGACATAGAGTATATCATTTTGAAGTTCACCGTGAGATCTCACATGGGGTTGATTGCTATGCAAACTTGTGTAGTGAGTGTTTCGGATTTAGCAGATATTTGTGCCTTTTTCTGATCTGAGTGAGATCCAAGTCATCCATACACTCAAATGATTCTTACAGTATAGACATAATAGCTGAGATATGCATGATTAATCATCAAATAGTAACTCTGTTTTGAAAAGCATATTCCAATATGCTACATTCTGAATCAAATTAATCCAATGGCATTACTAAACTAAAACCCATAAGGCAAATGATGATGTTATATAGCTGTGCAAAAACCCAGAGATAAAATGGGCCTCTGAGGTAACCAAATATTAACTCTTCAGCATTGGAACAAAGAAGGCTCATCCCAAAGGGCCTAAATCCCCTAAGACTAAACATCCATCTATGGACAACATTTCAAAAAATCCAATCAGATCATTAAGTGTGTTTTGTATTATTTTGATAAGTAGAAAGATAAGTTTGAGAAATATATCTAACTGTTCATCCCCACTTCTGAAGGGTTATCTTTGATTTTAGTACCTGTAGCCTTTTTGCTTATATGAAATACATGAATTTTTGTAATCAACTTCTATTCTATCTTCATTTTACAAACTAACATATACGTTTATATACCGGTATATGAATATTGTAATGAATATCAAATGGTATTATCTTGTCATTACCTCTTCCTTTTTAAGTCATATACCCCAACTCTTTTCAAAATTCCAAATAACTTTTATCCTCTAGCATTACTTTTCTTGCCACTGGAGCGTCTACTTTGATTTGTATGGGGCCAATGATCTCTTCTAGATTATAAGTCCATATTCTTTCACAATAATTAAAGGATTGCCCCATATATATGCGAAATGACCAAGAGGTCAAGAGGTGAAAGCAGATGTTAAACTTCAACACAGCAATATATATCTCTATATTCTATACCTGTTCCTACCCTATTTTGGGTTTTGTCTGCTGGGGATTTCGTCCTTGGAGACTTTGTCCTTGGGGATTTTGTCCACTGGGATTTTTTCCCACAACCGGATGTTCAATCTTGGTGCATTTCACCCTTGTATGGTTGGTTTTGAGTATACCCTTAAAGGAACTTTGCCAATTCACAAAATGAAAGACTGCACTGTGACTTTCTAACCAGTAATGGACATTTGAGTTTCCATTCTCTGTGAACCTGCTGGTGTTGTTCATGCAATACCTCCCATTGGCGGTATGAATGCTGACATTTGATGTCGGTATTACCGGTAACTAATATCTATCAGTACAATGGATTTTCATCTGCCAAAATGCATCAAAGCGTTTGTGAAGCCTCCCATGATTCATACCTGTGAATGATGTTGACACATATTGTTACTAGTAGTAAAACAAAGGACCGTACATGGTCAACTTGCTGATATGATGGTGAGTGCAATGGTAGTATGACAATGCTGACACGCTGTTCTTATTTTACTTTGACTTTATGATTCCACTCAAGATCCCTTAAGTGGATCACAGGCGACTCAATGACACTCGTACGTTCTTGGTACTGTCTTGGTACTTTAATGTGTATAATTTCTTAAAGTCGGGGAAAAGGTTAATATAAAAGTTTCCAAAAGACAATTATGATTACATAAATAACCTTATGTTAGATAACTAAGCATTTTTTAGAAGCATTTGAGAAAAGCTTTCATTTGATATATTGCATGACATGATTATCAGCAAAATGAAAAAATTCTCAATTTTACCGAAATAAAAGTATATTTTGCAAGCATTTTGATCAATATTTCACTCCGGTTATTATCTACACCAATAAAAAGTACATTTTTGAAAAGGTAATCAAACAAGCTTTCATTTGATATACAACATTCAATATACAACATAAATGTAAAAAATATTCAATAATTCAGAAAATCTTTGGCGGCCATATTGGAAACGGCGGCCATTTTGAAAAAGCCACCACCTAGAATTCGCAGAACTTTGTGCCATTGATGTAAGGGTGATATTTTGAAGGTCTCCAGAAAAAATCAGCTTTCTACTATTTTTTTCCGGGTTGTCCATATCTTTTAACTAATGGTCCTGGCCTATACACCAATGATGCGTACATGTAACTGGTGTATATGAAAGTGTTCATCGCATACACTGAGTTCTGCTGCAGTCTGAATTATATCAAGCTTGTTCTGAGGAATAAAGGTTTCAAAGTTTGATTCGAACTTGTTTCATTAGAGGGTTCCTCAACACGATCTGAATGCTACCCTGATAATTGCATGTTCTGACGCAAGCTCTACTAGCCAATCGCTAGGTGCCTAGTAAAAGACTTCACTGTAAGTATCTAGGGGCAGGTAACTCCCGTGTCCCATTCGTTATGATTGCCGCCATCGCACTTTTGAAACACGACGACGGAACAGAACATTCGTTTATCTGCATTCAGACCGTTTAGAGGGGAAACACATCGAATCCTGTTAGAGTTATTATTTCATTAAACGTTTTATTCCTCGAACGCGGTCAATTTAATCAGGCTAAGGTGTTTAGTTTTGGCACTTAAACATTGCCCGAAATCTTCCGCGTGGTGGTTCGCATTATGGCTTTAACTGCTCAGTAGCAGGTCATTATAAATACGTACTCGTGCCCCATGCCGGCTGCTTATTAACGCCACCAAGCAGCTAGCTAAATTGTCACCCAACATGGTGGCCAGTGCCCGTCTGGTCGTTTGTAGCAGTAACGGATAACGCTTAATTTTCTGTCACCAGAATTAAGCGGTTTGCACCCCTCTCGTCTGAAAATGGCGTCTTCACTGCAAGAGTCAATCACAGCACCCCGGTGAAGGTGTCACCAGATCAGCAGTCCCCATCAGCCGCCCCTCCAACCATCACTCTACACGAGAAACACTTGTCGGGGAAACAGCATCCTCAATTGAGACGAGAATTAATACCATAGGAAGGTGGTTGGGCTTAAAGGGCGTCGTTGGACCCCATGGATGTCTCGGCGGGTTTGTCGCGGGTTGGGATTGAACCTGAGACGATATTGTTTAGGGCTGCCTCTTGTAGACTTCATAAATTAGCGGACAATACTCTGAGTGAAAGATAACTGTGCTGGTACAACACGGCCATATGGAAACAGCTATTTAACAGTTGGACATGCTAATATAAACTTAATGTTTAAATTTAACTATTGAGTTTCAATTGATAAAATAACGATAATGAAAATACCCTATAATCTCTAGACATTCATCCCATTTAACGGTCTAATCAATTCATATTTTAATATGCGTCCTACCTCCATTATCATTATTCAAAACACACCTCTTGTAATAAATCAGTCATGTTAACAAGTATGACTTTTATATCCACAAAATAGAATGTTTAAAATGTTGCTTTCATTAGCAATGTGATAATGACATATAAAGTTGTTTTAATTGACGTTGTGTCAATGGTGCGTTTTTATCACATGGTTGCTTTTTTAATACGGACAATGACTTAGTGTTGGTATGTTGGACGACAATGACTTAATGTTGGTCTGCTTGATGACAATGACTAAAGGTTGGTCTGTCATATATGACACTGACTTAATGTTTGTCTGTTGAATGAAAATGACTAAATGTTGGTCTGTTGCATGAAAATGACTGAGTGTTGGTCTGTTGGACGACAATGGCTTACTGTTGGTCTGTTGGTCGACAATCTGGCTTACTGTTGGTCTGTTGGACGACAATGGCTTACTGTTGGTCTGTTAGATGACAATGGCTTACTGTTGGTCTGTTGGACGACAATGGCTTACTGTTGGTCTGTTAGATGGCAATGGTCTGTTGGACGACAATGGCTTACTGTTGGTCTGTTAGATGGCAATGGCTTACTGTTGGTCTGTAGAATGACCACGACTGGTATGTTGATGTATGACAATGACTTATAATGTTGCCAGTTTGGTGTCAATGGCGTTGATGTTGGCATATTTCATTACAGTGGCTAAATTTTGGTCTGTTAGATGAAAATGACTTCATTTTGGACAATTAAACAACAAGGCAAAAATGACTGATGGTCTGTTTGATGACTGGATATTTGTTTGTCTTATCTTGACATAAGTATGAAAGTCTGTCAAGCCATAATAAAGTTTGGTCGGAGTGTTGGTCACATGATAAATATCACCAACCAATCAAATCAAAGCGTCTCGACGTGCAAGAGTAACCTACAACTGATCTGACCGATCGATCGATGTTAGGTTGAGCTCAAAATAGATTTTGCACAATATTTACAATGCCGATTGTATGTTTGCAATATTGTTGATGCATGTTCGTGTATTCAGTGTGCTGTTCACATATTTTGCTTGACGTCATGACAGATTCCTTCTTTCAACGCAAAGCCTAAAACGCCTGTTTCCGAACTGTCAGTTTTATACCTTGCTGCTGACCCTTGAGTTTTCTGTGCTTGCTCTCTAGCCTGTACGGGCGCTATATAGCAGCACAGAAAAATAAAAGGTCTGCGGCAAAGCTTAAAACTGACAGTTCGGAAACTGGCGTTTTAGGCATTGCGCAGGAAGATGGACAGATTCTACTTCATTCATTTTTTACGGCGTGAATAATAATAAATGAAAGTTTATCAAGCAATATAGCTTATTAAAACTCATGATAGCCCTTCTTAAAGGGGCTTTAGCACGTTTTTGGAAAATTTTATATTTCAAATTTTCCACTGATACTTGTACGTTAATGCTGAATGTATTATTTGTATTATAGTGTCAAAAATCTCATTACACAAACCAATCATCAAAAGTCAGAGAACAAATCATAAAGATTCACATTAAGTCCATTGGCAGCCATTTTTGGGTGAACACCTTTGATTCATTTTGTTTAAGGAAAAGGAATCGCATAGCTGAACATTACATTATTTATTTGATGTATTACTGTATCATTTTAGTTTAAATACATTGTCTTTCCTTGGGAACCATTTATTTAAATTTACCTGACCTCACCATATATTTTCCCTAAAACGTGCTACTGCCCCTTTTAAAGGCAAGTTCAGAAATAGAATACGTGATATGCAGAAATTAAGAGATAACACTTGCTCTAACAATCGATTGGGTACCTAGTTGGTTGGTTCTTGTCTTGGACCGACAATATTTCAGCAAACTTAGATATTCAAACTGGTACGCAATGGAAAAGGTACAAATTTTATTCAAGAGTTTTGAAAACTTTAAATAATTCGTACACATCATTGAATTCTTATTATACATCGTACTCCGCTCTCTGGCGCTTGTTCATCGTCAAGTCCTTATATCAAGGTGTATATAATGGAAATGGGAATCATACCCATCACTGGAGGCGTTCAGGCAGGGGTAGAGGTGAGAATTCGGCTGGGGTCAGGCCTCACTTGCCCCTCCCCCGGGGGTGCGTCTCGATGGCTCCCTGGGACAATGCTATGCAAACATCAACAAAGCTGATTATATTTGTACAGACGCCTTCTCTTCTTTACGAAAATATCCTCCGATTTATTTCACTCAAGTGTGACCCAAAATGAGCTTTTCAATTATGTTCTCAGTTGGAGGGGGTTGTGGGGATATCTTTATTCACAGTGAGATTCACAGTCCTGTGAGACGATGTGATACCGTCATTCAACAAATTACCAACAATGCTGCACGCTGACTTTATCATATTACAAGCGAACTCAGTGACATCAACCTTGTCGTACCCCTCTTGCAGTAAGTCGTCGCTCCATATCCAATATTCATATTCAGGCGGAGGTTTTTGTCACAACAAATGCTATAATTCTTATAACGAGGCTATTAAATGTGATTTTTATGGTTTAAATTTATGTTATCTTCACAAAAGAAATTTGAAAAAAATCATTTGGAAATTAAATGGTGTGACTAAATGGTGAATATGGATCCTGGTACGAACTGAATCGGTAATTTGCCGTGACTAATTTATGTGTCTGTCTTCTTGATTCCTGTGGTGGATATAAATATTCTTGATATCCCACAAACGGAATCATATTCATTGTCAATGTAGACTTGACGGGAAGTGTATTGTTGACTCTATGATACAGCAACAGTGTCTCACCTACGCCCATATGATAAATGTACCCTGGTGTTAATCTCTTAATCACGGCCAATTACAAAATAACACGAAGTGTAGAGAACCATGCACGACTCAACTTGATTTAGAGTCATAAACTAATGTCGTTCTGTAACGTGATTCATTATCATATGTTTATTTTGCAAAACATTTTCTCGTTTTGGTTTTTAGGTTACACTAGTAAAATTTAAGTAAGTTAAGAGGTTAAATCAACAATAGCTTTGATTGTGAACACATTATATTGGATCGTCTTTACTCCTGTATTATGACGGACACTTAGTTATCATGTAGAAAGTTTAGACACTGTTTCAAGATAAAAAGAATACTTCTTAGAGTGGCATTATAGAAGTTGAAAGTCAAATAAGGACAATATTTATGGATGACAACTTCTTTATTCATAGAGTGCGACGTTTCGATATAGATTCTTGTATCGTTTTCAAGCCACAGTAGTGTCCTTATTTAAAAAGAATACTGTTTAATCAATGACTAAGAGTTTATGGTGGTTACGTTATGTGGTTATTTGACTCTATCTTAGACTCGAGTTACTTTGGGCCAGCCAAACGCCAAGCTTCCAATGACAATTCGACAATGAACATAACTGAATCAAGATTTCTCATCTTTGAAATATTATAGTTCGTACTATGCAAAACAATTTTAATAGCTTATAGGGATAGTACAACGACACTAATAATTTAGCAACAACGCGATTTAATTAATATTTATACCTATTTCCTGACAAACATGCAGTGAACTAACTTATGAAGTCATTAATTTTCTTCAGATTTATTTGGACAAAATAAAACGACAAAATAAAACGCAGCATATTAAAAAAAGACTATACAGAAGGTGGCTTGCGCACGATTGATATTAGAACTTTTATCAATGCAATGAAATTATCCACACTCAAACGCTATTTACAAAAAGCAAAACCAGGTAATCCTTGTAATTTTCCATTGGATGATGTTCTAAAATTTGGCTCCAATTTTAAGGATATTGTTCAAACTGAGAACCCCTTTTGGAAAGATGTATTAATGGCATGGAAAGCATATTGTACTAAGAAAACTATAGAGGATGATAATATCAATGAGATTTTAACTCAGCCTTTATGGTTGAATGATAAATTTAAAAACCAACATCATTTTATTCAACACTGGGCAAAAAATTGAATTTTCGCACTAAAAGATCTTTGCAATCATTATGGTTTTATGTCTTTTGATGAACTGAAGGCAAAGTTTAATATACGAGGTACATATATGGATCTTGATTATATAATGTATATCTTACCCAAAACATGGAAAATTACAATAAGGAATCAACATAGAATTGACACAAGGGATCTGGAAATATATTCTCTTCATAAAGATTTTTTCTCTGTTAAGAAAGGTTCAAGACTTTTTTACGATAAGCTTCTATCTGAGAACCTTAAGCCTAAAAATTGCCAAAAATGGGAACATTTATTTTCTGATACAAGTTTTAATTGGCACACTATTTTTGATATCTGTAGAGAGAATCTTAAAGATATGAAGCTTTTTGATTTTCAATTTAAGTTCTTGCATTGGATTATTTACACTAAAAAAGAGCTCTTGAAAATGAAACTTGTTGACAATGCAGTATGTACTTTTTGTAATGTTGAATGTGAGTCTTTATGTCATGTATATTGGGAATGCAATGTGACCCATACTTTCTGGATGGATCTTGAAAATTGGATCATCAATAACATAAAAGTGTTTGAAATTACAAAGTTATTGGTGTGGTTTGATATCTCTAATAATAACCCATTATTGATTCATATAATATTTTCTGCTAAAAGATATATTTATAGCTGTTCCTTAAAGAGAATTATTCCAAAATTGCATAATTTTTTTAAGATTTTGAAAGACATTTACATCGTTGAAAAATTCATATCCAGAAGAAACAATAGAATTGATAAATTTGTTGACAAATGGTGTCCATTATTCCCAATATTCCAATACTAAGGCCAATCTAAATAAATTTAGATCAACAGGTTTTATATTTGGTCATAGAACAACAGTATGACAAAATAAAAAATCTGTTGATCTAAATTTATTTAGATTGATACTAAGGCTTAACTAATTTTGATTCAAACCCTGTACCTAAGGATTACTGTATTGATTGCCCATTACCGTTTGATCTGTTATATTCTATTATGAATGCATGTATTGCTGAAATGTTTATAATTCTGGGAACAAAAGTTTTTAAAAAAAATAAAATAAAAAAAGTCATAAATGATTCTTTTACAAATCTGTGCCCAAAATCTATATCATTGAAATTTACACAGAGAAAGTTGTCTGATAAAAAGGAGACAGTGCGGTATCAGAAAAAAATCCTATAATAATGCGCAAATTCTGAAGAAGAAAAACAAATACTCAATTGAAATGGCCTCATAACAAAATATGGTCGGTGTAAACTGTAGAAACCTCTCGAAATCAATGTGATTTCAAACGATGCCAAAATATATTCCAAAAATCGTATGATTACAGCCTTTAGTCAATAATTGACAATACGATGACTGTATAAATAGAGATGTAATTTCAACGACCAGTGACTTCCTTATTTTGCAAGAAAGGTCAAGATGTGATGTGTAAAAGTCAAGTTGGTAATACAAATGTGTTTTTGATATCTTATAACATAGTTTTGGCGCTGCAGGCATAGGCCTACTTAAGTTTGGTGTAAATTCAGTACACACACAGGGGCAAAAGAAACGATACCATATCAAATGCATAACAGATTAACCAACAAGTGATAGTTACGGCTGAAACAGGGTTAATTTTTTTTAACTTTTTTATAAATTTCAAAACTATATCTGTTAATGCTTTTGAAAAACACGCCTTTAAAAAAGCCGTTTTAAATTCTCCTTAACTAGAACAGATAGGATAGTACATTGGCTCTTTTGCTTGTTTTCAAACCAACTTACTGGCAAAATGCATGAACAAATTGATGTCAATAATTTGTTTATTCGAATTCCAAAGATTATGACAGAAAATATCAATGAAAAAGCTGTTTTTGGACCCCCATGTATTTAAAAAGTCATAAAATTTTAAGCATCATACTTTTATGTTTGAAATTGTGAGTACTTCTTCACAACTGATGTGATAACATCTTAAATTTATATCATTTATAAATATGATAAATATTTTAATTCAATTTCAAAGATTATGACCAAATATAACGTTGAAGAAGCTGTTTTAGGACCCCTCGAGTCTTTGATCAGTCATACAATTAAAAGTATCATATTCTGCTGTTTGTTTGTAACTACTTCTTCACAACGTATTGGCCTACCAATAGGTTCCGTAGGCTCATTCATTTACGACAGGATTTTGTTTTGTACTCTTTTGAAAAGTTAGTATCGTTTATTTTTTGCCCCTGAGTGTATTACAAATTCAGGCGTAATTTTATGAAACGTCAGCGTAAACTTTTAGATTTTTTCTTTTAAGTAATTATTTACCAATACATTTTTCTTATTAAAAGTGATATATTCATTCAAAGCATCACTTATGAGTTTTGAATTTAGAGGTACTTAACTTTTTCCGTCATGTAAATATTTACACACATTGTCACCACTTTGTTCGATCCACGATAAACTTCGAATCGAACTTATTAGTAAAGATGTTTCCTTAGTCTATATATGAATCGAGTTTATCAGTTTCACACTCAAAGCATTTATGTTCATAATTCATGGAGGTTAATTCGTACTTAAGGAGTTCTTCCATCTCTAGAATTTGTACTTGAAAAGAAATCGGTGCCTAATATACAAAACGGTAAATACATATCCACATTTCATGATCATTTAATTGTTATCCTATATGTGATGGCGTGTTTATGATAAAATACATCCTTTTTAAAATATTAACGGTTTGATACATACTCTTTAAATCTTTTATTTGAAATATACTTTTATCTTTATCTTTTATTTGAACCATCTCTCAATCGATTGATATATAATGCATAAATATTTGGACGAAAACCATAAACATTACCATACTTAATGGATCTTTAACACAAACTCAACATAAAACTATCCATGGCAACTGAATATTTGCAGAACAAGCTTTAAAATCATCTTTCGTCACAGTATTTATAAACAATGTCGATCACAGTTTAGCGAAACTGAGCATATACCATTGCTGTCATCTTGAAGTCATATACATTTCTATTCGACTTCGTGTTTCCATATGGTAAATACGAAAACGTCTTTGCAATATGCGAAAGAGTAAATTATCGATATCCATTAACATTCCTTAAATATTACATTACCTTATTAGGTAGGATACAGTAATCGTTTCCGGAGCAACACTTACATAAAGGTGAAAATGTGAAACTTTTCATCTTGTGTTGCTAATGATACAAAATTAATTATCTATAAGATAATTATAGGTTTAAATACAAAAAATGTAAGCATTTAAGTAATCTGTTGAAAAAAATCTTTTTATTTGTTCACAGCTGGATAAACGCTACTCTACCTTCTTGTCAGTCTTGTGATTGTTGATTTTGAGATGAATATTCTGACTTACCGGTGACCAATAGGCTACTATACTATACAATATTATGTCATATTTTGTTTACTTTTGATTATATTATCTCATTTATTAACAGTTTTATTGAACTGTGACAAATTTATTAAATCATCTCTGAATTGTAGTTTTGATAGTTATTGTCTGCTCTTTTCGTTGTAAAAATGCAAAACATTGGATAATTTTTTATCAAAATAATTTTCCTCAACACAGACACATTTGTGATCGATTAACAATGAGAAAGGCCGCATCAGCAGATTTAATTTTCAATGTGGTGTAACCAGCATACATCAATAAATTTCCGTGTAGATTTGCATCTTACGCTTATCTAAGTAAAACGGGCCCTCAACTGTGTGCAGAATGCCACCAACAGGTAAAAATGGTTCGGGCTTCGAATCCAGGACCTCTAGTCGAGCTTGTAAACTATTGTACTAGCTCCTAACACAATACAAAATATAAGGTTTATTCTATTGATCAGAAAAGAAACTAAAATTGGATTTAGAACGTCACATCAGATTATCCGTAATTGCATTAAACGCTATTTGTATCAAATATAATCTATTCAAAATGCTTCATGTACTCTTTATAAATCGACTTTGTAAAATTGATCTTTTTTTAAATGGACTTGAACCTATAATGAGTACATCTTTGCTTATTTGATTGTATATTCCTTTGTAGTCCCTCTCTTTACGAAGCTCCATATGTTTCTGTGTTAATTGAAAAACTATTAAGCCCTGTAACTTAACAAATAGCTAAACAAAGTGTCTTTCTGGTGGCTGATAGTGGTCATTTAAACGTCCACCATCTACTGATCTATGTATTATCTATCTCGTGTGCCAACAATGAAGAACTGCGGGTGCCTATGTATCCCAGTGTTTGTTCCCCGGGGGTGGAAAGGGCGACGGGAGTGTCTTTGTACCCCAAACAGACTTCAAGCAGCCTTTAAAAGTACCCTGACAACATGATATGTAGCCAATTTAAACTGACCTAGGGAGGAAATTATTTCCGCTAATGAAGTTTTCCTTAGCAGTGCATCACTTGGCGGGTAGTCAGCGAACGGAAGAAAATTACAAATTTTGATTGGACGCTGAAAGATTGATTGACATACGCTCCGCCCCTTTTTGGAACAACTGTTGTAAGCTTGACAAACGTATTAGAAGTGACGATAGCATCAAACTCCAACGCCTTGAGAGTTAGAATGAGTGTCTGACGCTTGTTTCTCAAATATGCTTCAGAAAAACGGTCCTACATCCTCTCTGCCTCACGCAATGAGAGGTTTACAAACAGCTCCATCCCAAATGAAACGCACTCGCTTTTATGTGGAAGATATTTTACGACCTGATTTTGGCACAACAAAAGTCGATACTGGATGTACCCAAGTCCGATCTACAAAAGACCTCCCCACCCCCCTGATAAATGAAGGGGAGGAGTCGCACCCCCGGGACCCGGAGAAGGGGGGTAAGGAAAGACAAGAAGGGGAGAGGGGCAAACTGTGGCCTGCCTGGGTGTACTGTACCCGCTACTCCGACAGACCCTCCTCAGGTGAGTCAAGCAATAATACAGGTATACAGTGCATACACATGAATGATATACTCTTCTTGTATATTTCTATGAATGAAGGTGTGATTGATAACATAACATAATGAAGATTGTCGGTTTAAGGCAACATTCACACAGCATATCATTCTCGTTGAAAATGGATATTTAGCATAGTAAAATGGATGATATTTTTTAGATCCGATAAAAGGATGATGTGTGTATATCGTACGTTAAGATAAGATAACATCCTCCACAAACCAAACCTTATTTATCATTTGCATTCCTTAAGTAATATCTTGTGTGACTACTTGACAGAGATATATTATCTTTGAAATAACGTTTTAAATATTCATGTATATATATTACATGACCAATAAGACATGAATCGGTCGCAGCAAATCCAATAACAATAACCAACACTTTGCTTTCGCCTTATAAAACATTTAAGGCGATTTTTATAAGATGCTAAAGTGGAATTAGTCAAAGTTAATCACTTGAATCGACACTTTCCTAATGTCAGCTTTGTGTATGTGTATGTGTATATGTACATGTGTATATGTGGATAATCTTTATGTGTACATGAGTTTGATGAATATAGTAAGAAATTAGTCATCGGTGAATAAAGTTCCTTTTAACAGATTAAACTTTGAAATTTAAAAATGAATGACATGTGGTATTATATACTGAAAGAGTAACTATCTGTAAATCGCGAGTTAAGTAATAAGTAATGAGCTTGTGACGGTATCTGATATTGTCAGTGTGAGGAAGGGGAAATAAAACCTATCGCATCTGCAGATTCATTCAAGACCTATTTAATAAGAAATGGAAAAGTCAATTTGATGCAACGTTGTAATAATTCATTTGGTTTTATAAAATGTCAAAAACGTAAATTTCTTCCGAAAAGGCCATATCTCACTTTACATATATTAAACACTTACTGGTATCGCTCGACTTATGAATCATCCAATAATGGGAAGCGATAAGAAAGTAATGGAATCAGTTTGAATATAAAGTAAGTATTCATCAAATGAACTAGATTTTACTTCTTTATTGGTTCTGTATAGTTATCTACTTCATGAATAGCCTTGGTTGCACTCATTCTCGTGTTTGTTTAAAGGGGCAGTAGCACGTTTTTTTTAAAACTTTATATTTCCAATTTTCCACTGGTAGTTTTGTGTTAATGCTAAATGTATTTGTTTTCATAGTGTCAAAAATGTCATTACACAAGCAATCATCCATAGTCAGAGAACAAATTATAAAAACTTACATAAGGTCCATTGGCGGCCATTTTTGTGTGAACACCTTTAATTCATTTTGTGTAATAAAAAGGAATCGTGTGGTTGAATGTAATTATGTATTTGATTTATTACTGCTTCATTTATTTTCAATATATTGACTTTAAATTGGAACCATTTATTTTCATTTACCTGACATCATCTTATGATACACCTAAAAATGTGCTACTGTCCCTTGTAAATGAAATCAGGTTTAAATGATAACTGATTGTTCACGATCTAACTGTAGAAACAAACTCAAAATCAAATGATAATAATGGTAACAAAAATATTTCCTCTTCAGCTTGCAAAAATAAAATTTGAAAAACTATCTGATCTTTTCTTCTGATACCTTACATTTTCTATTCATATTTTACTGCAACAAAAAATATTCATATGCCGATAATGAAATTGTCATTCTGTTTGCTGAAAGATGAAATGTTTGTTTTGTAAAAACATCCCCTTAATGATGAAACCACCGATAGTAAGATAACACAACATAGCAGTCTGTCATCAGTCGGGTGCTGTTTCCTATCCCACAAATCATGCACATCGTAAAGAGTGCATTGTGTGAAGAACACAACATGTTGATAGAACACAACTTTATGTTCTTATTTATAGTACAATATATGTCTTTGATGTTTTAAGTGAAAAAAACTCTTTCTCTCTTCTGGTAGTGAAGAGGCCTCATTCCTTTATGGTAGATGAATTACATTGCATACATTTATCAAATAATGTGCGTTCCATTTACAAGTGCATAACATATATATGCATGCATGGACAGATCGTATCAAATTACTCATACATTACTTTTATTACAAACATGTATCTCTAAAACAACTTTTTAGCATTTTAGTACTACGAGTCATAAATGCATTTTATTAATAACATCACAATTAGGTTTACGTGCATATCGTTATTTTCTAATATATCCTTTTGTTACAACGTCATCGGAATTATATGTTGTTGAATATCACAGGGATATGTATGATAGATAATGTATCACCACAGTTTCTTTGTATTTGGAACCAAGGGGCTATCAGTAAAATATATATGTATCAAGAACAATATGTCAAACAACTGTTTATAGTCCTTTAATGGGTATGATCAAAGAATGAATTTGTCGGTACAATTTCGATTTAGAGGAGAATCAATTGTTACCGTAGAGTTTGATTGTTTGGATGACATGTGCCATCGGTTAGGTGGAACTCCTTGATGGTTCCAACATTAAATTCATCATCCTGGATACTTATCACTGCTTTTTGTTCAATGTGTCCTTCTGTGAATCATATCCTGTTGATATTAAGGCTTGGAGGCAAATATATGTATAACTTAAATTACTGTAAAAGTTACTTCTTTTGATAATTTAGAAACAAAACATACGTTGGCTATTCTAAATTTACAATAACTGTACCCCACATGATTACAAGTGCAACTCTATTAATCCTGCTAACAAAACATATCACATGTCTAGTTCCTCTTTAAATGTTTCAAACAGTCAGCCAAGGTGCACACATGTACATTAAGAATCGGCCCCTCCTCCTTTATCATTATCTAAATGTTTAGATGCTATCACAATGACTTCTTACACGATAATGTATGTTCTTCTGATGAGAATGTACCCTGTGAGATATGGTCCTCATCTCCTCCCTGGTATGACAAAGGGATGCCTCTGTCCCAGTGCAGGGTAGCTCGGTATGACATACCGTGCTTGAACTGGGGTTTGCGATGTGCTTGATAGCACTCTCTGATAAGCTGGAGAGAATATCAACACTAAAGGGGGAAGTTGATGAACGATTCACCTGTGTAATTTATTAACCTGATTGCATCGGAGCAGGTTCCGCATCATCAGACATTGGCTAACGAGTTTGAACGTAAACACAGGAGTTATTGAAACCAAAGATACCTACATATGATGGGGAGAGGTGAAGTAGTTTACATCGATATTTTATAAACATGAACATACTAGGGCAGTTTGATCTCTAATGCGCGAAAGTCAAGTCATGATGGACACCAAACTCCTTGATCCGTGTCCATAGGTAAGGCACTTCATTCATAACACTTAGTCCACCCAACTGCACAGATGAATACTAGAACACATGAAGTACGGAACTGCAGTAACGCAAACCTTTATTTAAGACAATAGCCACGACACAAATGTTTATACTGCTTCCAAGCATATTAGGGGATGGGGCGAAGAGCAACTTGTTCATTATATATATTTGCAGATATTTCCTATTCCCACATTTCAATTGATCTTCTATGAGACTGTTAGAACAACATTGGAAACAAGTTCTGGCTCCCCCAAGTCCAAGTTCCAATGTCTAAGAAGGCACCAGATTATTACTGGTTCATCCCACTTAAAAACGTGTCTTTATGCACTGTTGCCTACAAAATGAATCTATCATTGCAGCTTTTCAATGTTGTCACCAATGGTAATAATTGGCATGCATTTTCGTAATTTTTTATTAATATACTTATTAAGTAATTGTGATTTCATCTAAAAATGAAAATATGTAACGACAACCCCCTTTCACATTTTTATTCCAAATGACAAAAGGGTGACCATTTTTATATCAAGGTATTTTATATTAAGGTATGATGTGTGTACGATTGTTAGAAAGTTTTATTTTGCATTTCAAATCCTGTAAGTTGTGAATTCAGCGCATAATCGTAACTTTGAAGAGTATTCATTTAAAATAGATAAATTTGATATTTGAAACGCTATCATATCTGCCAGATATAGCTGCGATAAGATCTTTATCTACTTTAATCATATGGGTATAAATATCATTTTTAATGTGACCATCATAACTATTCTATATCATTGATAAATATGTAAATTAAGACTTCCCATCTGGCCAAGTAACAATTAACGTATCACTTACCTGTCATTATTCTCACCTGTTCCTTTATTGACACACCTGTTCAATACACCATGCTTAACTTTGATGCCGGGTTTTGCCCATGATTTGATTGTTGTTAAACTGCGGATAAATGTTTATCGACATTTATTGTACACGGCGTATCGACTCTAGATATTATCTATCAACAGTTGTCACTTAAGGGATTTCAGCAGATCACTTTGATGTTACTTTTTTAACCTTCGAGATAAAGAATTTAAAACAATTTACACATGTGTGATATGACTGTTTAAAAACAGCGCTAGTTTATGTTGTGTTATGTGAAGAAGACAAAGTCATATATAATGATTATCTCATCATATTTTATTTCATTAATAACTATTTCAATTGTTATATTCATGAAAAAGAACTCACTTGCTTGAAGGATTCGGTGCATGTTGATGAGATTAGCATTGTCCATTTCGTTAATGGCTGCTTTTGGATCCAACATTATCATTCTAATAATTGTACAAATAAGATCATAAAACCCGAAAATCACACATATTAGTAAATGTGATAAAAGTGATATCACAAATGCGTAAAAACGTTTTAATCGAGTCAATTCGAGCAAATTTTCAATTATAGCCTTCTATTTCCATGGTAACAATTTCTACTTTGTCCTTTTGAAAGGCAGTGTTCGTTCCCAGAGAAGAACTCTAAAACTATTTGACCGATCAACCCAAAACTTAGTATTATCATGTAGATATGCATTTTTGTGATTTCATAAAAGAATTCGAGTTTCTTTTATTTCTATGGAAACAATTGGGAGTTTGTCTTTTTAAAGGACAGTGTTTCTGCCGGAGCAGAACTCTAAAACTATTTGACCGATCATTATTAAGTTTATATGGCTCTCAATATCATGTAGATGTGCCTTTCGGGAGTTTTATCAAAATTTATATTTTAATTGTTTTCTGTTCCCATGACAACAACTTGAACTTTGCCTTTTTAATTACAATATTTGTTCTTCTAAAGATTCCGTTGTGGCTTGAAATTGGTGAAAATTAACTAAGTTCAATTCAACAAAGCAACTGTATAGAGTATGTCTATGATGTGTTATAGTCGACATGGAAAGATTTTTGTTTAATTGCTATGGGGAAGATATTTATTTTTGGGTGTAAAAGACGTCTCAGTATACATTATTATTACTCATCATTACTTATCATTTATGTCAAAATAGGACTTTAAAGCGTTCCCTTTTAATCATAATTTCTTCATTTTCAATATATCGGAGATTTTTTTTCTTGTTCGAGTAAGCTAAGTAAATAATGCATGAATATAGATAAGTCTAGATCATGGTCGGCTGTTGTGGATGCAGCAGTGCATTTACTATTGCATCCTTTTAAACCTCGTCCGATGTCTTTATCTAATATATGTTCTTGTGATTCTCAATCTTGTAGAACATTTATAGTTTATCATATCAAAATTTCGTTGACATGATTATGATCAATCTCTAAAGGATACTAAACTAGTGTCCAAAAGAAACGATACCATACAAATCGCACAATAACTCAATCCATTGCAGATTAATAAGACTTAAACATAGTTTTATCATTTCTTCAGTAGTCAACTAACTTCTATGCAAAATTTTGAAACATTATCTTTTCATACTTGCGAGAAACCCGATTTAAAAAAATCATCGATCTGGGATCTCCTTAACAAGGCGAGATCCTTGACCTTAACCTTAAATCTCTCCACGCCAGTAGGCGCATAAGGCGAGATAGCAGGGAGAAATTCGACACTTTCGCTTGTTTTAAAACGTTCTAGTGCAATGACGCGTCAACGAATTTATGTCAAATAAAGTGCATTGTATCAACAAGATTGTATTCTTACCTAAATTCAATACTTTATCAATTTTATAGGGAAATGACAAAAGTTTTGTGCATAAAACAACTTGAAATTTCGATTTATGCACCCCATGTGCGTTTGAAGAGACACACAATCAAAAGTATCTTTTCCTGAAGAATGAAAATGTGCATACTTCTTTACAAGACATATGCCTGTTAGGCAAACTTAAATTCGACTCTGTCAGGTAATAGAGTTTTGTTTCGGAGGACGTTGAAAACTTGGTATCGTTTCTTTTGGACATTAGTTTATGATTTTTATATAATTTTTTTCTGAAATGTAATAATCAGTACAAACTCAAAGTTAACCAAGTCCCAGAATCTACGGTAAATTTGTGACTTGTGAATATATATTTTTTTCATTTTTATGATGCACAATTCTCAGTCTAATTATGACGTTTATGAGTTATGATAGGTAAAAATAACATTCATTTGCATACGACACAATATTTATGTCCATACTAACCTACCCTCACCAAAACTTATTTCCCTCTTGTTTTCCCTCTACTAAACAAATGTTGATAAGTTTTTGGGCGGTCATGCATCGATGTATGACTAAACAAAGCATACATAGCAATTGAAGGAACAACACGATGATAAGTTATTATCATATCATGTTTAATGTATAAACGGAACTCAGGTGATTGTTTCACTTGGGAAAAGAAAATTTTGAGAATCTAAAATAAAGTATCAGAATGATCCTTCTCTTTGTTACACAGGAACTTAAACTCTTGTTTCCAGAAAGCGTTACAAATTAGCGTTTTTACCGTTTAATTAACGAGGCCACGTGTGACGTGTTGATTGGCGCGGCGATCTTATCAGTAGAACAAATTTATCACACTGTTTAACCACGGGAGACGGAGTTTTTAATTCTGCTACACCTGCCGCTAACAATACACATCTCAGCTCTAAATGGCTGGTAATAGTTTCACATTCATAAGTTCGTTTATTATGGCTTCCTGTTCTAGCTATCATTGTTTGACTTAAATGGTTTGCATTATTGTGTCATAATCATATCACTCGACTTGTCAATAGCAGCTTATCAGATCAGTATATGTTATACTACATTTTCACAATTATCATATCTATTATTTCTAATCTAAGTTTTGTGAAGTCGAAATAATTTGTTGCAGACAATAATTAAATATAAATATCTTCATTACAGCTTCTGTCAATGGCAAAAAGAGAACTCATGTGACAGGTCTACAATCATAAGTTCCGTGAGAGTTTTTTAAGCTACAAATGTTGTATAGACTTTGTATGAAAGATATATAGTCAAAGATATCCCTCCTAAAGTGGCTCAAAATTATAGGGAAAAGTATTTGATAAACATATCAAAAGTAAAGCTACTTTTTGTTTGGTCTAATCTGAGATAACTTCTCTATATACGGTGGGAAATATGCATACATCTCAATGAAAGCAACCACGCATAACTGAGCTGTAGAAAATCAACTCCCTATTAGAATAAAGTATTGTTTTTCAAGTTACAAAACAGCTGTAAAATAGGAACTAGAAATAAAAAAACATATTCCATAATACGATTATTATACACATATATCAACACACGAACTAACATGCATACTTACACTAATACATGCATTGAGGAACCAACATAAATACACGCATAACATCACATAAAGTCACAAACATTCATACCAGAATACATATGCATGTTTACATCTATACATGCTTGGATGAATCGACAAACATTCATACAAGAACACATGATTTTTTAAGAACACCATTATATACTTATACGAATTCCCATACATACATACACTTATTCAAATACATGCATATACGAATCTACATACATTCATACCCAAATCCACATACATGCACACAAGAACACAAAATATTGTCTTTTTTACACAGACACACAGACACGCATATACTCATGTACTATAGTATTCACATTTTCACATGCATACATTATATTAATACACTTAGCTTTCACCCTTACACAACAAGAATTAAACCTCACACACATACACATGTATATAAATATACAAGCACACATTCGTATATTTACCCATTTGCAAGCCTGCGCACAGATTCACACAAATACACACAGATACACACAAACACAGAAGAAGAGAAGAATAAGAGTATTTTATTAATGTGTCACATGCTGTACATATATATATATACACACAATCATCCCCAGCTTCAGTAATTGACTAATCCCCGGCCCAGCAGGGTACACGTCCAACCGCATGCTTTATCATAAAATCTGTCACATTCGCTTTTTAGAAATTCAAAAAGGCGTTCCTTCTACAAATTGAATTTGGATGTTATTGTCCATCACTTCATGATATCGCGAGGTGTTGCCATGTGGGGAGCCAGCACTTTCACCTGCTTAGACGGAGGCGGTCTCCTTTGTACTTAGCTATGAGCTACCTGTCTGGTGCGTCTGTGTCACTACTCTACTGCACCGCCCAGGAGACGAGGCGAGATGTGTAGATGTAAACCCCTCTCCTGGCTCTCACACCTGTCCTTGCAGACTCTACATCGTGTCATGAATAAATATCAACATGTAATGTGTTCCCGTATAGTTTTCTTATAAGATATTGAATAGTGAGATGACTCTGGATAATAACAGGTATATTTAAAACGAAATTCTAAAGAATTTAAGTAGCATTTTTTTAAGTTGTAGAGTTAAAGTAAATCTATGTTGTATGACTATTTGATGAATGTATTCAATGTATTGCAAAACCTAAGTTGACTATCCATGACATTTGGTTTTACTGTAAAGTGTAAAGAAATTGACATTCACGATTGATGTTTCTTGAATAAGGACATTGTTGATACTTTGATGTAAGTTCGTAAACTTATCGATATCTTATCTGTCATGACATTTGTAAAAGACAATCTAAATAAGCTGTGTACATGGTGTTTGTGTAACTCAAGCGTAATGTTGATGGAGATATCTATACCTGCAGTATAAATGATATTATATCTATAGCTGCTAAGAAAATGCTTGCACCGGTCCTGAAATACAAAAAAGTCATATATCCCACTTTATGGAAGTCCATCTTTGCAAGCAAAACATCTGCTCAAACACGCTTTTTTACACTGTATCCACAATGTCTTAAAGATAAATAAATGTGTTTTCAAATCTTTTACTGCATCTGTGATATACTTGTTAACTACTTAGCTACTTTAAAACATTTATAAGAAACGTATTTCACTAATCACTTATTCTGTTATGTTGGCATCAACCTACTGTTAGCACGTGTTGTCGCCGTGACATTGACAAGCATGCATTTCAGATGGAGTCGTTGACAGGCGTATCTCCGAGACGACAGGCGAATCTCTGGAATGAAATGAACACCGTGAAATTGACAAAGCGTCTGTTGTCTTTTGTCAGTTATTTAATTGAGAGCTAAACGAGTTGAGTGTAATTCTCCGTGGTAATTACATTCATGTACACGTCCATCCAGTATCTCTCAGCCCTCTCTTGTCTAGAAAACACTCTTCCAACACTATCACTCGATATTGAGTAAATGTTTATCACTAATATCGTTTTTATATATAGAAGGAATACGATGTTTTTCTGTTTCAAAGATATGTTTCTAAATTTAAAATGTTTACCAACGAATTCTAACGATTGAGTCACTACCAAGGATCGTCTATAAGTTAAGAACTGGATGTAAAATATACTTCTGATGCGGTTGCTAAGATATTAGTTTAGCAAACTCAGTGTTTGAGTGTATCTGTTGTGTACCTCACTATTAAAACATCATCTCACGTCATTAATACAGACATTAAGTGATTCTAAAGACATTTCCTACCCCCACTAGATATATATTTAGGTGAGAAGCTGTTAGGGAAAGACTTAGCTTGCGTAGCCTTATAGTAGGTTTGCTCCCCCAAAAGCGTAAGTCATCAATCTTGATCTAACCTCTGTTGCGATAAGACCAGTTTGCGGGTTTCAAGTACATTCACGTAGAGACAAAAGGATGCACCGCAAACTATTTGTAAAATTTCAGCCAATGATACCGTCTTTCGCATGGAAAGCTTGCTTGTGTCATCGACCCTATGCCATGATTCAGTCGCCGGTAGTAGTCCCCGCGCGCTGGGTAGGGTATAGAGAAGTGCAGATGGTAGTGTATATATAGAATTATGGTGTAAAGAAATATCGCTCTATATTATGATATGAATGGGAAGTTTTGAAGCTTCAATGGAAGTCCCGTGCGTTAATCATAGAAGATCGTAACTCGTTGGTAAGATAAGAAAAAGTGTCTTGGAAAACTATATTTGAACGTTATTTTTTGGATGTAAGGGAGGATAAGTTAAATGAAGTTCATTGATATTGAAAAATGGAAAATGCAGACCTTGTTCAATGACCTATTTCACTTATCTATTTCTTGTGTTCCCAGGACCCCGGACCCGGAAAGTACGGAAGAAGGAGGGGGCCCGGGAGGAGAAGCGACCCCGGACAGCCTTCAGCCCCGAGCAGCTAGAGCGACTGAGGGAGGAGTTCACAGAGACCCAGTACCTGTCCGAGGACCGGAGGAGGCTATTAGCCTCACAGCTCAACCTCAATGAGGCTCAGATCAAGATCTGGTTCCAGAACAAACGCGCAAAAATGAAGAAGACCTCCCCTATTGTTAACCCTCTTGCTCTCAAACTCAGACAGGAAGGCCTCTACAACCATTCGGCTGGTAATCATGGAGACAGCTGACGTCGTCATCATTCCATCATCATTCATTACGATTAACCCTCATGTACATTCATCCATTGATAACTGTTTTATTGTCATCAGCTTCTCATTCACAACCAAATTTGAAAGCCTACCTTTTTAAATGTATTTTGATATATTAGGTCACGTATACTATAGCTAGTTTTATATTCATCCTGAGGTTGGACATTTCTTTGAATATTGCTATGTATGATTCAGAAGCAGTATAGTTATCTATGAGGCTAATTGATGCACCATTCATCGCAAACTTTTTGCATCAATGGCCTTTCAGTCTGATAAAAATCAATCATGTTCTGTATTAAAGTTTTAAACACTGCATTTCGGGCATTCGCTCAGTCGATCGCACCTCTTGTGGCCTGACGATGATCCCTATATTCTTATATAACATGTAAAACCTAGTAACAAGCGATCCAATAATGTTTTTGCTTTATAACAAAACGAAAGTTTGAATGCTTTGCGAAATGTGCGCCCTTAGTCGCCTTGTGGTTGGTTTATGGCCCTAGAGTAAATAAATTGCACTAGTCTGATTAAGCCGACCGTGCAACGAGGAATAAACGGTAAAAATATTGCCTCCTTCGGGATTCGAATTCAATCAAAACAGGGTTTCCTCTATGAAAGCATCAAAGCTAGTCGTATGTTCTGGCGTTTGAATATCTAGCCAATCGCAAGCCGAGTCTGACAATAACTTCCGGTATCCGTAGCCAGGGGCAGGTAACTCAAAGGTTCCTTCGTCGACATGATCGCCGGTAATTGGTAGATTTTTCCGCGCTAAACTGGATATAGAAAATGAAACTAGCTTTCTGACCATAAGGAGGAGGGAACCCCCTGGTATATAACAAGTTCGTTCCCCGACAGCATTACTGTTTTTTTATGAATATTCCTCGGAACACCGTCGATTTTAACCAGACTGGAACTAGCGCCATACAGATCAGCCTCAGAGAGACACTGAAGACCGAGTTCTTGTTATAGCGGTAGTACTTTACAACGTTTATTATTCGGAACAGGACGAGTTTCTGTTGTTTCACATTTTGAAATAGAATCTATGTATCATTATAATCAATTAAGGCTTTGACATTCAACATTATATTTGTTTATTTCGAAAAATGGTGTTATTTGGTACAGTGTGACAAGAAAACAATATGTTAAAAAGAACTTATAATATCTACAATTATTTCTCGATGAACCATCTCGAACAATCAACATACTTTCTCTAAGAGAAAAGTAGTTCATTCACTGACCTTTGTATTTACCAAGCATTTGAGCTATACAAAGGTATACATTCAAACCATGTACCTTATTTAAACCTATATCATGTCACGGAAACAATAGTTGATGGTTCTGGGTGTGCCCAATATTCATAAACGCAATGATTTCAAGTTTATGTAAATATATGTAAGAGATGTTTGTGTGTTGCTGCTGTTCAGCTAATGTTACAGTGCTTTGTAAATGAAACAAAATAAAACTCATAATAAATGAATTGAAAAAAATCACTTTCTTATGTTTATGTACATGTCAACGTTTACCATTCCTACTTTCATATTGCAATTGTACGGATAATCACTTTCTTCAAATGCATTTATCTTATTAGACAAGTTTTCATTCCAATGTCAACTAATTCCTCAATCATTTCAGGTTATGAGCAGGTCATTCTGTCCAACAGAGCAAGGTCTAGATAAAATAAATCAACCTCTGTTCGGCCAGATCCCGGGCTTACGGGGAAAACTGCACCACAAACCACTAACACCATTTAAACCAATAAACACATTTTCAGTAGATAGAGTGTTTCTTATCGAGTCCTTTTACATCATTCAGGAGTGAAAATAAGAAATTTTAAAAGTCGTCGCTGTTGGCAAATATTTTGATTGCATCCAAACAGGTACCCCCTTCCTAGCCCACAAACTCGGCGTATTGACGCAGAGGTTGGATTAACATTTATGACTTGATCTAACCCCACGAGAGAATGCAGTCAGGGCTGGAGCCGCATAAACTATGAATATATTTTAGTTGAAGATTCAACTGCTTCCAAGTTCCCTTTAAAATTTTGCATTCCGAAGATAAATATTTAACAACATAATTGTCTTCTTTTGCATTATTCTCTTTTAAAAGAATGAAGTGAAAGACAAGTCTGTGATTCAATTTCTCGGTACATTGGAACATATCAAAGGTTAAAAAAAACACTATGAAAGAGAAAGTACACACCTCAATATGTTAATATCTAAGAGACATGTGATGTCTTAAGTTTTAGCACGTTAACAAAAACATTTATTTTCAGTAGTTTGAATAAAAAAATTGTCTTGTTAAAATGTCTTTGTATAATGAAGGCATGGGTTAGAAATAGAATTAACACTATCCTTATCAGTACCATTTTTAAAATGTTGTAAATATGTGAATGAAGGCACGTTTATTGATTCTCAGACTGTTTGTCTTCCTTGTTGGTGAACATTTGTGTAATTTTAAAATTAATTTTTCTTTTAAACAATGTATTTACATAAATTTCATTTTTTACAAGGGACTTAAAAGTATGCTTTGAACGATGATTGAACTCTTGTTATTTGAGAATACGGCGTCAAAAACTTGAAATTTTTGTAATTGACAAACTTCCATACGACAAATTCAACTAAAGTGTGTAATTTCCTTCTCCTGTCAAGTTATTAAGGTTTCTAATATGTTTATACATTTTACAATTTGATATAACTTAACATCATTTAAAATTGAAATGAGCGTATGGATACTGTAACTTTCCCATTTATTATTGTTTTTCATTTAACACCTCGTGTCACTTTTTTTAACATCTTAACCTGTTGTCAAATACAGAAATAAACCACATTAAAAATCCTGTCCTTGACAGAAACAACAGTTGAATTTGAAAGAGTCTACCTCTCATTAATTAGTATCATACATAAACGATCCACCAATAAACCAATTGGTTGTGAACAAACTTTCTGGATGCAGTTGAATACGCCATTCATTAAGGGTAAGTCAAAATCAAATATATAATGCTGCATGAACTGTTTCACATTCATATTATCAACCAATTAGAGAGCAATATGCAGATGAAGCATACTGATGTAAATTACGCAAATTATGAATGAAAACGAAAGCGCAATTGACAGACTAACTATAACTGCAATAAACATCACATCACAAACGTTTTCACATCACCGGCATTCCATAAACAATAAACAAGCAACAATGAACTAGCAGTTCATAAGATTGTTCTTAATTTGAATTTTCAAATATCATTCAATGTCTGCTTTGCATTTAGTCCGTATTGCCAAACACGTCATTTCCGCTTCCGACCCGGAAGCCCGGGGCTGCTGCACTGACAGGCATCTCCGCCGAGTTGAATGGAACACAGGTAGTCGCAGATGTCCGTTGTCGTGACCGGCGTTCCTTGAGTCGCAGTTTCCTCATTTAAAGCGGATCTCAAATATGTATCTGAAATAATTATATACATGTACCTGATCATTCAACCTGAAATTGGGTTACTATGGACACGTATTTCCACGTTATCTATCTTACAAATAGAACTGTTCCTGTAACATTAAATTTTGACAAAATTGGTGGTCCTTGCTCCTTTCGATGGGCACATATTTCTAACAAAAGCAGCGTCAGTTATAAATGTAAAATAATTATTGATCTGAAACCTTCAATAGCGGTTACTCTGACGTAGATTAACACCGCTTTGGTATGAATACAATCGGAAAAATGTGGCCAAATTGTTACAAAACGTTACGGCGTAAGTTTTCTTTTGAAAGAGAATTATATAGTGTTTACTATATGAATAAAGTATATTGTATATGCACTGCCAAAACACAAACTTTCAAATATGCTGCACAAAAGACTATCACAAATGCCGATAAAATAATCTGAGGGTAACAGGAAACTATAATCAAACATTGAAGTATGAATATTGGAGCGTCTAAGATATTGTGACAGGATATTTGTCCAATCTATTGGAAGCGAATGTCCAGCAATGAATGCCCCTTATTGAGGTCGCTCAAGATATTGACTGTTAAGTGACCTTGACCTTTTGACACATGTCATTTTCTCTGCCAAGTCTTCTACTTTCATTTGACAATATGGTTTCATAGTTTTGGTAAGTATTTCTTAAACAAAATGTATATTTCAAAGTCGGTTCAGTTATGCGTTTCTTTGTTTGAGTAGTATCTCAGCCAGTCATCCTCTTCAAATCGGTCTAAGATTGAACATGTATAGTGTTTTGATATTTTATAATGTACTTGTCATCTTTATCAAAGAACCATAGAAAGGTAAACTTTTTCAAGCCTTATAAATGAACCAAAGTGTACTTATGCAAGCGGTTATAACATAAGACATGCAGATTGATGATATAGTTTCGCTAGTTATACTGCAAACCATCTCAATTCCGTAAATTAAGTTTGTCTTAATGGTGTGAAAGTCGCGGTAGAGTGTTCATTTTTTATCATGTCTAGATTTCTATAAGAATACGCGACTTTATTCTGTTCGTGAAGCGATTGTGTCAAAATGATAATTTTCAACCAATGATTTTTATCAATTAAATAACACGGTTAACGACGACTGACATATTTAACTCCGCCAACGTATATATACTCTCCCAAAAAAGAAACGCATAGGTCATTTTGCAAATTTTTCTCGAGTGTAAAAACAAACAAAACAATATAAATGTGATATTTACTTCCAAAACGTCCTTTTTATATGATGGTTTACGGCTTTAGTACACAAAATCGAAAAATGTCTGGCATCAGAATATTCATCATCGTCCTTGTGCGCATTATTGGTTCGTTCCTACATGCCACTTCCGGTCAAAAGAGCTCAAGATGTTTGCATCAAAGAGTTGCCATGAAAACCCCAAATCTCTACATCCGGGGCACAATTTTTCTTCATTTTCTTGCCACATATCTTGGAATACAGATTATACACAACATCCCTGATTTGGGTTTAAGCGTTCAACAAACTGTACAAAAACGTTTCCATGAAATGGATCTTCGACCATGAAGGCCAGTTACCGTCCCTGTTTTTGGTGGTTTCAAAGAACCCACACTTATTAAGTGCCGTTTTACAATTAAGATCTTGAACTTAAGAAACCTTAGGAGACTTTGGTTTACTAAAAACGCACAAATTTGTTAATAACAACAATTAAAAAAAAACGTGACTCTGGATTTTTACAGTTTGAAAATATCACAAGTCAACAGATTCGGTTGAGACAGTCTGATGGTGTGGGATACAATATTTAGCAGAAAAATGTAGTTAATTGGTGGTTCTGAAGAATTTAAGAAGCAAATCACAATGTCGACAACATCCATGAACGTCACTTGCATCAGATTATTTACCGACAAAGGGAGTCTTTCGAGTATGGTAACTTGAATTCACTTACAGAACGTCAGATGGCTCATTAACCTACCCTTTTAAAGTAAAAAAGTTGTTTATAACTCGAACACTACATTTTAAGCCAAATAAAATATCAAAGGTATGACTTAAATAAACGTGTACGTCAACGTCATAATACACACAAACGACTGGCCATTGCATTGCAGAAAGATTGGGGAAGAATTGCATTATAGTGAATCCATCAATTTGTCAGTTCATTCTCAAAGGGACGTCAAGCAAAAATTCTTGAAAATAGCAGGAATTCATAACACTGACTTCGACGCCATTTTGTGTTTAACAGAATACGGAAACATACCTAAAACAAGTGTTCTCCTCTTGGCTTACTCTTTGTCTAAATACATGTAAATTTTCGCTTTGATACCATTGTTATTTTGTGACATTTGTGGTTTTTAAGGTGAAGTAAGAAATTCTTTATAAAATAACATATGCGTTTCTTTTTTGGGACAGTATACTTAACATGTTTTGTACTCACTTCGGAGGAAGGTTCCATCTTCCATTCTAACTTTAGAACAGTCACAACCATCGTGAATATGTCGTTCCGGAAACTCCAGTTGATGCGCACAAGATATGATACAGATAATTGGAAGTGCGCATGCGTGTGACATAACCATCGCCAGGAAAAACACTTTCACGAAAAACGCTGTCATGTTTAGTCACTCGGGGAAACTTTGCAGCCTTTCTGAAATCCCGAAAAAGATGAAACATTTAAGTGCAACATATTTATCACAAAATCATATCAGATAATAGTCATTAATGTCGAATCGTTGTAAGACAGTCCTCGTATTATACTTAGCAATTCTGTCTTCAATAACTTGCCTGAAATGGCCACTTCAGTACAAGATTTATAGAGCAAACCCGTGTCGTTGATTTACAACTCTCTCCAGCCGAATCAGTATATATCACAAATAAGTTCAGTGTCCACGCTCACCAAGAATGTCATCTTCCAAATGAACTTTGGACCTTTGTGAGTGGGGAAATTGGCACTGAGTTCCTCACATTTTAACTTATTAGTTATCATAATGACACAGCATCAATATATCAACAGGCGTAGGCTAATTTTGTAACATTTCGGAATATGTTTTGCTTTAAAAATATAAGTGAAATGCTTTAACATTCATTTTTGAGAAACTTCCGTCTTAATTACTATTTAATCGAATAAGTATGACATAGCTATTGATGTTTTAGACGTTCAAAATACATTGAATACGACGATTCCGTAAAGCGGGAAATTTATATACAATATTTTGATATTGTTAACATCGGCATGTGTTTATTGTGTTCATATCATTATGCATTTTGTGACATAATTCCTACTTTCAAAGCAACGTCAAGGGTAAAAAACATTCTTAACTATCAAGAATGTTATCTGTTATTTACGATATACGCAGTTACTGTATCTTTATATTTCCTACATATATCACCCCTCTGCATTTATCAATTCATAAAACAACATTATTACATATTCACAAGAAAGAATATGTACAAAGCAATGTCAAGAAAACTAAAGAATATGTACACTTGAGCGAGGAGGGCAAGGATAAAGGGTTATCATACATCAGTATTTCATATGTTTGCTTAGTTATTGACATTTCTCCTTGTATTAATCTTAGTTTACAGCTTATTTTATTTTTGTCGTTTCAATATTTTGTATTACAATTTTAATCTTAAGATATGTCAAATAATAAAACAATTCAAGGCGCCCGATTTGTACGCACAACTGTCATTTTCAACTAGTTACATGTATATATACTTTTTCATGTCTAGTCCTGGTTTCACGTTTAACAAATCAAACACAAACTACCCCATTCGTTGACAAATGAAAAAAAAGCGTAAATGTTGACATGTAAACATGAGTACGAAAGAAGTTTCGTGTATGTAAATAATGAGCATATGTTTAACGATTATTAAAGCATACAATCCGAAGATTAAATTTCTTGTTTCTACTTTCATTTAATCAAACATATCAAACCATAAATCATTTGTTAAAAATGAAAAAAATAATTTATATTTAAATTTATTATAGAAAATTATGAACATAAAGCTCACCAATGTTCAGTGTCCCACGCTATGCGGCAGGTAAATGGTCCAAGTTCTCCGGCACACCTTGATACGAGCGTGATTTGTGCTGGAACTCATTGGCTGTGGAGTAATAAAGACATCACAGGTAAAAGGTGCTTGAAGTGATTGTTGATATATCTCAACGAAGTAGTAGGTGTTTAATTCGAAGTTGATGGGCAGCAGTATTTAATGACGTCTTGTTGACATAGTTAGTTGAGATAACAGCTTATGCGAGGTCGCACCAATAGCACGCCGATAAATCACCGACAACTTCCAAGGCTAGTGTGAGGTCTTCGCCTTGTGTGCGATTTTTTCCATTTTGGTTGCTATAGATCATGATTTATTTAGTATGCTCAACGCTTAGTAACACCAAGACGGTAGTTAGTACTTAAAGGGGGTCTCCAACTTCTAAGTTTTAACTTCAAGTGTTTTACTAGCGAGGCCCTCTCCGACCCTCTCGGGGCCTCGCTAATAAAACACTGGAAGTTTAAAAAAATATAGGGGGTCTCCAACTTCCAATTTTTAACGTCCAGTGTTTCATTAGCGAGGCCCTCTCCGACCCTCTCGGGGCCTCGCTAATAAAACACTGAAAGTTAAAAATTAGAAGTTGGAGACCCCCTTTAACAGGCAAGTCTAGGACTTGAAGTGATCTTACTCATATATAACCATTTGTCTAAGGCGTGTTTCTCATTATTAATATAATTTTAAAGAAATATTTTTAGAGACTGAATATAAGTCTAGCTTAACGGGACCTGTTGGTCTCTATCTTAATTTGATGCTTTGGCTGAAGGAACAAACTTAACAATTGTCGCACTAATTTAACACTTAAACAAAACGATAGGATTAGTAAAGTGAAAAAATATATTAAATTTAGCTCTTGAAAGCAGCATTCGTGAAAACATAGAATATTGTAAATGAGAATTATTTAGAGATTTTATGATGTTAAATTGCAAAATACTATCAATGGTGTCGTATGATCTTGAAGAACTGAATGCTACTGGAAAGTATCGATTTAATGCTTATCATAAGTAAAGTGACCGAATAAATGTTATATAATAAATAAATTTCCGATTACGATAGAAAACCGGACAGTATCCCTCTACCTCATCGCGAGGTCAAATGGAGACTTGTTGGAAGCAGACAATTGTAATATGATAAATTACATTATTAGTATACATGTAAATAGGTCGTGTTATTTCCGCTTATAGTAATGTTTACTATCCTCCAAACCTATCAATTGATATATATTCAGGGTTTTAAGACGAAAATGTGAGATGTTTTTAATTCATATCAGTATAAAAATCACAAAGTGCTTCTTTAAAGGGGGAGTAAGTGTAGTAGTAGTTGGTGGTTGTTGTGGTTTTGTAGGTTGTTGTGATGGTGGTGGTATTGGTGGTGAAGATGGTGTTGGTGTATTTGGTGGTGTTGGTGGTGTTTTTGGTTGTTGTGGTGGTGTAGGTAGTAGAGTAGGTGGTCTTGGTGTAGGTGGTTGTGGTGGTATAGCGGGTGGTGGTTGTGTAGGTGGTATAGCTGGTGGTGGTGGTGTAGGTGGTATAGCGGGTGGTGGTTGTCGTTGTTTAGGTGGTGGTGGTGGTGGTGTAGGTGGTATAGCTGGTGGTGGTAGAGTAGGTAGTGGTGGTGGTGTAGGTGGCATAGCTGGTGGTGGTTGTTGTGTAGGTGGTGGTGGTGTAGGTATAGCTTATGGTGGTGGTGATGGTGTAGGTGGTGGTGGTGGTGGTTGTTGTGTAGGTGGTGTAGGTGGTTGTGGTGTAGGTGGTATAGCTGGTGGTGGTAGAGTAGGTAGTGGTGGTGGTGTAGGTGGCATAGCTGGTGGTGGTTGTTGTGTAGGTGGTGGTGGTGTAGGTATAGCTTATGGTGGTGGTGATGGTGTAGGTGGTGGTGGTGGTGGTTGTTGTGTAGGTGGTGTAGGTGGTGGTGGTGTAGGTGGCATAGCTGGTGGTGGTTGTTGTGTAGGTGGTGGTGGTGTAGGTATAGCTTATGGTGGTGGTGATGGTGTAGGTGGTGGTGGTGGTGGTTGTTGTGTAGGTGGTGTAGGTGGTTGTGGTGTAGGTGGTATAGCTGGTGGTGGTGGTGTAGGTGGTATAGCGGGTGGTGGTTGTCGTTGTTTAGGTGGTGGTGGTGGTGGTGTAGGTGGTATAGCTGGTGGTGGTAGAGTAGGTAGTGGTGGTGGTGTAGGTGGCATAGCTGGTGGTGGTTGTTGTGTAGGTGGTGGTGGTGTAGGTATAGCTTATGGTGGTGGTGATGGTGTAGGTGGTGGTGGTGGTGGTTGTTGTGTAGGTGGTGTAGGTGGTTGTGGTGTAGGTGGTATAGCTGGTGGTGGTAGAGTAGGTAGTGGTGGTGGTGTAGGTGGCATAGCTGGTGGTGGTTGTTGTGTAGGTGGTGGTGGTGTAGGTATAGCTTATGGTGGTGGTGATGGTGTAGGTGGTGGTGGTGGTGGTTGTTGTGTAGGTGGTGTAGGTGGTGGTGGTGTAGGTGGTATAGCTGGTGGTGGTTGTTGTGTAGGTGGTGTAGGTGGTGGTGGTGGTGGTGGTGGTTGTTGTGTAGGTGGTGGTGGTCTAGGTATAGCTTATGGTGGTGGTGATGGTGTAGGTGATGGTGGTGGTGGTTGTGTAGGTGGTGGTGGTGGTTGTGGTGTAGGTGGTGGTGGTGGTTGTTGTGTAGGTGGTGGTGGTCTAGGTATAGCTTATGGTGGTGGTGATGGTGTAGGTGGTGGTGGTGGTGGTTGTGTAGGTGGTGTAGGTGGTGGTGGTGGTTGTTGTGTAGGTGGTGTAGGTGGTTGTGGTGTAGGTGGTATAGCTGGTGGTGGTAGAGTAGTTAGTGGTGGTGGTGTAGGTGGCATAGCTGGTGATGGTTGTTGTGTGGGTGGTGGTGGTGGTGTAGGTGGTGGTGTAGGTATAGATGATGGGGTGCTGGTGGTGTAGGGGTGATGGTGGTTGTTGTGTAGGTGGTGGTGGTTGTTGTTTAGGTGGTGGTGGTATTGTTGGTGGTGGTGGTTGATGTAGGTGGTGGTGGTTGTTGTGTAGGTGATGTAGGTGGTGTAGGGGTGGTGGTTGTTGTCTAGGTTGTGGTGGTGGTAGTGGTGTAGGTGATGGTTGTTGTTTAGGTGGTGTAGGTAGTGGTGGTGGTGGGTGGTGTAGGTGGTGGTGGTGTAGGTGGTGGTGGTTGTTGTGGTCATGCATGTGGTGGTGGTATACGTGGTGGCGGTGTAGGTTGTGGGAATGATGATGATGATGATGATGATGATGATGATGATGATGATGATGATGATGATGATGATGATGATGATGATGATGATGATGATGATGATGAAGGTGATGATGATGATGATGGAAAGTTAGTTAATCTGTAACTTCATCGATGACAACACAAAACAACAAAGCCCTTAAAAATGTAATTCTTCGTTAAAAACTCATCTGGTAAGAAATGCTTCTGTGTGATCATTTAGTTTGGTCATTATATCAAGAAAGTAAGCTAACTAATCATCACGGCTTATATCCTTGAACTACAATCGTCAACACAACTTATCGAGTCCACTTGAACACTCCGCTTTGACCAAGACTGACAGACGCCTTATCTCACGTGATATTTTTTTATTCTTTTAAGCATAAACAGCGTCGTGCTCGTTATCTGAACTAGTCGTTGGTGTGTATATATGTCAGTGTCACGATTTAGCGTAAACTACAAATATAGTTTTACTAAAGTGTGTCATTGGGGCTTTCCAGCACTAAAGTACTCAGGGAGATAAAGATAAATACATGTTGATTGTTAAATATATATTTACACTCGTTTTTTAATTTTTGTTTATTCCAACGAAAAATAACTCTTGTCTCTTTTAAATTTTGAAATTATTTCAAAGTCAATTACATGTTTATGTTTCTGATGCAGCTCTAGTTTCAATGCGGTCACAAAAAAATGTCATTTTTAATGTACATTATTTTATTTTCCTATCTCCTTTACTAGAAAAAACATTGGGTAGAAAAATCACATTTTTCCACGCGCTATCAGTCCAAAAACAGCGTGACACAATACTAGTCTCACGAGTTCATTCATGACTTTGGCTGTCAATTGCACTATTGCTGTGGCAGCGAATGTGCAAATGCACTTTCTTGCATAAAACGGTTTGCAGATTTGTATTGTTATCCATTTCTGTTTGTAAACATGTTGCAAATATGTCATTGTTAGTAATTTAACTGTAAAAAGGCAATATAAATATATAGCATTTGATGCATTTACAGGGTAAAGATGTATCAAAGAAATAAGCGAAAAAAATCAATTATTTCTCATTTCGTGAGAAGGACGCGGGGAAATTGTATCACCAGGCAAATTGTCTCAAAGGTGATTAAATAAGTGCATTTCAGACGGTTTTACTTTTCCTTGATAGAAAATTCGTTGAATGAATTTTCATAGAATGACATTTATCTAACAAGAGCATTATTCGAAAACGGGAAAAAATTGAAGCTCACTAAAATACAAATAATACAAAATACAACAATTTGATAAATACTATTTTTGACATTGCAAATTACGACAAACATTTTTATTGGCTAATAATGTTACCTCAGTTGATGAATATGATGTATTTCAGTAGCGGTATATTCATCGACCGAGATACAAAAAAGTAAATCAGGACAACTTAAGTAAAAATTGTTACAATTGATCCCGCTCTCACCAACTTTAGTCCGAACGTATTGATAAAATATCAACATTCTCACATGACTGAAACAATTCCGTGACCGAGTTTCTCTAAGTTGCATCAACTCACTGCCTGGTCAAATTTTGGAATGTAAACTTTTCCAGCGGATGATCCTGATTTAGCGATTAAGTTTTAATGAGAAATTGTGTGACAGCACCTTTTATTAGACACTGTTTTGATATCATTGCCATTAAGACAAGTAAAAAATGCTTGATATCTTAGTCCTAGCCATTAGGATAAATAAAACTTGTTATTGCAGCGAACTGGATATCTTGCAATATTTCTCCATGTTCAACATTTTTAAACAATGAAAATATTATTGCCCTAACACGGACTTCAATTCCTATATTTTAATGTAATATTGTTAAAACACGATATCATCTCTTCAATCTCTTCAATATATATATGGCTTTCATCATAAAAGCTTAAAAATAAATCTTTCGCTTCAGAAAGATAACGTGATAGTGTAGTGTGGTGACAACAAAAGATTTTTCAATGATTTCAGAGGAATGGATGTATGCGTCTCTTATGTAATTCTCACTATTGACTTAAACATCTTTTTTTCTATTGATAAATTCCGGGTCTGTTTAGGCTGTCATATAGAAATGCTTATATTTTACTCAAAAGACTAGAATATTAAGTTGTTTCGATTACAAAGTTTAGATCATATATTGGCGTTCTTACAATTACCATTTATCAAGTCTTGATAAATACTCAAATGGTCTCAGATATAACGACGTTATTCACATATTATCATAAGCTTGCTAAGCTAATTCGTCATTGATTAGTCCCGGGCTCTATCAAACAAAGCTCATATCAGGCAGCGGAGATTATACACACTCGAGTCGGCTACTTCGTCCAGGTAGATCATGTACCTGGCGCGTTGATTGCTCAATCCAGCTGCGAGATGTCTCCGCTTTCAGATACCATCCCAAGTCCGAACCACGTTTACGTCATTTATCACTATGGTCTTATCCGCCGCCGCCAAAATACACAAACCGCATGAAGATATTTCTGCTTTCTGACTGTCTAAATGTTCGAGTGGTACAAGCAAATACTTTAACAAGGCGTGTTGTCTCGTGAATCATTCTTAAAAGTTGTATTGTTTATCAACGGAAATGCAAATACTGTCTATCTTAATAGAGAAGGGACATGAAGGGGCCATTTTTTTAATTTCATAATATTCAATATCTATCACAAATTTCTTTATCACAGTTTGTTAATGTCTACTCACGTATGAAAATGTTAAATTGAATTTATCAAAATAGTTCGAGTTCATTTAGTGTCGTACTTGAGAGGGCATAATTTTTCGGTCACGTACATTCGATTTCTTAATAGCAGAAAAACAGAAATATATGTGTTCTATATCTTCTATGAATACATTTTACTAATCTAATCAAACATTATATTACTGTAATGAAAATCCTCGAATGCGGTTTCAGAACGAAACTTTTCAATATGTAAATACCTTACTTGAAAAGAACGTACTGTTACTCCTGTGGTTATAGATTACACTTAAAATATATTGAGAGATGTATTGATATTAGCTTGTTAACCGACACATTTTAGTGACAAACATATCTAATAACTTTTGCAAAGATAACGTGCATACGCGTGTTAATTTGTCAATCAAAATAGTATCTTGCAACTTGTATGGGGTTATAGCATAGACGAGATTCATATCGATATTTGTTTTCAATTACAGGAGCGGATACAGGAGTTTCTGTTAGGAAGGGTGAACTCTTTGATTGTCATAAGTACTGATATAATGAAACGATTATTTTGGATTAAGGAATATGTGTCAATAGCAAAATGAGTCAGATTGAAAATTCCAAGATTTCTTAGTGTTAAAGTGTAATCATGAATGAGAACTAAGAATCTCAATGCAACAGTGCTATATCTGGAATTTTTTAGAGGGGTGTGACCCCCTTGACAGTCTGGATCCGTCATTGTTCCCTGTTGTCAATCAAAGCAATACATATCTGGAATAATGGAAGTTCCGTATCATGTTAACATATTTTTATTGAAAAAAGTGGAGATGAAACGGTAAGTATATAGAGTATTCTGTCCCCTGTTCACGCTTTTGTGGCTCTGGAATAATCGAAGTTCCATTTCCAAAATCTTCCATTCCCTGTTCACGCGTTTGTGGCTCTGGAATAATCGAAGTTCCATTTCCAAAATCTTCCATTCCCTGTTCACGCGTTTGTGGCTCTGGAATAATCGAAGTTCCATTTCCAAAATCTTCCATTCCCTGTTCACGCGTTTGTGGCTCTGGAATAATCGAAGTTCCATTTCCAAAATCTTCCATTCCCTGTTCACGCGTTTGTGGCTCTGGAATAATCGAAGTTCCATTTCCAAAATCTTCCATTCCCTGTTCACGCGTTTGTGGCTCTGGAATAATCGAAGTTCCATTTCCAAAATCTTCCATTCCCTGTTCACGCGTTTGTGGCTCTGGAATAATCGAAGTTCCATTTCCAAAATCTTCCATTCCCTGTTCACGCGTTTGTGGCTCTGGAATAATCGAAGTTCCATTTCCAAAATCTTCCATTCCCTGTTCACGCGTTTGTGGCTCTGGAATAATCGAAGTTCCATTTCCAAAATCTTCCATTCCCTGTTCACGCGTTTGTGGCTCTGGAATAATCGAAGTTCCATTTCCAAAATCTTCCATTCCCTGTTCACGCGTTTGTGGCTCTGGAATAATCGAAGTTCCATTTCCAAAATCTTCCATTCCCTGTTCACGCGTTTGTGGCTCTGGAATAATCGAAGTTCCATTTCCAAAATCTTCCATTCCCTGTTCACGATAGCTCTGTGGCTCTGGTATAAACGAAGTTCCATTTCCAAAATCTTCCATTCCCTGTTCACGATGGCTCTGTGGCTCTGGAATAAACGAAGTTCCATTTCCAAAATCTTCCATTCCCTGTTCACGATGGCTCTGTGGCTCTGGAATAAACGAAGTTCCATTTCCAAAATCTTCCATTCCCTGTTCACGATGGCTCTGTGGCTCTGGAATAATTAAAGCTACATTTCAGAAATCTCCCTATCCCTGTTCGCCACGTCTATTGCTGTATCTGCCCTCATCAGACTCACAGAAAGAAGGAAAGTCAGTTTAGTGTGATTTTTCTAATTGAGCCGTCCGCCTGTCAGAGCGTTGCGATCCTTCCTCGCCAGATCGCCTCATCAACATTGTTATGAAATACCGGCGCAGCAACATTACATTACATAGCTGGCTTCCAGTAATCACTTTGGACAAGGCCCTACGCAAATACGAAATCTCTTAAAGAGTTGAGAATGAAGATAGGTTGATATTTGACAGGAATGCACACCACGCGTAAGATCGTAAGGGGAGATAAGTCTAGCAGTTGTTATCATGGCTCATAGGGGGCGTTATCTACGAGATCTCGTCTGCGAAAGCACAAAACAAGAGGCAATTAGAGATGGTAATTTTCAGAATGTAAAAACTATGTACATGACATGCTGATTTCAAGAGAAGGATAGACCGGTGATGAGGCATTAGCATCCCTGTGAGTATTTGTCACTGGCCAGGCGGTGTTTGTTGACGAGGTTCCCTTTATCGCTGACATACATCTTACTCGGCTGCTGTTCAAGCACAACGATGACATCTCTGGAAGCAACCTGATGAGAGACGTGAACCCCTTGTCTAGAGCTAGTTAGACTCTCATACATGTATATTTACTCGATAGACTCTACAGAGTATTCGTTTACATACAATGTAGGAATAATTGCACGTACTTTTCGCTAAAATGCATGCGTACCAGACGTGCTGAAATGAATTCATATATTCACTCTGCTCCCGTTTATATTATACATTCAAATTAATTCAAGACTATATGTTCAATGGAAATCGTATAACGTCCTCTTTAATTGTATGTGTGTACATATGTCACAAATCACATTTACTATAACATGCATGCTTATTCATTTCACTCTCAACCGTTATCTGGCCTTACACACATGCACATGCACATGCACACAGACAGACACCAAGCAAACTTGCGCTTTGCGTGTCAACTACGAAGGAGAATTATACCTTGTTTACTTCCGTTTTCAGACAGTCCTATCGTTTTCTTGCTTCTCAAGTTTCTTGTTAATTAATGTTTATAAATTGTTTTCTTGTATTGCAAACAAATATGCATATTTAAAAAAGACAGCATCCCCCAAAGTCAAAAATGCTACTATCGGAAAATTTCATTTACATGAATTTATCACTCTTAATATGAAAATATAAATTTTGAAATGACTTAAAAGGATATCCATGACGACATTTTGATTTGACTTTTACACATAAAATATCATTTATTTTGCAAAATAAATATCAGAAAGTCACTGGTCGTTGTAATGGTACTCCTAGCTAAAGTTTTGTTCAACAATCTTTGTCAATTATTGACAAAAGGGTAGCACGTTTTTAGGGGGAATATAAGGTGTTGTCAGGAAAATGAAAATTAATGGTTCCAATTGAATGACAATGTATTTAAACTAAAGGGAGCAGTAATAATTCAAATATTTATTGTAAAGTTTAGCCATGCGATTCCTTTTTCTTACTCAAAATGAATTAAAGGTGTTCACACAAAAATGGCCGCCAATGGATTTCATGTTAATCTTCAAACTTTGTCCTCTGACTATGGATAATTGACTTGTTTAATGAGATTTTTGACACTGTCAATATAATACATTTAACATTAACTTAAAATTATCAGTGAAAATTTTAAAATATAAAGTTATCAAAAAACGTGCTACTGCCCCTTTAAACACTTTTAGGTTTTAGGTTTAAGGATTTCAAGTAAGGTTGATTTTGCGGGATCATTTAACTGTAACAAGAGCATTCTTACATAAAAAAACTGAAAGCAAGGTTTGTCCAGTTGGAAAGAAATTACTCACATTATAAATGGTAATATTCACTTTAATTTTTTCAGGATAATGCAACATTTTTTTACATAAAATACCACAATTTTATGAATGCGAATATCAAATAGATACAAAGCCTTGTCTGAATGAAATGTTCCATATGTTTATTTCATGATCATCATTTTATCGTTTACAGTCGGAACACTGTCCCTATGTGCCTAGCTACAAATATTGGTTTAAAATTACCAATTACCTTAAACTATCATAGGGGTAATGGCTTAACTTAACATGATAGCACGTTTTTTTAAATAGCACGTTTTTTTGAAAATTTTGTATTTTAAGTTTTTCACTGATAATTGTACTTTAATGCTAAAAGCATTGTTTTGAAAGTGTCAAAAATCTAAGTACACAAACCAACCATCCCAAGTCAGAGAACAAATCCTTTGGAGGCCATTTTTGTGAACACATTTAATTCATTTTGTGTCAGAAAAGGGAATCGCATGGCTTAACTGTACGTTATATATTTGATTTATTATTGCTTCGTTTAGTATAAAAACATTGTCTTTCAAATGGAACCATTTGTTTTCATTTTCCTGACATTACCTCGTTTACCTCCTAAAACGTGCTAGTTCCCCTTTAATACGCTTATTCAGATCAACCATGATCGTTTGCCTTTTTGTACTGTCACCCATCCCCATATAGGTCTACCATGCCAGCCTGCTCCATCGGTGTTCCTGTTACAGATTGTTGCAGATTCTTATCTCCTGACGTTATCTCTCCGATATTGACACTAATAACAAGTCACTATCAGATATGTCGCGCAGACGAAGTCAGTGATGGCCAAATATTATACTATTGCAAAGATAGAATATCGAACTTTCAATTTCAATATCGAATGCCTGTGTTATTACCAGATGAATTTAATTTCTCGACTGGATTTCATACATCAAAATTCAAATTCATGTTTAAATATTAAACAACGATGATGGAAAAAAAAATGTTTGAATATAATAGAACACGTCTGATCAATATATATATATATGTATCGACAAAATTATTAAATAGAATTATACCCTTCTACCATTTCCTGATATAATATTACATGTATTGAGTAGCACCTTGGAACATTATCGCAATACAGATCATGAAGTCAATTATTGCAATGTTACTTTCCCTGTGCACTTTATCGCAAAAACATCGCAACAACTTATTCCAACTTATTTATATTCAACTCTAATTGATCCAATATCTTGTTCTAAGACACTTGCATAAGCTTAACGTGCAATAAAATTCGTTTGGTGTGAATGACTATGTGACTATGTTAAGGATATGGTAGCAGGCATTTTCTAATATACATGACATCAACATTTATTTGCAAACTTCATTTTTGGTGTAATTAGGATTTAAATGCATACACATAAAACACAATTTATTGAAGTGTTAATTTAAATACATTGTGTTATTTTTTTTAAATACATGAGATGTATATCTCACTTTATGGCATTACAAAATTTGGTGCAATCCTAGCCCAAGTATTGACAATCCCCTAATGAATGAATGAAATTATAGTAATTTGATACTTTTATCTACCTGTGTAACTGTCAGGTTCACGTAATGATGCTCTTTGATGTGAACTGGCTGTTCATTAGTATGACAGGTACCGATACAGGTGACAATCGCCAGACAGATAGGACATGTCACTCGCATCAGATAGCACCCATACAGGTGTATATATACCCCCTACCTTTAGATTCTACCTCATCCTCAATTCACTGCCGTTAACATGAAGGTTCTTTGCATTCTCATTGCTGTAAGTATTTTAATTGTTTACGTACTTCCAAATGGTCTAACCGACTCCGGTACTGTTATGTTAGTAGTCAAGCTTTTCCGTATAGGTCCAGTTACAGGTCCAAGGTCTGCTGCATTGGTCCGAGCCGAAGCCAAGGGTAAATACAGCAGACCGAGGACCTGTAACTGGGCCAATACGGAAAAATTGATAAATGACATTCATATTAATTAACGTCTATGTGTTTAACTTGCACAACGAGAGAGTATTCATTTTCATTAGAATCAAAATTATAAATGAGATTGGTGAACCGCCATATATGTTGAAAGTTTTGAAGTGATAGCTTCGCACTTAAGCATTTGTGTGTGCGCGCATGCTCAGAGTCGTGATGGTTCATTCTGCTCGTATTGACCCAGTTTTGCCCGTATTGGCCCAGCTTACCTGTATTGGCCCAGTTTTCGAAACGTATAGTGTAGGCCGTATAGATTGTATTATTGCCATATCATTGATAGTTATATTAATAATTTATTGTAATACATAGTAAGACGTGGCGATGTACTATTGTCAAATTCGTTTCAATAAAATTAAAACGATACAAAACCTGAGCTTGTCTAAATAATCAAATTGAAAACGTGTCACTTCTTGAAACCAATGAGGTAGCACTCCTGGTAGCTGTATAGTTATGATAGACTCTGTGAGGGCTGACAACACTGTTTATGGGCATCGGTTGAGGACATCTATCAAACATCAAGTCGTACCACTTTTGAAACTGTCACAACAATGCAGACCACATGGTTTATCATGATAACAGGTACACGATGCATGATAAGAACGATCCATATATACCTTGTACGACAGTATTAGCATCGATTTAAAACCACAAGAGTGGAAGAGCGTTCCGGACAAGCAACTTCCTAATAAATCTTGTCCTGTATATTCAGGTTGTGATAGCGTGCTCCGACGCCTACCCTGGGGGCTATCCAGGTTACCCCGGGGGTTACCCCGGAGGTTACCCAGGAGGTTACCCCGGAGGTTACCCAGGAGGTCATCCAGGGGGTTATCCAGGAGGTTACCCAGGAGGTTACCCCGGAGGTTATCCAGGTTACCCAGGGGGAGGTTATCCAGGCGGTCTCATGTGTGGGGTAGGATACCTTTCTTCATTTCAGAGAGATAAAATGTGTAAAGTTTAACAGAACCAGTCATAAGCAAAATGATTCGAGCATGAATCACCTTTTACACTTGTACATTTATAATTTTAAAAGTATGCTTGCCTTGGATGTAATTTAGCCATGATAAAAGAATGTACTTTATATTTCAGAACTCGCGATGCCCGAATAACTTCGTGTGTTCTTATGGAACCTGTGTCGGTAAGAGCAACAGTTATTTTCTCTACGTGTTACTAATACCTCTTTCCTGAATCAGGATCACCACTCGTTGTTTAAAAGAACACTTCCAAAGTGTTAATTGGTGCAAATAGTTTCAATTGAATTCGAATTCAGCAATCTAGTTTCAGTGCAACGAAGGGTAATAGTTTCAAATTCACCATCGTCATTTATTGCAATAAAGCTTAAAAACATTTTAAAAATCTATACGATTGACATTATCATGACTTGAGGTCCCAAGAACTTGAATTGGGTGGATTTTATTATTTAATGCGTGTATGTCACGCAGGGCCAAGGAGTTTATCAATATTAAAGTGAATATCAGAAATCATTTCATGTTTTTCCCAGCTCGACAGTTTACCTGTCCAATGGTTCAGATCGACAACCAGTTTGCCTACAAGTCTTGTCAGATGGGGTGTGACATTCTTCAGGGAGAGCAGTGTTGTCAAAGCGTCTGTATGAAAGGACCCTCTCTTGTCCCTGGCTATGGCTCGGGCTTCTCTGGAGCTGAGAAACCACAAAACTCACCAATCCAGTCCGGTGCAGGCAAGGCAAAACCGGTTCCATCGAGCGGTGGCAAGCCAAATCCAGTTCCATCCGGCGGTAAGGCTCCTGCTCCGGGCCGGTGAATAAGCCTGAATAACTGAATAAATGATTGGTGAATGAGAGATGTTTGTGTTTATTTTTCAAGTTTGTGGTTACCAGAGGAAATTAGACCTTTGGTTTTACAGTGTCAAGCTGATAAGCTTCATGACTACTGATATGTTACCAGATTTGAGGAAATTCTAAATAGTATCAATACTGAAAACATCACCGGAACTCACCGGAAAATTTTCACTGATAAGTGTAAGTAAATGTTAAATGTATTATTTTGACAGTGGCAAAAATCTCATTACACAAGTCAATCATCCATAGTCAGAGGACAAAGTATGAAGATTCACATAAAATCAATTGGCGGCCATTTTTTGTGAACACCTTTAATTCATTTTGTGTAAGAAAAAGCAATCGCATGGCTACACTTTACGTTATATATTTAAATAATTATTATTTTAGTTTAAATACATTGTCTTTCAATTGGAACCATTAATTCTCATTTTCCTGACATCACCTTATTTTTCCCCTAAAAACGTGCTACTGCTCCTTTAAAAGACTTATTATTGCCGGACATAGTAGCTGCCAAAACGAATTGCAACAGATTGAATAGAATGGTTTCAACCTTTTAACTCATCAGGCCTGTAAGGCCAAATGGGCTTACACTCAGGGGCAAAAGAAACGATACCATATAGAATGCATGATAGGTTAAGCTACGAGTGATAGTTACGGCTGAAACAGGCTTATTTATGTCTTCAAGAGCTAACTGAACTAAGTTTTTAATTTCTGAGCTATATCTGTTAACGCTTTTGAAAAACACGCCTTTCAAAACCCGCTACTTAAAACATCCTTAACTAGTTTTTAGTTTTTAAACCAACTTACAGACAAAATGCATGAACAAATTAATTTCTATCAAGGTTTTTTTATATTGATAATATCTTATTGATAAAAATCATAATTTGTTTATTCAAATTCCATGGATTATGACAGGAAATAACAATTTATAATTTTAGACCCGTTTGTGTATTTGAACAGCCACACGATTAAAAGTGTCGTACTTTGATCTTTGAAGTAATGAGTACTTCTTCGGCAACGTTAACCACAGCCTATACAAAAAATGAATATGAAGCTCGACGAGCTGCAGAGCCAATGACTCCATTTTTTACACCCTGCTACGACAACTTAAAAACCATTATTTACGGAATATCGCACTCTATATTGTCATGTTTGGTCCAACTTCAAACACTTTACACTTCTCTTTAGAGTTTTGAGATCATGAACTTGCCGAATGAACACATTCATTTGTTCCTTGCATTTCTCTAATCCCCATTATTGAGTGGTTAATTTAAGAGTATTTCTATTGGAGATCTCAGGGAGAACTGAAATTAAGAATTATGTTAACTTTTAGCTGATTCAACTCAAGCAAGTTAAAGACCGGTTAATTCATAATGACTTCTAAAATTGTGTTTTGGCGTTTCTACATTTCAATGACGACCTAAAATTTGTATCTTCCTCTATTCTTACTGCATTCTTTCCGTGACTCGTGGAAGTTTTGAAATGGTGTCCTTATTGAGATGTACGCCGTCATTTTTCAATTGAATCTTTCAGAACCATTTCCCGAGGTTTTCCATACGTTCCGAGTATCACGCAATTGATCGAGTTTCAATTTAGCATGTTACTGTTTGTATGGTAACTTTTATTTATAACAATTATGTTTATCGGCATTACTAAACGGGAAGTTTGACAAACAAAAGATTCAGTATCAGTATATATCCATTTGAAATAGCATCGAGAGTCGTAGCTGATTTACCACAACCGACTCCACTAAGAGAGTGTACTAGGAGACTATCGCCTGAATCGATTACGACCAAATTCGTCGAATTTTAAAAGGTTACCTCACATCCCAGCCCTTTGTTAACCAACCTCTAAAGTTCTATCATATGCATGCGTAGGTTCAATTTTAATTTCATCTGATAATTTCAAGCAGGTGTTTGATGCAAAATGTCAGGCAGTTTTTATGCTTAAATGTTACAAAAATATGAATATTACAAGTTTATCAAAGTCTATCACTATAAAGGTGTGACAGACTGAACATCGTCTTCCCGACACCTGAGCGTTGCTGATTACAGGTACGATAAGGTACATGGAGTTTCTTTACTTATTATCTTCACGAAGGTGTCTTGTCGAAAAATGTTTAGAGATATTCATCTACTAGAGTTGGGATAAATGGCGAATTTTATGAAAATGATCTTTTCAATCTACGAAGAGGAAGATAATTCATATATTACCATGGAAACCCTCAATTGAAAGGCTTGATTGATGTCCATGTTGTATCTCCGTCGAGTTATCGCGCCATCTGGCAGCAGGGACATGAAGCCGTCAGTGAACTCCTCACATCGCCGTCACTGTGCTGGGATATATACATCACAGCGCTACTGACAGGTATGGAGCTTGTCACCAAGGTGTGAATCACTTCTCTCGAATACCCAATTTTTGAAGATACAATCATATTTTCACGAGCAAGAGCCTTACCCCCTTTCGTTACTACTGACATGGCGGATGTCGGCCAATATAACGTCTTACATATATCCACTTCAATAAAAGGTGACTATTTTCGTAAAATGATAAAGAAACAAATGTTGTACTTACTATCCTGTTGATTTAGTATTCACACGCTCTCAGGACCTTATTCATTAACTACTTTTCATAAAACTTTAAATCAAAATATGAACTATAAATTGTTTATGTTGTGTTGAATAAATAAACTTTCAATTCAAGATTTCACCTATTATCGACCAAAGTGAACACCATTCAAAAGGTTTTATTCCCAAAATAATCATTGTGATGAGTATTGTAATAATAGATATCAAATTACATGAAATATGTGCTCCTTGCCATAATGCTTTAATTTTATTAGAGAGAGGGAAACACAGGAAGGGAAAGAACGTAAGAGAGAGAGAGAGAGAGAGAGAGAGAGAGAGAGAGAGAGAGAGAGAGAGAGAGAGAGAGAGAGAGAGAGAGAGAGAGAGAGAGAGAGAGAGAGAGAGAGAGAGAGAGAGGGGAGAGAGAAAGATGAGAAAGATGAGAGAGAGAGAGAGAGAGAGAGAGAGAGAGAGAGAGAGAGAGAGAGAGATAAGAGGGGGGAGAGAGAGAGAAAGTGAAAGAGAGAGGGGGAGAGAGAGAGAAAGACAGAGAGAGGGAGGGAGAGAGAGGGGGAGGGAGGGAGAGAGAGAGCGTAAGAGAGACACAGAGAGAGAGAAGACAGAGAGACACACATAATATAAAGTGTGAGACTGTTGCAAAGAACACAGTCACAGGGTGATTCTTGATATCATAAAAAGTAAGTCCACAAATCCACAAGGCATATTTCATTAAGTTAGTCCTACAAAGGGTATATTATTTAAGTACAGAGCACGCAGGGAAAGAAAAGTGTTTTAATGTTTCATTGAGACTCGCCATGTGTGTTCCACTATTGTGTGAGGAAATCAAAGTGTTACGTTCAGCTGGCGTTCATATCCTGAAGCTTTGTAATTCACCACAATCTGGAGGATAGAATTCTCATCCACTAGTTTCCATTTCGGGGTCAAATGATGACAAATGTGTTTTCACGTCATAACTGTCAAGGTCACATCACACTCGAGTGTCACACTAGTCGCTATTCACAGACATACGTTCTCTACTTTAAACCTGGATTTCTGCAGTAACCTTCCTCATTGTCTAATGGTCATTTTATGGTAAATTTGGCGGTATCAAGCTATCTACCAACACAATGTTAATTGATTGTATCAAGATCCCGAAATTACATCTTCGTTTCTTTTTGCTGTTTTTATCGTTTTAGCCTAATGCCTTCTGCTATTTAGTACGTTTCTGAGATTTTAAAGAGATTTTTCTTGATCCTAACTCCATTTTTATTTGCAAGCTGCTTACTCTTTTACTATTTGATAGTTTAGTGTTGACTGAATCGACAAAAAATAACTGGATTAATTTCTTGTTTCACATATTATGTCTTCGTTATCAGTAAATCAGTTATCCCAGTTAAACTGTCATGCTTATCAGAGACTTAACCTGCTACAACACTATAGAAGTGAATGCCGTCTTTTCTTAAACACTGGTTATATTTATTTCGTTGAAAGGGAATATAATTTATGAAGTTTAGAATGTTTTAGATTTATAATTGTCGTACTAAAAAACTATCAAAATATTTAATACAATAACTTGAAACTGAAAATTCAGCAGTGATCATAAGGTAAAAGTTTTGATAACAAATAAAATTGTCATTCACAAAAAAAGTTAATTTTACATATATATACTTGGAATTACTTCAACCCATTTTTGTCGAAAGTTAATATGTAATTTTGAGTCGGAGTCAATTTATGACTATTGCTACTAATAAATTGTTTCCCTTATATGATCGTGTATCTTATGCTGTTGGATACTCTGCCATGATAATCATATTGTTTTATTTTCTATCTCTATGGGTTCAGGAACAGCAATTTATCATAGAACTTACGTGTCAAAGGTTGTTTAAATAAAAATGGGATCGATTTTCATATTCTTTGTGACATGTCTAGAGTTGGCAACCATAACAACTTAAAGGGGCAGTAGTACGTTTAAGGGGCAATATAAGGCGATGGTAGGAAATAAAATAAAATTATTCCAATTGAAAGACGATTTATTTACACTAAATGAAGCATTATTTTAATGTTATGTTCGGCCATTCGATTCCCTTTCTTGCAAAAATTGAATTAAAGGTGCACACACAAGAATGTCCGTCGATGGACTTTATGTGAATCATTATAATTTGTTCTCTGACTTTGGATGATTGTTTGTGTAATGAGATTTTTGACATTATGAAAATAATACATTTAATATTGACGTTGAATTAATAGGGACAAATTTAACAAATAAATTTTTTTTAAAAGCCAGTCATCCCAAAAGGCTTTCAATTTCGGCTGCCTTTCATGTTTAAATAGTTTCTGAACAAGTTTGTGTTGTCGTCATTCAGCTAATCAGTAAAGCTTGATAAACGATTTCTAATTTTAGTAGAGATTTAATTTTTCAATGAAAATTGCATTATATTTAGGATAACTGATAACCGATTTCAAATGTTGCTAGTCTTTAAGGATTATAATCCTTTGAACAACTTCTTCATAGTATATATATTGAATTGAATAATGTTGATTTAAAACTCCATAATGAAAAATTTCATTTCATTTTAATTTGGCTATTATAACTTCTTTTTGCTTCATGCTATCAAAATTAAGTTTAATCTGATTTGTTTCTATACATCATATATATCGATGTTATGTTATAATATTATATCGATTTGTCTGACAACGTTGAAGCCAAAAATGTTAATAAATTTATTTCAAAACTCCACCCATTTGATCGTTCATTTAGTGACACCTTTCTTATCAACGTTCATAAAACGTTATGAACTTAATTGTGCATCTTGTTCATCTCATCATGAATGTACTTTCATCTATTGTTACCTATATGATATTGTTATTCATACGTTATGTTTGTATGCAAAAGTTTTAGTGGCATTGATATCTCTATATATATATTTAGTAATTTTACTTTTCGTCATTCTCTCCCCACAGAGGCAGCTCAGAGCTAATTCAGATATGACTGAGTTGCCTCTGTGGGGAGAGAATGACTTTTCGTATAAAGTCTCTCATATATCGCTGAGCTATAGGATGTATAATACTTCTGAGGCGCTAATAAAATCCCTCTGTCGTCTGTAGGTCGGTGTGTGGTTTCAATGGTTCAGTACCAGGGAGTGTGAACTGCATCTCCCACCTCCACCCACAGCAAAGCTGTATATACCGGTACTGCACCCCCAATCACCAACACCCCCACCCCACACACACACACCGAGCAAGGTAGTATGAACTGCATCTCACCCCTACCCCCACTCCCCCCAAAAGCAGGGTTGTACGAGCTGTCCCCCCGAGCTTTATCAACAGCAGGAAGACATGTCATCTGATAAATCAACTTCGATTAGCAGTGATTGATTCATTAAGTAAGTGATGAATGGATTGAGTCAAATCTCGGTCCTTGATTTCTATCATCAAATTAGTCTCCCCTCGGCCAGGACGACAAAAATAAACCTCTGGCTCTTTAAGGGAAAATTAAATAATCATAACTTGTTATGTTTGATGATTTTATTGGATAAATATGATGTTTGGGTCTAATTTGTACCATGCGGCGATGAACATCGTGTATGTTTTAATTACCTTCATAACTAAATCGTGCTTCACATTGACGAATATAGATTGTCACATCGAAATTAGATCAGATTACACTTACAGTGCTTTTAAATGTTAACTGATGTTGAATTGGTAAGGAATATATACGTTTTTCAATGTTTAATTTTTAATTTGTTTTGGCATCTAAGTATAAGCCAATGCAGAATTTACACGATATATTTTAAAAAATTGAACATAAATGATTATGATAATGGGGATATTTCTGAGCGCCTTGTTCGTGTTCTTATAACCAGCATTGGTCTACCTATATCATAACTGTAAAGAAATCGTACTTCTAAGCTCTAAGCGTAACCATGCATGTAGGTTAGTACATCCTGTTTCCAGGGACCCATTTTAACACTTGTGGACTGAGTGCAATGCAAATGAAGTGCCTTGCCTAGGGACACAACGCAGTATGAGACACAGGTCGCAAAATAATGTTTGTTGTCTCCATCGGGGATCGAACCCGGTTCGTTGGTTTGACAGGCTAACCACTACACACCACTGTGCTTTCATAAATCATATTTTGTAATTGTTGGCGTTGATGGAAGGCAAGAGTCGACCACTATGGATCAATACTCATATCAGAAATACAGGGATGTACGAGTTCTTCTTATTTTAGTGAGATTGGCTGTGGAGAGAGTCAAGAAAGTTATAACAATATCAATCGATATTTTACACATGTTACATGTTCACACGTCACACTATTGTGGTCAAACTCGATTTGAAAGTGACGTTACATTCATGACGACAGGATGTCATGTGACAATAGTATTGCATACCATTGGTTACTTCTGAACAACACGAGTTTGACAACCGTCAAACTCGAAAAGCTTTATTTAAAGTTGTTGGGGATAACGCAAACAGTTTGACAACTCGAACACGTTGTTGGTGACGAGTTGTTGGACCGTTCACACACTCAAACTTGAGTTTAACAACAAGTGTAGCAAAACGTTAGGTCGCTCATGGTGTACATGAAGGATCGTGGTAATCAAGCTGAAAACCACAATAACCCACTTTGTTTCATTGCAAATCAATCATTTTATTTCGACAATCTATACATAACCCTGTCTCTAACTTGAACAATTTTCTGCAGCACTGGTAATAACAATGATATCACATTTTGAGAAATAAACAACACATGACGTCATGACACACGTACCAATAGGTTAACGTCATCTATTTAATATACATTTTACATAAATCTTTATGATGCACTCGGTATCAAAACATAATACCTTTTATGCATCACAATGAAAATATCTATGTAATTCATTAACGTATCACAATCATATTCTACGTGATCCACGTTTACAATAATAATCTATGTGAAATATGAACGCATCACGATAATACTCTATGTGATTCATGAAAGCATTACAATCGTAATCATTGTGATTCATGAACGCATCACAATATTATCTATGTACATGTAATTCATCAACGCATCACATGGTATGTCTATACATAAAATTGTATGTTTATAATTATAAGTGGATCGTGAGCGAGATGAAACAACAAAACCATACATGATCTAGAGTATCTACATGAACATATTTTACAAACAAGGGAGATAATATGACTCAACACGAAATATACTCAATGCTAGGCGATAAAAAAGCATAAGCATCAATATTAAATATCTTACATCTGCAAGATAGAGAAAGTACTTAGAAAAGTTTAAACAAATATTTTGAAATAGAGTACAGCACGTGTAAATAGAAACGTTTAATTGAGAAATCTGGTTCATAGTTTCCAATACAAAAAGGAAATGTCAATCGTTCTATTCTATTTACATTTGTTTCTCGCAACACTGCAAGTGATATGTATATGTGAAAATTGGACAACACACATGCAGAGAATTAATTATTCCCAAAAAGCGTAAGTTTATAATATTAAGGAAAGAATTACTAAAAACTGACATATACACTGTTGTTCAAAACAAAGTATAGTGTTCAAGACATGTTTTCTAAATGTTCGCGAACTACGTATACTTTGTTTTGCACGGCAGTGTACTATATGCATGATGTTAAAGAGCGTGGATTTATTTTTATTTGGATTTGACCTACTGAAATGACACATTTTAAATATCTCATAACAAGAAAATGTTGACATGTAAATAATGCTAATAGATTGTAACTTTCTGATTACATTCTTACAGGTAAAATGAACATAAAATGACAAAAGAATGAAAACAAAATAAACCTTATTCCAGATTCCAGCACAGAATAAGAAAATGTAATTTGGAAAAATGGAAACAATTCACGTTTTACATGACCAAAAACTCTGTCGTCGTAAGTATAGTCTGATAGTTTGTAAAATAAATTACCATGGAATGCCAATACATGTCAGAACTTAAAGTAGGGATTTAAGTAGGCGCTGTTAAGATAGAAATTATGAACATTGGATAACTATTTATTGAATCAAGATACGTCATTATGTATAATTATCCCCAACTTATGCGGTACAATATTAAACATAATATTGTGAAGCATTTCAAGCCTTATCTCGTTCCTGAACATTGTGCTATATCTTATAACGATTAGGAAGGAGCATGAAAGGAAGCGAAGCCAAAGCACACTACAGTTGACTACATAACAATACGTATGTATTTCTATTGCTACTTACACTATCGTTGCGCGTTATATGCGCATATTGCTGAAGAGATTCAAACAGAGACAACAGAAATAGCACAAACCATGGTGCTAAAGGAATGCAGGTTTAACGCTCTCACATCTTTAACAGATTAAAAAAGGTTCCCCTCCTTATTTCATTTGATAAGCATAACCTCTTTAATTTTCAAAAGATTGCTAAGATAACTCTTTGGCTAAATTATATATAGTCAACTATTTACAATACAAAAAGGTTCAATTCATTCATATTTATACGGATAATATCTATTGGCATGCATAATGTGATAAACTTTAGATATGGATTGAATAAGTTTGACAAAAATTAAAAAAGATTCGAGAGAATAACATATTATTAATTATAAAATATTAACTTTGACACACGATTTACTAGATTCTTCTACCATGCACTTGCCATAAACGATACTATGAGAATTTCACAAGGTAAAACTACCAACATAACCGGATATCGAAAATATCTATCTCCTTTTAGTCGAGTGAAATAATGCATAGTCTTTTTCCTGACTTCGTTGACAATAACATTCTTTAGTCATTCAAAACATCAAGTCAACAAAATTCTACCATATTTTCACACAAACAAAAACACAATTTTACATTTGGTTACGCCAAGACGATGGTGGCGTCGTATGATTGTAAGAGTTATCTCCCTTCAATAATATATCGGTTACTTTAAATTTGTATATTTGTTTATTTTAAGTTTAATTCATTTTATAGTTCCATATAACAATAATGAAAGTATCTAGTAATTAAGGTAGGTTAGTTATATACATGACAAAGGATGGGTTTTCTACTGTTCAACTATGGGGGTCTGATAACATATACATGTATATGTCACTGTTAGTGACAAGATTTGGGCAATATATCACCTCGTTACACTAGTCAAATTTAGTAGCAAGCTAGGGCTATAGTCACAGTATAACAAGGTTATGTCGGGTTGGGTTTATTGTTCTAATTGCGATCTCTCTCTTCTAATCATTAACTCTATTTTTTATAAACTTTTTTTGGATTTTTTTATTCATGAACATTCAAAATATTAACCTTAATAACATAAAAACAATCTTATTTCAAATATTTGATTTTGATTTCCTAAATACGTGTTTTAAAATCTTTCAAAGTTTTAGGACATTTTCAAATTATGACATAAAATTCTGAAGACTTTGATCTACTGCAACATTTACTTATTTACTCGACACATATATTGAGTGGAATCTTTCTTTCAACCAATCACTTCACAGAGTAACTATGAATTTACAAAGGGTTTGAGTTTGAGATACATGATATCGTCTTTCAACGAAAATAATTTTCATCGCTACATCTGATAATATCAACGGTAAAATGAATTTTGAAATAAATTTCTACCATTCTCTAAAAGCCGATTCCGATTGACTGTTGGCAACACAGTACATAGCGCATCTGTAATTGGTCAATCTGTGGGACCGTATCCCGTAGTGTCCGTCGCGCGAGGCAGGCGCATTAAGCACACTCTTTCCTCTGACCAATCACCGCTCTGTACACTAGGTATAACTAGACGCACTAATGGTCAATCTGAAATATAATATCAAATGAATGTGAAAATCGAAATGAATATATAACAATGACAATTTTAGAATTACACATGTAAGCAAAATTGTAATAAATCTTTACAAATTAAAAACAGGCAATAAGCAATACATAATTTTCAAATCATATATCGTACAAAATATTGAAAATTCTTATGCTACTAAATGTATTTAAAAACCCATAGGAAACTTCTAGGTTTGCTTACTTGAGTAAGGATCAATTGTTGTAATCAATTTTAGATCTGGGCCTCCTTTTCGAACAGTACAATAGTCGTAAGTATAAAAGGAATAGGTCTATATATACCACTTATATATCATAGATTATAACCTATTTAAGATTTATTTTACAAAATCGTATAAAACAAGTGGACATTTGTACGTGAATGTACACATTTAAGGTTCGGAAGAGGTTGACTTTAGCAATCTATCCTATGATCAAACACAACAGTTTGCTTGCTGTACCTTTAAAATACATAATTATATTCTATGTCATACAGTAAAATAAAACGTATTATTATCAAAATATGCGATAATTAAGCCAGTTTGCTTTGAATTACAATTTTCTTGGAATTTCCATTTAAACTACCGTTTTTCCTCGAATAGACGCCCCCGGCGTGTATTTTTTCAGACCCCCTTTACCCCCGGCGTGTATTCGAGACCCGGCGTCTATTCGAGGCCGGCGTCTATTTATTTTTAGTAGGAAAGCATATTATTGGTTGGTGTAAAGGGAGGATACTTTAATTCAATTCAACTACGGGAGCATTAATTAATCTACTTATCGTCCGGCGTTTATTCGAGACCCGGCGTGTAATTACTTAAAACAGCCATACACCCGGCCTCTATTCGAGACCCGGCGTCTATTCGAGGCCTGGCGTCTATTCGAGGAAATACGGGTACGTTAAATGTACCCGAGACTTAAACTGATAAAATGTTTATACCCTAAATACTGACCACTGACTGTACTCCAAGCACTAGGGTAGTCAACTAGGGCCCGTACTGTTGATCGTACGTGTTGTAGGGCTGCTGCTGGTGGACCTGGGTGGGTGGCCGGGGTGGGTCCTGCATGTACAGACTGTCTCCCCCTCCCTGCTGGTACCCCTGCAACACAACACAACACGGGTACAGGGAGTGAGGGAGGGATTGAGTTTTACGCCGCTTGGGCAATATTTCAGTCAAATAGGGGCGATGGCAGGTTAAGGGATAGACCGAAACTTATTTCTCCGAATGCTGTATCCTCGCACAACCAGTGGGATTGCAGGTAGAGCCTTTCGACCTAGTGACTTGGAGGTTTACACCACTTTTAGCAGACATTTGGATTTAGAGTTTTAGTGGAAACGAAATCGAGGTTATATTTTCTTTTGTACGCATATATGCAACGAAAACGCCATTACTACCGAATTTCTGTAGAAATGCAGTTGAATTGTCAATAAAGCCATTGAATGAAGAAGAAAACAAACCGACATGATAAAATTGGTTATCAGGCACTGTAACGCGTAAATGAGACAATTATAAATGCAGCGTCCAGGCTTATGCCACTCTTATCGGAGTAGTTCAAAAGTTAATTCTCTTACCTCAGAAAATGCTCCATCGTCAAACCCACGATAGTTTCCGTTTGAAAAACCTGTAAATATATATGTCTATGAACACAAAAAAAACTTTAAAAACGAGAGTTCTAAAAGCACATTTAGATCATATGAAGCATTCATAAAATCTCCATAAACCCGAATTTATGATGGGTAAGACAACAAATATGTCCTTGTGTTACTCCTTTCCGTTCAAGTGTTTGCATCAATTCTTAGTTTTTATCTATGTTTAGACAGTTAAACTGACCAAAAATATAAATAAGACTGTTAAACTCGTCTGAATTAAATGAACTGCACAACTGCAATCGTTTCCAAGAAAATAGAAATATTTGAAAGAAGCGACGAACCTCTAGGCATGGACCCGGGGCTTCTGACAGGGAGTGTGTTCTGTCCTTCGTATGTTGTAGTTCCGTAATCTGGTGGGACAGAAGTTTTATGTATATTTGGAATGTATGAGGTGATTATTTATACTGATATAATGAGTATATGATATATTAGTGTATAAGTCAGGCAATGTTGACCAGACGCATGCCGTGATATTGGTAATTTCCGAAGTAGAATGATGACGACATTGGATAATAATTCAGAAATTCCAAAAATTTAGTTAGTGAAAATATTTCGCACGTCGTGGTTGAAATTTGCTAGAGTAAGACCTTTATGATTTGTAGAAGATAGACTACGTTATATATTTCAGTTCTTTTGATATTGAACCCTAACCCCAGTCCCAAAAACGCTAGACTCACAGCATTTACATCATTACGATAATCCAGGAACACTGACATGACAATACCTTCAACCTTGTTCACATTATCATATACTTAAGTAATAACAAATATCTGTAATACATAGGATCTATCACTTGACTGCCATTATAACACGTTAAAGAAAGTTGAAAATGCTAGTCGATTACGTTTTCCGTAAATGATTTTCAGTAATAATATTATAAAACTTCTGGCACCAGGTCGTTACATCATGTTGATGAAGTGATTTCTGGTAATAACCAATTTTGTCGTTATACTTGTCCCACAGAATACAGTTTTCCCCTAACTTGTTCACAAGTAAGTTCGATATTATCGAAGTATGTTCTCTCTGCACGAGGACTAAACTATGTTAAATCATCGGGCCATGCCTTTGCTTTATAAATAAGCATTTTGGCATTGTGAAATTTTCCATATCCGGAGTATATAACAATCATGTTACTCACACTTGGATATTTGGCGAAATGCCACATGTAACAATGTAAACATACAAATCATGAGCTCAAATTCCATAAACAGTTGCATCAAATACGATTAAAATTTGCTCAATTACAACCAAATAGGTACATGTACACAATACCTGTATTCAAGGCCTCCTGATCAAGTTTGCTACTGGAGAGGTCACGTGCAATACCGGAAGGAACGCCGTGCGGTGCAAGATGGGTATTCTCCTCGAGAATCTGGTGGGTCATCTTGGAGCTCCCCCCGTGAGAGAAGTAGCCGCGGTCCTCCAGGAAGTAGTTGATCCCCACGTAGAGGACCAGGATAATGATGCAACACACCCCGTATGTCCGGAACGTCAGAACGCTACCTGTATGTGTATGGTCATGATTATTATCATTATTTTGAACTTTTTTTATGATAGGTAAAGGATAGTTACCGACCCAAGGGATTCCTTTCGAAGAAAGCCCGCTTCCTTCGGTGATTCTTGTGGCAAGGGATGTTGTAACGTAACAGTTGTTAATTTTGTCCATTTTCAAAGGGTATTCAAAATATTTTTGCTACGCCGTATGCCTCTTTGTAGGCATTTTTTAAACTAAGGTGTAGACCAAGATTCCTTATGGACAGTTATAAAACTTTTGTGTCCCAGCACCGGAACCAAGGTCAAGTATCACAAAAATGCATGGATAGTGATCAATTAAAAGTTTAAGCCTAAAAGTTAAGGTTTCAACTATGTCTTTGCGAATTCAACTGTCAGAATCAATATTATATGTTTTTTGAAAATGGTAAAGTTTCTTTTGGGCGTCAGTTTATTTTCAAACCATATTGATTAAACAGAGAACGCCCAAATGTTAAAACCCACAATATTTCTCAACAGAAGTTAATAAAAGATTCAACTCAAGATCAATCCAATGCATTCAATTTCTCAAATTCATCGTCACGTTGAGCATGGATCTATGTATCGATTTTAACTCTGTATCAAGAGTCCAACCTAATGCCTTAACCTCGTGAGATCTCGGAACTCACGAGGGTCTTCTATAAGTTACACAAGGGCATGTACATTGTTGATGATGAGGAAAGAGATCGCACACTAGTTCTAAATCATACCCAAGATGAATCAAAATCAGTCTAAGTAAACCTAGCCTCACTATTATCCGTTACACTGCTATACTCATTACAACTATAAAACCAAGCAAAAAGTTGATTGCCTTATATTTCACAACAAAGAATTTATAATCATGGGGCAACGCGCACACTCGAGTTAGTTTTATTCATAATTTATCGTATATATCAAATTTACAACCAGACACTGGTGATCATGAATAAACCTTTACGAAAGTGTTCCAAAGCCATCTGAATATATTTCAGAAAACATAATTTCCATGTTATATTCAGAGCTATTCTGGCAAAAGCAGAAATGTTACCCTCAACAATTATAGTCCTGCTTCATGACTGCATCACAATAAGCCTTAAATACAGTCTAGGTCCTAATTCTGCAAGTCTAGATTGAGTGGATCCAAATGAAATGAAAAGCCCAAAGAAATACAAAATAAACATGCAGCTACAACATTATTTTAGATAATTCATGAACTAAATGTTACTCCCACCACACGCTACATACCATAGTAGTAGACGAGGATGCCCCCAAAGACGGCCCCGCAGCCCCTGCCCAGCCCGTGGTGGAGGCCCTGCAGGATGCCCTGAGCCGAGGACCTGAGGGTCTTTGGGATGGCCTGGGTGATGTAGGAGCAACATGCGGCCCATACTGCAGCGTGGGTCAGACCTGAAACACGACACATCCTTCATCTGTACTGTGGTACCTACAGACCTTAGCTGCAGTGATGTCTTGCAATTATTTATCTGTTAAAATGACACAGAGTATCTTTCTTAAAATTTTATTTGGTTTTTGATAAGCTACAAAATATCTAATATGCTGATCGAAGTTCATATCTCATCACTGGACTTGCAAATATATCCATTTATGCAAAATATCTCTTAAATGCTTGATTTTATGGAAAAATCAAGAAACATTTCAAATACGTTTAATATTCGAAATGATGCATCCAATTAATCTACCCATTAGTTACAATACCTAATAAACACTATCGAATAGAATATATCTTCCTGTCAGCTTATGACAAGGTTTCAAAATTACGTTTGGCGAATTTGCGCGCGCCACTCGAGCCACATTGTCCGGTTTTCGATCAAAATCCCGATGGCCGTATTTTCGTTCTAATGTACTGATTGACCTTTAGCTTGTTATTTTTAGCAACAGTTAGTGGTTCCCGATGTAAAAACATCGATTTCAAAATTTGACATATGTGATCCTATCAAGATACTCTGTGTCTCTTTAAGATGTAATATCTGAGGCTCGAAGGCACATGAGGTTTTTGGACGTGTCTGGTAACATAGTTAAAGACATATGTGCCACTCTGTGAATCTAAAGAAGTGTATACTTTGGTACATTTTGCGATAAACAAATTTAAGTTAAGGACTAGATCAATTTTTCTTTTTCCTTTTGTTTACCATCAGAGACTCCGCGAATGTATACAATGATAAAAACTCTCAACTTTATTGATTTGTTTCTGTTTTCTCTGTGATATGCTCACCTTGGACAAACTCTAACGGGACAACCCTACTCATGGAATCCTTTCACATCAAGTTTGTTTCACTTAACAAGATCTTAATTAACCAGTCAGATAGCTACTATCAACTTTAGCTACGTTCATTGTCGACTTTATTGATACTGTTCACTATCAACGTTATTGACATGGTTCACTGTCAACTTTATTGATATCGTTTAGTGTCCAATGTATTGAGATGCTTCATTATTTACTTCATTGATATGAATCACTATCAATTTTATTGATATGGTTCATTATCAACTTAACTGATATGGTTCATTATCAACTTAACTGATATGGTTCATTATCAACTTAATTGATATGGTTCACTATCATGTTTAGAAGGTTCACTATCAACTTTATTGATATGGTTTATTTAATCTTGTTTTATTTTCTCATCAAATTGGAGAACCCTACTTATTAGATTCCTTTCTCATCCAGTTTTTTTTAGGTTCATTGATGTGGTTCATTATCAACTTTCTTCATATGATTAACTATCAATTTTATTGATATGATTCACTATCAACTTTATCCATATAGTTCATATATGGATTTACTCTGTGAGATGCTCACCTTGTACAAACTCAAAGGGGAGGACCCACCAGGGGTTGTTGAGCCAGGAGATGTACATAAACCTCAACACGTTGCCAAGGAGACCGGCGTATAGCACCCTCACACAGCCTGCAATAAAGTATATATGGTAAGTAAACTTACATCAGTATGTCAAACCAAATGTAAAGGACAGACAGAATTATTGCATACGTTTATCCCAATGCATTATCTAGATGATGCTATAGCAAGAACTCGAGGGCTACAGATGGAGTGCGTGTCTAACGTGTTTAATGTTTCAGTTATTAAACAGGTTAATTTAAAAAAAGAACTTCTCATAAGAGCAAGTATGCCATGTATTTTTTATATAAACAAATTCGTACACTGATATAAATATAATTTGAAAATGAGCATATGCGTCAAGTGTAAGAACTATCCATGCATGTTGAAAACGTTTCTTTGGTTTTGAACAAATGGTTTCTAAAATGTTCTTAAACGATGCAATATTTTTATATGACAGACACTTCCATTACATCACAAGACTGACATCTTGTTATCCTTTTCATTATTAATGTATTACATGGGTAACTTTGTTTAACATAACTCTCCATTTGACAAATGTTAGCAAAATACAGTAGAGCGTTTGTGATGAGAGCAGTCTCCAATCCGTATGTGGCAAAAGAGTATTAATAGAGCAACAATTTTCTGGCAGCCACAAATCACTGCCAGATTGGCATATTATTATTGGAAAATCAATTTGAATGATGAAATTGATATGGCTGTGTTTGCGTAAATGCAATAAGGATAATGGATGAGCTAAACTTTCATTAAATATAACGAGGTAATTGTTTTTATTTCAGATAGTTATCTACGAGTGCTATAAACAAGACATGGTATTAGGGACAGATCATGTTGACTGAATAACGTGGTATATCTAAATAGCAATGAAAGAGGGAAAGTCAATCAGTTGGTAGAACTCGATCTAAAACAGTTGCCTACAGCTTTGATGATATCCCCCTTTACCTGGATAACCTTTGCTCATTAGTTCTCGACACTGTCTCTGTCCCTCAAATAGAAATCATCTGATTGGTCCCTCAACTACGTCTCAGTTGCCGTAGCAAAGTTAGTGAACAAACTGATATGCATTCTCTCCCCACAGAGGCAACTCAGTCATACCTGAATTAGCCTCTGTTCTATTACGGCTAACATACGGGATAGAAAGGTAGAAATCTGATTGGAGGCAATCGAAGTTATAGTTGTGCAATCAGCGAAGCCGTTTCAAAAGTGGTCATTCGAAAAAGTTCGGCTATTCCCGTGTGGATCCGCATCAAAGGGAGATAACTCTTCCTTCTACAAAACAATCGCTTTTTACCTTCTCATTGGTTTTTATTTGGTGAATTATTAAAATAAAATTAATCATAAAACGAAGAACAATTTACACAATTATAAAACAATATGTTTCTAATGAAAAACCCTATACATATCTTATTTTGGAATAGTTTCCCTCTCTGAGACTCACACTGTTAATGAAAAAGAAACCTAAAGGCATGATTCTTTTGAAAGTCACTGAGCGACCGTTGAGTATTCTCGAAGTCGTGGACATCCAAAGGGCGTTTTCATTGGCTGCAAATAAGGGAGATATCTCAAGTTACAACTTTTTGCCGCTAGGGCGATCTGCCGGAACCCCAGGATTTTGGCGTAATGGAACAGAGGCTAACTGGGGTATGACTGAGTTGCCTCTGTGGGGAGAGAATGGCTGATATGTTAACATGATGATTTATACTGACAGATCTTTACGAATGAAAAATATCGGTAAAAGTTTTGTATGCAAAGTACAAACTAATCAAATCAGTTCACGAAAGATCACTCCGCGTAAAGGGGGAAGTAGTATAACCAAAAAGTTTCAGGAATTTTAATGAAGATCATATATTTTGATGAAAAGTTAAAATCTTAGTCGCTATTGTGAAAGGAGTTGATGACTAATGAGATCCTCTCCGAAATATATATATCAATATTTCAATTACAGTTAATTTCAATTAATGTGCATCCCTGTAACGCTTTTACATTAAACTTTGATATCCCTCTGAGTACGGATAGAATGACAACAAATGTCTTTAATCCATCACTTCCTTGCATCCTTGTTTTTCATGAATACTAACACATCTTTTCTTTTATTAAAGTTCATTTCTTATTCTGTGTTTTGAAAAAAAAATTAATAAAGTGTCAATAGCACTTATAACTTTGATCATTCATCTGTCTTTTGTATGTAGAATTTGTTTAACCTTAGAAACATTTTAACTAAATGAAATGAAGGTTAACACTTCACTCAGTTTGATATATACACGGCTGATGATAGAAGTATGTTGAAATGTCAGTATGAACTAGTATTCCCAGTCATGTTCTAAGTCTCGCGAATTCTCACGAGATTCATCGAGTTCCGGTAACTCCGTTTACTCGGGACAAATACTATTTCCGTATCGACAAACCTAATAATCTTGTAATCACGCTGGCTTGCAAACTGATTTCGATATATCATCCCTTGGTAAAAGCAAGAACATGAAAACGAAGAAGGTGAAGGATGAAGCGTATGAAGGCGGTAGTAAAAAGGAAAAAATAATAGAATGGCGATGCACTGGTCGGAAAACCGCCGTTCACTAAACTTGGCACCAAATCACATAAATTCTGTGACTGGCACGATCGGTCGATATCTCTTGTACCAGTCCATTCATCAGAGACCTGACTGTGGAGGTTTACATCGCTCAGTAGAGGGCGCTTGGGTCAGAGTATGGTCACGTGACCACTTGATGATTGGTTTACTCTGATGTAAGTAAACATGGGGAATTATACAGTAGGAATACCGAGATTTGACAGATAGGCCAAGGGCTCAGATAAAGATTCCCCATAATTCCCTAGATATTTCATCATTGGATATGATCGAAGACTGGCTTGTTGCTCTAACGTCCTTGGCTTGCTGGTGTCAAGGTCTTAGAGTTGCCCCATTTGTTAGCTGAATTACTAGGAACTAAATGATAATAATGAACCAATGATTCTTATTGAATAAAGAGGCAATGATGGGATAATACAGTGACCCCTACTCCCATCGATTTTTGCGTTATATAATTTAATTTGTCCCAGTTAGTATATGAATGAGCATACTGATGTTAAACATATAAATAGGCTTATTCCGGGGAAAAAATAACTTTTTTTCTCCTATTATGTGCTTGAGCCACATGATCAAGAAGTGATTGACAGCGAACTTTGGTATACCTTATTGAACGCATTTAACCATGGTTTACATTAAGAATAACATAAATCAACGTTTTACGTAACCAAATAACAGACATCTTCAAATCTGTAGCACATTTCCTGAAGACATTCCTCTATCCAGAGATCAAAACGCACCGACTTGAACAAGATTAAAAACAAACTTTAGCAAATCTTACTTTCCTAACGAGAGCTAAACATGGACTCTTGCATCTGCAGTGACAAAACTACACTTCCGTGTATAATTGATCAGCGAGACAGCCTGGAGTGGCTTCCACTCCTCGCCTGGATCAATTTTCCGCTTCTTGTAGTGCTGAGCTGTCAAACTCAACCAAAGCTAACAAGTCATTTCTGATTCAACTTCAGAAGGAACGGCAAGGAAGCCATTGGCGTTGACATAACTAGAACATGGCTTGTTGATGTTCGCGTTTTGCCTTGTAGACTTGCTATGTCGTTAAAACACTCGTTGTTCATGGTTTAATAAAGAAGATTTTGACGATAAGACATGAACAAAGCTTGTTGATGTTCGCGCCTTGTTCTCTAGATTGGCTATATCGTTAAAACAGTAAATTGTTAAACGTGTGGTTTAATGTACATGGAAGCAGCTTTTGACGATTTTACAAAAACATTGTTTGTTAACGTTGATGTCTTGCCCTCTTACCCTCTACACTTGCTATGCATTGCCGTTAAAACACTCGTTGTTCATGTTTTAATGATGAAGATTTTGATGATAGCTTAGCTTATTGATGTTCGTGTCTGGCTTTGTACACTGAATATGTCGTTAAAACAGTAAAGTGTGGTTTAATGTCAAAGAAAGTAGCTTTTGACGATATTACAAGAACATCGTTTGTTGACGGTCGCGCCTTGCATAACAGACTTGCTATGCATTGTCGTTAAAACACTCGTTGCTCATAGTTTAATAAAGAAGATTGTGATTTTGACGATATGACATGAACAAAGCTTATTGATGTTCGCGCCTTGCATCATCGACTGACTATGTGGTTAAAACAGTAAATTTTTATATGAAAGCAGCTTTTTACTATGTTACAAGAAGATCGTCTGTTGACGGTCGTGCCTTGCTCTCTTGCTCTGGACTTGCTATGCATTGGTGTTAATAAACTCGTTGTTCATGGTTTGATAAAGAAGATAGATTGTTGACGTAGCCGTCTAACAACAACCACTTTCTCAAACTCGTAAACAAGTGTTGTTCAAAAAACAGAATTGTGATATCAAATAAAAATGCCTAGCGATAATCATACTAAACAGTCTACGTTGAAGTCTCTCCCGGTCCTCTGGACTTGCTCAGTGTTAGACACGCTTCATTTTTAAGACAAGGATATGTAATGTTTGAAAATGACTTAATGATCTGATCTTGTAGCATATGGAATGACTCTATCGTCTAATGCGTGATATTTAAGATGAATAAGATAATAATTGCATATCAATCAAATATTTATTGTTGAATCTAAACTTTACATTGTGAAACTTTTATCATGTTCAATTCAATGTATCATTTTCAATCCCCTGCCATCAATAGCATTAGGTTTCTTGTGGATTTCGAAAGGTTCCTTAGAACCATCAATTACAAATAAACTGATGGTTTGATGATAATTGGTTCGTTTCGCTGCCATATATAATGTCATTACTGCCCTTTGTTTGCTACTTCAATCTATTCCAACAGAAGAAAAAAATATAAATCTGTATGAAGTAAATCTTTCAAATACAACTAACCATCAGATCCCTTATGATATAATGGCATCTAAGTGTTTAGTACGAGGCAGACGTAATACCATAAAATCCATATGATGACTTGTCATTAACCTCGCCATGTCAATTAACCATTAGATCCCCAATGATATAATACAGCATCAGTGTTCTTATAGCAATTTCCGATGTGAAGAAGTTATGTCAACTTAATACTGTGTTCTGGTGGCCCTTATCGATGTACAGCGGCTTTACCAACACAGTACACTGGTACAAACCCGTACAGGTCTATGAAATTAAAATCTCCATGTACATTGACCATAGACCCCCAATGATAAAAAGCTATTAATTGTTCTGTTTTCCTCGATATACAGAAGTAAATCCAACTTAGAACACATATACAAACTGCAATTGTCAATCATTGGAGTTTATCCTTTAGAATATGATTCATATTGCTACACTACTATACTACGATGAATTGAATCGAAACTTTACACTGTAAAACTATTGTTATGTCAAAACCTTTCAATTATTTGTCTGACCTTCTACCATCAATAACATAACGTGATTTTTGATTTTGTGATTGTCTCTCAATGTAAATTTTCAATCCAAAATCTGTTTGATATAATGCAACCTCAGTGTTACGATGACCGTTCTGAATGTGAAAAAGCTGAAGCAACTTAACCATTGTTACAAATCGTATTTGTGGTTATTTCGCCATAAAAACAGACCATTAGACCCCCAAAAATGGCATCTCAGTGTTCTGAACTACACCAACTTAGCTCCCAAGTGAGTAAAGTTATTCTCTCTTTCTAAACTAACCAGTAGTGTTCTGATAGTAACTTTCGAAGCTATTCTAACTTATCACAAAAACATAAAGCGGACAATTTATTTGAGTTTATCTCTCAATGTAAACTGACCACATCATGTACATTTTGGTATATGCCATATCAGTGTTAAAATGCCGTTCTCGGTGTACAGAAGCTATTTATATAATGATACCAACTAGATATGAACGCAAATACAAACTGACAAAATCCTTGTAGTTTATCTCTCCATATTAACAGACCAACAGACCGCCCAAAGATCAAATGCCACCTCAGTGTTCTTATGGCCGTTCTAGATGTACTGACCACATCATGTACCTTTTGATATGTGCCAACTCAGTGTTCTAATAGCGATTTCGACGTAAGGAAGACATACCAACTATGGACCCAAATACAAACCTGAACAACTCCTTGTAGTATAATATTATCTCTCCGTGTAAACTGACCATCAGATCCCCGGTGATATCCCCAACACGTGCGTGTGTGTTTGGTGTGACCTGGTGTCATCTGTTAATGACCATGTGCTTCTCTCGACACAGATCAATATCAGATTTTACTCTCTCTCCCCCTGAGCCACCAACAGACCAAATACGTCTTCTTTTGGCAGGGCCGAAATAGATTTCTACAAGAAGCTCGGCTTGTTGAGGTCAGTGATTGATTCATTCCTACGTCTCATTTTTTCAAACTGCCTGACAAGAGAAATATGAATTCCTATACTGCCTGTTTGTGCAAGTTGTAGTGAATACGTTCAACTGATTCTTTTTTTATAACGAATTAATTTGTTGTAGTAATTATTTAAGACTATTGTCATTTGTGGTGTACTCAACTGCATACGCCGTTTATATTTCAACTTTATATCCCTTTGTCTCAGTTCTTTGTGGTAATCTTAGGTTTTAGATATATTCTTACGTTTTATTTTTATCTTTTAAATTTGACGTCAACGAGAGCGACCCTTAGCTTTTTGTTTCTGAGGCGGATTGAGGTCAACGATAAGTTTAAGATCTTGGTTTTCTCCTCTGTGCAATAACTAAAGTATCTAGGTTAAAGTATTTTTTAATTTGCCACTTACGTTGTATTTCTACGATAAATGTTATAATATCTCTCAAATCATACCTGACAAACTATTTTCATGCGAAAAACATGGGTCAAATACCATAATGAACTTCAACATATTCCTAAACTTTTCTTCCCTAACTTGTATCAAATACTGCTTGTACATCAAAAACATCACGGTACATCGTTGCAAAGAAAGTCAACATGCATTGCGAATATTATTTTTAAAGGGCAGCCCCTAACACTTTCACGATTTCTTTTTCTAACTACTGTCTCAGTAGGCAATTCCGAACGTGCCAAGAAACAATATCATCAACATTTTCAAAACGCCTCCTGTCATTATATCTTTGCATAGAGATTTATGCTTATTATCCAGTGTTGTTTGAACAGCTGAGTGAAAAACCGAACCTTCCATCTTGAGTCAGAGATAGCGCTGTTAAGAGGAGCCTGTTTTTCAACTCTGGTCTTGTGGCGCTCAATCCGGTTTCCCCAATAAATATTCACACCAGTCTAACGGGCTGTACACACGCAGCCTTGAACGGTTCTTGTAATCAATTTTGCAAGTCCAACGAGGACGGAGCTAGTTAGGAATCAATGGTCGTTGGTGTGTTCTTTGAGAAATAAATGTTCAATAACTTCGGGTAATTGGAACAGAACTTTGAACGATTTGTGGATAAGACCAAATGAACAGATCTCCTTTTGGCATTTCAATTTGACTAGATGATGTTATCCCGTAAGGATTATTTAGTTTTTGAAAAATAGGAACATTTTTTTAGTTGGACTAGTAATAATATGAATAAGTTGAATAACAAGACAATTTTTCGAATCAATGTTCTCTGTTTCAAAGTATTTTGTTGTCATCATATGTCCAAACGCTGTTGCTGTTTAAAACAAATATAATTTGAATATTAAAACAATACTCTCTAGATGTTTTTCAATTAATACCATAAAAAGTCTTCATCCCATTTTGCTAAAATATCCCCCTAACATCCGTAAACAGCATAGCCTTGGGCCTTTATACCTTGGAGGCATCAGACACAACGTAGTGTTTGTTGAAGGTGTTTTCTGTATGAAGCCATGCTAGATGTGTGTTGAATCAAGCAGACACTGTGAGCTCTCCGTGCAGTTAGACGATGCTAATAGCTGTCCAATTACTGTGGGATAACATCAGTAACACCCAACGTATAAATCCAATTCTGGCATATATCAATAAAATCCAATATGGCGGACGGCGGAGGAACGTGTGATGACTGAAGCATGAGGGATTATCTGGAGAGGGTCGGGTTCACACAAACCAATACATAGCCCCTCTGGATTACCTGGAGAGGGTCGGGTTCACACAAACCAATACATAACCCCTCTGGATTACCTGGAGAGGGTCGGGTTCACACAAACCAATACATAACCCCTCTGGATTACCTGGAGAGGGTCGGGTTCACACAAACCAATACATAACCCCTCTGGATTATCTGGAGAGGGTCGGGTTCACACAAACCAATACATAACCCCTCTGGATTATCTGGAGAGGGTCGGGTTCACACAAACCAATACATAACCCCTCTGGATTATCTGGAGAGGGTCGGGTTCACACAAACCAATACATAACCCCTCTGGATTACCTGGAGAGGGTCGGGTTCACACAAACCAATACATAACCCCTCTGGATTATCTGGAGAGGGTCGGGTTCACACAAACCAATACATAACCCCTCTGGATTATCTGGAGAGGGTTGGGTTCACACAAACCAATACATAACCCCCTCCTTGTCGGTCAGTGCTCGCTGCTGATTGGACTAGAGGCATTCTGAAGATTGTGTTGATATCCTCTCCAATACAAATAGTGTTGCCATCGTTATGGAAGAGATAGCGACTACCAATTTGGTTGAAATAGGCATTGCAGATAGGATTACTAATATAGTCGCTACCAGTTTAGAAAGCACAAAGGTTGTCGACGTTCCTAAAGGAAATCATTCTCTCCCCACAGAGGTAGCTCAAGTCGTCTTGATCGAACCTCTGTCATCATAAGTCCAGTTCACGAGCTGGATTGGAATAAGCCTGGTTTGATGTATAGAAGAAGTTGTGCAATCAGTGACACTGTTAATCAGTCAACAATTCTGCCACTTTATCATGACAAATGCCTCATGGACAAAAACACCCTTTTCATTCAAGAAGTGTTATCAATGATGATTTCTAATGATGTTTTCAAAATGATTTGTGGTGCAATATATATCGCTCGGGGACCTGCCGGATACCAGTGACCATGGTAGATATTTCTAAGAAGTATTGGTCACTACATTTCGTCGCAGGACAGAATTATGATTACAAATCTAGGTGCCTTTATTCATCAAAATGCTGGCCAGTCCTTCCATGGTGAAAACGGGACATCAATATAGTTTTCGTCTCTCTTAGATAAGGAATTTAGGAGCAACTAAAATTTCTTATGGGTATCATTTTCTTCCTCTTTATGAGTTGTTTGCTGTAAAGCTTGTTTTGATCCCATTTTAACATGCACATGATATCCATTACTTTGTTCTATACCAAAACTGAAATGTGGTATTAACTAATGTCTTAAATTATATCAACTTTGCAGCGTTTTTGTATAGAAGATGGGATGTCAAAGCAAGGACTAAATTCAGTCTTTTGTAAGAATGGTTCCGTATCATTCAGAATTGAAAAGTTATCTTTTCAAAGATTAAAAATTATGACTAGAATCATATTGTAACTATTTCAATAGTCGCACAGTATTAGATTTTATTAATATAAGTGGTTCATTCCAAAAATCATTAATGTATTCGAGTTGAATCTAAAGCATCAATAGTTATCAATCTGACATCAAAATTACTTAAAAATACATTTCTTGATCAAACTTACTTAATACTCGCAGGACTAGATGAAAAGAACAATAAAAATAGAAAACACAATCTACAAACCAAAAACCAGTGAGGTTAATGCCTTTAGACGAAGACGAATGAGGTGAAATAAATAGTGTAGGGTATATTTAAGGAAATAGTTCCAAATCCCAAGACGGATTTCCAGTTCCGGGCAAACATCAGCGTCTTTCCAATTACCAGTTTGGACTCACCACAAGAATAATACTAATGGAAACCTTTTTTAACTCTAAAAGACTGAAAACGCCCTTTTCTATTAACAACAAGACTGCAAATTGAAATATAAGCCGGACAATCGAATGTTGACTAAATTAATAAGAATCTTTCATTATTTTGTTTGTGTCTTATACATACTGCGCTAGCCTTCCACTGAATCCTCAAATCACTAGGCTTGTCAAACTGATGATGTCATGCGTGACATGATACATTCCATAGGCAATTAAAGGAGAAGTTATTTGTTGTTATAGATGGTTAATGGGTCATGGTACCGGTGACGGTGTTGTTTCATTTGTCCATACTGGAATATGCTGAAATGGGGGTGGATGAAACGTGTTTTATCAAACAGGTATAATTGCCCAAAAGTCTTATTTGTTCAAAACTGTTCAGTGATCGTCGGTGCAAACAATATTGACACCAACCACCAGTCCAATCTCAATGAAACCATGGAAACCTCGTTTCAGAAATGCACCCATGTACGAGTGACGGCTTCAATCATTTCATATAGGAATGGCCTCAAAATTAAAGCAATATAACTGTTACATAATCACGTCATCGTATTATCCTTACCTTATCTTATTCTTAGTGTTCTTAGACAATTGTGGTGTAATATTCTCTTGGTCGTTGATAAATGCTTTTTCATTTTCATTTCATTGAAACAAGTATGCACTTCGGTCAACACAGTTTTGTTATTACACTCCGTTCTCTGTCAATATTTTACGGGGCATGACTGATTGAGTTTGACATCACCGCGATGACATTATGATTATGATGTAATATTGTTTATATTGATTACAGGTGAAGAAGTTATTTTGAAATGGTTAGTGAAATATCATAATTTATCAACGGTAGTCATAACCTCATGATTGCACTTTTAGTATTGCTTTAAATATATAAGCAAACACTAGCATGTTCACGTTGAGAATGAATGATTTCAACTTTTGAACATTAGTCCTAGGTGGGGTCTCGAACATGAAACATTTATTGAAAGGAGTAAAAGATTGAGTTTTAATGAAAAGGGGCTGCAGTGTGGCCTCCTTCTAGACTCGATGAAATGTGATAGATTTGCTTGTGCATTTATTTATGAAAGTCTCATATTTTATATATTTGACAATTAATATCTTTCGATAAATTGCATTAGGCTTTCATGCATATCATATACATTTTAATTCAAAACCTCGCTCAACTTGTGTATTCATCCTGAAATAACACCTGCATGGCAATGTTTATTTTCTGTGAAATCGAACAAGGGTCAATAAATAGGAAAGTACATCCTGTATTCATGTAAAGATGTCAAATAACCCTATGAGATAGAACAAATCCATATTTGTCTTTTCGTTTGTTATAGACAAGTTTCCAAATTTATGTTTGCAAGAAACGATATATAAAAGAAAAACGAGCAGCATTTGCGACTTGATTCAGGTCGAATTGGCTTCGTTACAGACCAGGACATCTATTCAGTATCTACAGACTATCAGAACGGATAAAGCCTTCATTAAGTGGAAAAGAATATGGAATCCTGATAATCGGGTTCTGACGTGACACTCGATAGTTTAGTCACTGCGCATGTACAGGAAATCAATATATGATAGGATAATGATGACAATCAGTTGTCATTAGGAAGACAGTTTCTGCAGAAGCCTTTGATTTACGTTTTCATGTCATTGGAGTCAATTATTGCTTTTTACAAACGGAATAAACCAACAGACATGGTATCTAGAGGATGTTCTTATCTGAATGGTTAGAACATTGGATACATTAAAGAACACGCCAAGGAATATTGGAGAGAAGATCCAACAACTAGCAAAACAACTTTTAGAATGTCTCACAAACAGTTTACACTTGGACTTGTAAGGATTTCGAGAGAGTATCGAAATATACAAAGGTTCGAGAAATCGAATATTTTACATACTACTTACATCAACGCCTCCCAACCGTGTACAGTTTAGAATATGTTGTGATTATACAGAACAAATGATAAATCTACAAATGATAAATCTACATGTTCTGTGTAAACCTTTCAGAGACTTTGAATATCGTTTTCTTTTTTTTTTTTTTTTTTTTCTGAAACAACCTTCTAGAAGGTTTACACTTCAAAGTTACGGATATTCAACTGTAAGACTTTTGCCTCAGGTTTACTTCCCGTTAAGCTTTCTTTCCTCGTGTTTTACAATTTCAAGTATAATCTCGCTCTCATGATTTATTATTTACGTATAAGTTGGGTTCATTAAAGAAAGACCTATTGAAAATCAGCAGCAATTGTTGTGAAGTGTAATGGACGACTCTGTTCCTGCCGATGACATTATCCCTGACATATGTTCCATCCAACCTACTCGCTATGAGCAGACCACGGAATGCTTTATAACCGCACTCTGAACCACAGCCTTGACTTGGTGGATCAAGCATGATTGATTCATCCCGATTGATCAAAACACAAGAAAGGACCTAGAGCTTATTAGATCTGTTTCTAGTGATTAATTATTTACTTGTCTGGAGTTCTTTGATTAACCGGGTTATTTGACACGAATGATTAAATGTTCCAAGACACGACTTCTAACTGTGTAATTTGCAAATCTATTGTGCTTCATTTCAACACCAAGATAACGTCAATATTTGTTCCTCCATGTTTTATGATCACATTTGACAAAGATCAAAAGCACTGTTATAAAGTGGATACAACCATACGTGCAATCTAAATAAATTTATATCAACAGAGTTTATATTTTGTCATACTGTTAAAAACCTGTTGATCTAAATTTATTTAGATATCCATACGTGATTTTGCCATTGCAAGGAGAAATTCCGGAAAACCAATGTAACTAAAAACCATGACTACCCTTTTTAAAAAAAGGTTTTATAAATTATATATCAATTATGACAAAAAAGGTAGGTTTTGGCGTTATGTTTTCACTGAAACCTATTGACTGTTGAAAAAAGGGCGACATGGTTTGACGTTTTCATTAAATCAGAGCGTACCATACATCGATAATTAGTTATCTCAAATAATCCCAACCAAACATAATTCCAACCAAATGAAATTTGTAAATGATGAATAATGTCCACTAAGTACTAAGGATTAAACAATATATAAAATCATAATAAATTAATAGTTTGATATACCAATCAAAACATTTTCAAACGTATACAAGACCACACTGAGAGCTATATAACTAATGACTAGTGACAATTGATAAAAGTATTTATACGGGATGAACCAGAGCTGAGCATGTGAATGTCGACAAAAAAAGCTACTAACTCAATCGTGAGTTCAACTAGACGAATATTGACTAGAGTAACCAAAAACTGTGTGTTAAATTCACTCGTTTGTTTTGTGGCGCCATGCTGTTTGTTCACTTGAAGTAAAGTGCCTGTTGCTGTATAGAATAAAATTAAAATAACATGCTAAGAAAATGTTGACCAAAGATATGTCTAGGTACAAGCAAGAAACAAATCAACGTGCACCGACTATGAATTTTTACAAAAATGATTTAATATTTTCTCAAAGAATTGTTATTTCAAATGTTCAAGTGTTAGAAACGTGTGTGTCACCTAGCATTGTTTACAGTTCATTACATCGATAACATCGACAAAGGAAAGAATCATGACTCTCAGTTTTGCTTTGTTAATATTGTTTTTCTTGGGTCGATAAAACAGTGATATTGTCTATCATCTCTTGTATATTGTTTACAACCATCTATCTAGATAGGAATTATTACAAAAGAAGAAGATGACTTAACAATTTTTCTCTTATACAAAAATGGAAACTTAATCATGATAATCTGAATTTTGTCATGTTTGACAATCAAAATGAAAGGTATATCTTTTGAAAGTTTTAGATATAACAAGATACTCGTTCATTTGGAAAAAAATAAAATCTTGATACCACGAAACGGCCATTGCAGATACCCTTGATAGATTGTTGACGTTGACGGTCTCACCCTATTTTAGCAGTAAGAAGCACATGACATACCTTCTCCTTTTCTCTCTGCTGTGACCCTCACAAATCAACAATGACCTCCATTTGTTTCAGTTCCACAGCATTGCTAATCACCCAGTAGTCATTTGGAAGTGAACATTGTACTGTATTTTCGAAATAACTTGAAGATGGCTAACGCAAAAATACTTGTTTGCCTAACAATTTTTCTCTTATACAAAAATGGAAACTTATTCATGATAATCGGAATTTTGTCATGTTTGACAATCAAAATGAAAGGTATATCTTTTGAAAGTTTTAGATATAACAAGATTCTCGTTAATTTGGAAAAAATACCATGGACTGGTCATTGTAGATCCACTTGATAGATTGTTTCGTTGAGAGTCTCTCTATAATATAGTAGGTAGGAGCACATGCTATACCTTTTCGTCTCCCTCCTCTGTGACCCTCACAGATCACTATCAACAATGACCTCCATTAGTGTCAGTTCCATAGCATTGCTAATCATCCAGCAGTCATTTGGAAGCCCACATTTTACTGTATTGCACGATTATCTAAAAGGGACTTAAACTCAATCACGGAGAAAATGAAATCTCTTACGCCCACAAGACTCTATAAGAGCACATAATATGTGAAAATCAATATCAATTTAGTTTTTATTGCGGAATAGAACGAGTCTGGAGTGATTGATACAGAATCTCAATAAGAATAAATAAGTATCGATTGTATGCATTATACTGTCTTCTATACTGAACATAATTGCAACATTTATAAATAGATGTACTGTGTTTGCAAATTAGTTTTTATAAACACTTAAAGGAATAATAACATGTCATAATATGACTTTTAGGACAGATAGAACATGTTTAAGTGCCTTAATTGTCTCCGACGCAATACATTTACTCAGTTGGTATAACTCCGTGTCCTCATTCTTTTGCATTGTACCTGACATGATAATCTAATTTTAATCACAGGTCACGACAAAACGCTGAGAAATAACAATTGCTTCTATGTTTACATCAGTCAAAAACAATGACTCGGTTTTACTTTTTATTTCAACAATTTTGTTTTGTAAATGGACATGAAAACAATCGGAAATGGAAAAAAATATATACTTTATATTACTTTATCACTGCAGAAACATCTTTGAAAGCCCTTGCACACGAGGAGAAAGGAGTTGTATTCAAAACAATTCTTTACCAGGGCAATAAAGTTCAATTTTTTCTTTTGTTAACATCTTGCAAAAAGACTTAATGCGTCGTATTCAAACTGACGCGCGCGAAAACCTGAAATAAGTATTTTTTCTAGGCCTAATCAAAATTGGTTACATGTTTCAAGACGTTACGGGACATCGCAAAGATGTGGATGTCATAACGCTTCTGTTTGACAGCAAAATAATTGGAAAACAAATCAAAACGTACAGGGAAGGTTTTGATATAGGAAGGAAATTGAAAAGCTGTCCACTAAAACCATTTTGTTGTAGAAATGTTTTGTCGTGAATCAGTGTTTTTAATATATGATGACTGTTATAAGATGAGATTATATTATTTCTTTGCAAAAAGAACGCCCTTCATCGGCAGTGTACAAAACGGGGATAAAAAAAATCATGACAAATAGAATATACATAGCACCAACAAGAACGAGATGCAGATATATACTATGTCAACGCTTGCCATTTAGCATAATCTGTGGTGTATTCTACTTGATTTGATTTTTATTTTCTGCACATTGTTTTGAAAATTTAGCATGTTCAAAAGGTTTTTTCTACACAGGTCAAACAAAAATTGCAAGTTATATTCAAAATTTTGAAAACGTTTATATGAAATAAGAACATCGAAATGATCATACTATTAATAATCTTTTAAAATGAGTATTTATTTATAAGACTTCGCGTGTTTCTATAACAGAAAGAACTAAGGTACAGTTATCATAATGGCATTGTCTCAACAAAACGTGAATGGTTTTTCATTTACATTGTTATCATATTTTTTCTTTAAATAGATTGATAACTAACTCAACCTTGGACCGTTTCTATAAGTGGAAAAGCTAATAAATGAGCACAGTAGCTAACTTCTCTACAAAGCACACATTCAGAGCTCTATAAACCTCAAATAGAAATGGATATAGTTATATATATGAACATAAAATGCATTATAGGCTTATTTGCAAGGGTTAGTAATAATCGAATTCGTTGTCTTGACGACGGTGTTCATACATTGATTGGTCATTTATCGATAATTGATCGATAATACTTGATGAACGTTTCGTTGTTGAAGATGAAACCCTTGATTCATTCAGATAGATTATTGGTAACTTAAGTGAGTTGTCTTGTACTGGAACGATCGATCTGAGCTAGGCATATACATTGTTAGAGGTTGGGAACATATTGAACATTATCATTTGTAAGGTCAAACAAGCAACAAGGACATACGAAGGATCAAATGAGGTCATTAAATATAATTGAGATACATCAAACAAGCATTCTGGAAGGAAATAAAAAACAATTGTCTTTAGTTAGTTTAAATTAATACATTAATTTTAACCATTCGTATAACATATTTGAAAACTAATCGCAATAATATTATTCTAATTTGACTCTCATGACGATGCCAAATTGCTGTTTCGAATATTTCACAATCATACATCAATCTGAAAATACATATTTCATAATCAAATGATTTCCAATAACACTTACAATACATAGAACCCTTCAATAGCATGATTGCATCGGAGACGAATACAATTAAGATTTTGAAATATTAAAACTGTTACCAGTAGTGATAAGTAAGATCGAAACAGAAAAATAATTCTTACTTAAGCCGACATTGCAAGAAGTATGTCACGACAGTAAAAACTTGAGAGAGCTATTACTGCAGAACTTCTGGCTTGTATCCAATCACGCCTCTCACCGCCATTAACAGCGTGCTGGAAACACCTCGGCCACTTTGAGAAGAGGGCCCCGGGGATCTGTTAATAACAAGACGGTTGGTCGTCCCTACCCCCCGGGTCATGTCATTACCCCCTACATTAGCTGAGTGGAGGGGAGGGGGAGCGCTGGAGTACGTGTTAGAAGTAAGTGCAAAAATAATATCCTGGCTAAGGTGAACGTAACGTAGCGTTATCGCTATTGGTTAAAGACACATTTAGTATATATATAATATAACATGTATTTGTTCAGTTCAGATGCGTTTTATCCTGTAGTTCCTTTGGGCCGAATAACGCTTTTACTGCTTGATGGAGCGATGGAATATCTCAGATTTGACATTTTGTCGGAACGCTTGGCTTGATATTCCTCCAAGCTATCGCTTGTTCCCTAGTTTTAAAATTCCTCTTCACTGAATTGAGATTCTGAATAACTTGATGGCATGGCATTCTACTGCATCGAGATTCTGAATCAACTTGATTGTGGTACTTGAGGTGTTTATTCGATTCATTTTGTAGCATAGAAACGTTATGTTACGTTGTTCATTATTAAGGCGATTAAATTGAATAAGGGTGTAATGTCTATTTCATTAGAATATTCCTTACTTCAGTGTGAAGGGGCAATGCTGATCTGAATAATATGTATAAATTCAAAAGTGTTCAAACCGACATAAGTCAAACAAAAAAGTTACTTGTATCTGTTCTCTTCTGTACATCTTGTTAAATGAATGTAAATAATGTTTGATGTATATATTAGGAAGAGGGTTTTCTAAGTTGTATAACTTGTATCCAATCCTTTTCTGATAAATAAATTATGTTTAAAATAAAACCAACAGTCTATTTCCACAAGAAATACCTTGGCTTATTAGATATATAACCCTTTTAACGATTGTCATTTTTTATTTTCTGCCTTTCTATGTTAAAGAGGCAGTAGCACGTTTTTGGGGGAATCACAAGGTGATGTCAGGAAAATGAAAATTAATGGTTCCAATTGAAAGACAATGCATTTAAACTAAATGAAGCAGTAATAATTCCAACATATAACGTAAAGTTTAGCCATATGAATCCCTTTTCTTACACAAAATGAATTAAAGGTGTTCACACAAAATGGCCGCCCATGGATTTTAGGTAATTCGTCATGCTTTGTCCTCTGACTATGGATGATTGGTTTGTGTTATGAAATTTTTGACAGTATCAAAATAATACATTTAACATAAACGTACTATTATCAGTGAAATTTTAAAAATATAAAATTATCAAAAAACGTGCTACTGCCCCTTTAATGTATCTTTGATTTAAAATATGTAAAATATTCAATACTACTGTATCAGTATCGGAGATGAAATGCCATACCAGTTCAATTTGACTCAAAAGTCCACCAAATATATACTCCCTTTCAGATGTGTTCGTTGACAGATGTTTTCTGCCTCTGATGTTATCTTTGTTTGCAGGAAAAAAGAATATCATTATACTACTATGTATAAGGTCGTGAAAGCAGGGATGAAGTAGCGAACCAGGCATGTTGGAATGGACAGCACACAACTGCGGGCTACATTTTTTTGTCTTTAATAGCATCACCATGGTATGGCTGCCGAGTGCTACTGTAAAAAAAGCACCATCTTAGAAAATTGCTTTCGTTACTTCTCTCTTGCGAAACCCTCGAGAGTTTTGTCTGTAGGTGCTACACATTTCAAATACCATTCAATGTCACTCAGCCCGAGGCGAGCTCTCTTTGCATACAGGATCGTGGATGTAAAATCCATCTCGTACTTTTGTTTGTATCATGTATCATGGTGTGTAGTACTACAGCTTCATTTGAAGGGCAGTTTTGTAAATACATATATATCTATATCTATAATAAAATTCTATTCATGAGTAAAAATCATTTCAGCTGCCTCTAGCCTTTATGCATGATATTCATAAGTATTACATGATTACAATAGTTAGCGCCCTTATACTAATAGTGTATGGTTAGAACTATCTATTGAAATACATTGTTTTAAATGTTTATTTGATGGACGTTAAAATCATGATCTCGTCATTAGGTAAATACAATATAAGACCACAGCTTACATGTATGCCAATAGAGCGCTAATTAAGATACGTAAATGACAATGAAGGAAACGGATATCAATGACAAAAACTAGACTTATCTAATCATATCTAGAAAATAAATACCTAATGTGAATGTACCTGCATTCAAAGTTTGCTGAAATATAATACATTTGTTTTTCCATGGATATTTTCAAACTATGAATTTTAGAACTAGCACTTTCTATACAAGTTCTTCAGAACCGAAATAGAATTTAAAGTCAAGTCATTCCCTGCAACGTAAGGTGGTAAGGTACAGCGATGGTTTGATCTTCATGACTTGTTCTAACCCCATGTGCCATGGTTGTAACTGATATATCCTCTTGTGTCCTCCTCAATGCTTAGGATTGTACTATAATAAACTCTAAACATACAGGAGAGGTTTAACCTCGACATGTTACAACCCAAATGCCATGATTGTAACTGGCATAGCCTCTTGTGTTCTTATAAAATTATTTGACTCTTTACATACAGACATTGTTTGAGCTTACATGTTCCAAACTCAAATGCCTTGATTGTAACCAACATATCATATTATGGGCTCATCAATGCTTGTGATTATACTATAATATACTCTAAACAGACAGGGGTGGTCTGAGTCCGATATGTTTCCATCAAATGCCATGATTGTAACTGACATAATCCTATTGTATCCTCTTCAATGCTAAGGATTATGTATAAAGCCACATTGTCATACTTGCATGCGGTTTGGTATGAAATGTAGTTGTTGAGAAAAGAAATACATCACATAGAAAAAACTTTCGTCGAACATTTGTAGGTTTTACCGCAATTACGAGCGATGGTAATCAACTTGGTTATCAACTACATGTAGTGCCTGATTCGAAGAAAAGAAAAGAAAGTCTATTCGTTTTCGTGAAAGATGGCTTACAAGCGTATATTTAGAAACCGGAAATTGTGAGATGACCACAGTTGATTCGTCTTCATGTCGACATGCCGGGGCTAACGTTTCGGTCAGCTTGGTAAACTGTCTATTATTTAATGAATTTTGGTGCCAATCTTCTCAAGGTCAAAATATTGCTATAAATACCACAAATACAGTACAAAAACTGTTTAAAATATTGTAGTTTGAATATGGGACTTTAATATAGAGTCTTTATATACAGTCGTGGTTTGAGCTGGAGATGTCCCAACCTAAGGGCAACGATTGTAACTGACAGATCCTATTGCGTGCTCTTCAGTGCATGTGATTGTGCTACAACTTGAAGCACAGAGACAAGCGGATTGTGCCTACAATCTCTGGCTCTACAGAGGGGTGGAGAGCGTGTAAACATGCTGTGGAAGATCAACTCTCTCAATGGGAGGGATTGCTCCCCTACAACAATATCCCCTCTCGAGACTGATCGATACGGCTGATTGGCTCAAGGAGCGGATCGATCACCTCTGATCACATCTTCATCTCATGCCTTGTCTCCAGAACCAAGGATTATATCCAGAATGTACACAGCGTTATAAGTTGTGGACCATCCCGATGTCTAATATTGAGACATTATATTGTTTATATAATGATTTATATGATCCTCTAATATGAACTATTTGGATGTTCCTTAACATTTTAGCAGGTGTAATTACGAGTAGACTTGCACTTCAATGTACGCGGTAAAACCCCGACTCTGAGGTTTTGTTTGAAGCAAGCAGATACGCAGGAGGGAAATTCAGACGGGCCTTTATCTCTTATTACTATAACATTAAACATTCAAATACCTTTTAAATGGTCTTTCCTGGAAAAAGAGATGGTATGGAATAGAATATCAGACTGAAATAGGCGTCAAGATTTTCAGTCTGAGAAAACGGTTATCGCTAGGTTAATCTACAAAATGTAAGATTTGTATGGAAATACAAACAGTAAGAGTAATGAATTATGCTGGTAACAGAATTCCCTTGAGAGGGGTAAGTGAATCATCAATTAGTTCCCGTGGTGCCCTGTATTTAACTTCAAAAATAATCCCCAAAAGAATTATGAGATCATTTCCGGATTTTAGTTTAAACATATTTTATTCACAAGAAAAGGATTGGGGACAAGTTATCCAACTTAAAATGCCCTCTCCTAGCTAAAATGCCCTCTCCGGATTTTACAACTAAAACTTTAGGATTTCTTCCGGTGACCAGTTAAACTCTGTGAATCACCCCCTATACGCATGAACACAATTTGGCTGCCTGTTTGTATATGTTTGGTTTTCTAAGGTTAAATTGCAACTCTAATAAGAGCAAGTTGGCATGTATATTATGTACTAAGATGTAAAACGCTTTCAGATTGGTTTCTATTGTCTTGACGAGGGAGTAAATAGTTAGTATCTGAAAAGAGTTTGATCTATATGGTGTCAGCTGGTGCACGGTTCATCAGAAAGGATATTGTTTTAACATATCAAATTATTTAAACAAGCAAAATATAAATCTATATGAACGAGACAATTTATGCGTTAGTTATGTTGGTCTTTACATTCCCCTTCATGAGAGAAGACACATAAGTCACGATTATCAATTGATTTAAACTTTTTATTCTGAATAAATAAATCCATTACTAGAAGAATGGCATGCAGATGTTTTGTAATCAATCATTCCATACATTCTAATAGAGCTTTCATATCTGCCTCTATTGATTCGTATGAATATTAATACATGTAGTTTCGAAAGAAATGTCTTCAGTTTCTGTCAGCATGTTCTTTAGCTATTGAACCATTATGTAAAGCAAGTATTTAAAGTTAAGTATTTTCAATTGACAAATATTCCAACAATATCTGAATGTATGTCTTTTTGTTTTTCAATATTAACTATTTATGACGATGATTAAGAATTTTGATAAGGTCTTTTCTCAGTAAGATTTTTAAAAACTTATAAAACATGTTCATCCTTCAGTGCAGCCAGAATTTCATATTCTTGTTGTAACTGTACCAAATGAGTCAAAAGCACCCGAACTTCATTTGCATGACAAGGGGTAATCTATTCTGTTTTCAAAAAAAACACGCATTCAAATAATATCTATAAAAAATGCTTACAACTATAACCTTATAAGCATTAAGGTCCCTATCAACTCCACATCTTAAACTCACATGCATTCAAATAATATCAATAAAAATGCTTACAACTATAATCTTATACGCAATAAGGTCCCTATCAACTCCACATCTTAAACTCGTATGCTTATAACGATTTATTATATGGCGAGCAGTGAAATACAGGGATTTATCAGTGAAATAAACTGTCTATCAAGCTACAGTGAAAATAACTTATATTTTCACTGCGAACGGTGACTGATATAATTTGACGTCATAAAACAATGGTCTCACGCGGCGAATTGGCTTATGACGTCACAGTGTTACTGTGGTGACGGGCTGTTCCTAGTGGCCGCTCGGCGTGAAAATGACCCTTTTCGGACGTAATTACAATGGTAAAACCATATAATAAATAGAATATCCGTCAATTCTTGACAAATACCATGTTTATCTCATCTCGTGAGGTAGAAAAGTTATATATTTTCACTCGTGGCTGCGCCACTCGTGAAAATATAACCTTTCTACCTCACTCGATGAGATAAACATGGTATTAGTCAAGAAAAGACAGATATCCTCTATATATCACCTACAGTATGCATTGGGGTCGGTATTCTCTCCCAAAAGGTCCGTGTATAAGGAGAATGTAATGCAATATGTCAGTACACGACGCCCTGCCCGTTAAAGCACGGTGTGAGTCTAGGAGAGGCTGGTCTCCACTCTGTCATTGCATTAGAGAGAGCCTAGGGACCACTGTCACGCGTCCTCCTCAGGATGTAGACCAGTCTCTCTTACTTAGCCTCAGTTCACTTTTACTTCTTGAATAAAGGTCTTTTTTTTAAATGTACTTTACATTGAAAATATATCTTGTTAACTCTTAAGTTAATGTTCGGAACTTCTTTGACATTCTTTATATTTAAAATGAATTGTTAAACGTTGGAATGGTTAATGTGTCAAATGTGTAATTTTACAATTTAACAGTCAAATTCAAAGTTGTTTTTACTTCATACATGAACCGAATTCACGAGACATATAAATTAAAGGAAATAGAAAATGCAATTGGCTATTTAACATAGAAGATTGAAGGAAATTAAATCTCACAACCATTTCATAAGAAGGTGAAATATAAGGAAATGGCACACAATCTGCGTTGCTAATCTATAAGAAGCGTTAGAAACGTTTGATAAAGTTCACATCCAAGCATAAAGCTACTTGAAAGGACCAATCAAGTCACAAAAATAGCGCATCGCGTTATATTCCCAGAAAGCACGTATAGGGCGGATCGATTTTCCGGGACCATTTCACAAGACTTGGGATTAGTCAATTAAGTATCGGATCGATTGCAAACAAAATACGGAAATCATGCCAAAAGAATTCAGCCCATTTAGACGACCTAGGTTGGTTCGGCTGGTCTAAATGAGGACGTTTGCTCTGCTTCAATGAGAAAACAGGAGGCCGTTCCAGTAACGCTTCGACTATGAGACTCCAAGACTTAGAAAATTGGTAGACATTCTCTTTACGGTTAAGCGTTATACTTATATATATTTGCTTTATTCTTCTTCGATTTTAAATCTAAAGACCCTGTTTTAACAATTTAAATTTCTTCTTAAAAATCTCTATTTATCGCTATACGATTACCCTTATGTATCATTACGTAGGTTCAAGTTCTGGATCAGTTCATGTTCATGGTGAACAAACTTTCCATATATGCCAACATCCCGAGACACCTCGATCGACTTCGATAATAAGAGTCTGAGGATGGTTTGAGAGGATTTTTGTTTTGCTTTCAATACATGAAACGTTTTGATTTTGAATACGAAAGTAAACCAGAAGAATGAATATGATTGTAATTCATACCTTCCTGAGGTTCCTCAAAGAATACAGCCTAATGTAATTACTTGGTGGAGATACAGTTAACAGTCTAACAAGTTACCAGCATTACATGAGTTTGTAAAATTATGTCTGATATGGGTCATGGTCTTGAACACTGAATAAATACTGTCTGTCTGATATTTATAATTTTGGGGAAATTATGTCTCGAATTCATAAATAATTCAAGTCTCATTCTTACACATGCAAAACATACGAAGTCATTTTGAAAGAATGTAACTTGAATTGTATTCGTTGAGCTGGTAAGCAAAAAAGAATTAATTACTTTAATGCTGAATAGATCGGTAAATTAGAGCATCCAGGAATACAAGTGTGGCGAGTGGGTACAGATACAATAGTATGAAAAAGAACGAAAAGGCAATCTATTCTGATAAATGTTAATGTAAAATTTCATTTAAATCACAAAATTCCATTTAAATATTCCCAACCACGCTAAACCATATCCATCACTGCCAAAGAAGCAGGCCATTTTTAAGTTTAAAGAAAGACGAAAAGGAAAACATTGGCTTTACACTACAATTTTGGTATATTTTAGAGACAATGACAAAACTGAATTAACATCAAATTTTATGAATATTCGGTCTTATGGAATGAAATGACAATTCAAAACTCGTTTTATGAATAAAATTACAAAAAGATTTATAACAACATATCAACATCTGCAAAAAATGTACGGTACCTCTACAAGTATACTGCGTGCTAAGAAACATTGATTCAGTAATAAGTACAGGTATAACCACACAGTTCTAACCTCCATTAACATCGCCGTTAACTCGATACACAATAATAACAGTTAAAGCCATGGTGGTTATCACCAGAAAATCTATTCTTTCAAACTTCTACAAGACCTGCCATCTTCTTGCTAATAAAATATTAAATACAATTGGACCCATGCATAGATGTGTAATGAGGTAACATTGATCTGACAATCCAATTAGTGAGAGACGATGGTTGTATCTTTCCTCTCCAATCTTGTTGCCTCTGTATCGCTGTCTTTCTTTCTGTGTATTGTGAGTGTGTGTGTGTGTGTCATTCTCTCTGTCTCTCTGTTTGTTTATGTGTGTCTTTCTTTCTTTATCACCACGTACCTTCACCCTTCTCCATGTACCCTTCTACAACCCTGTCCACATCTTCACCCGTGTCCATGTCACTCCTTATACCCTTTTCATGTCTTCACTACCCTTCCTTTATCACCACGTACCTTCACCCTTGTCCATGTCCCTACAACCCTGTCCACATCTTCACCCGTGTCCGTGTCACTCCTTATACCCTTTTCATGTCTTCACTACCCTTCCTTTATCACCACGTACCTCCACCCTTCTCCATGTTCCCTTCAACAACCCTCTCCACATCTTCACCCTTGTCCGTGTCACTCCTAAAACCCTATCCATGTCTTCACTACCCTTTCTTTATCTCTCCTAAAACCCTATCTACATATTCACCCTATTCATTTTGCTCCCCTTAAACCACCTTAAACCCTCTCCACATCTTCACCCTTCTGTATGTCGTTAATCCCCCCTCCACATCTTAACCCATCTCTTTGTGTCTCCTTAAACCGTCTTCATATCTTTATCTCTTACTATGTTCCTTTCTAAAAGGCTCTACACATCTTCATCCTTCTCTACGTCTCTCCTTTAACCCCTCTTCACTTCCTTACCCTTCTCTACATGTATGTCTCTTTCAAAACCCTCTCCACATCTTTGCCATCTCAATGTCCCTTTAAACCTACTACACATCCTCTCGCTCTCCACAACTTCACCTTATTATATCTCTTTCAAATCCCTCTCCACATATTCAACCTTCTCTATGTCTCTTTCAAACCCCTCGCCACATCTTCACATAGCTCTATGTCTCCCCTTAAACTCTCTAAACAACTTCACCCTTTTTATGTTTCACCTAAAATCCTCCCCACATATTTACCCTTCTCTATGTCTCTCTTAAAATCCTCTCCGCATGTTCACTATCTTCATGTCTCTCCTAAACCTCTCTCCATGTCTTCGTCGTTTTTTGTCTCTCCTAAAAACCTCTATATACTTTCATCCTTCCATTTATCTTCCCTAAATCCGTCCTTCCTTCTCTATTAACCAACACTCTGATGTTCCTAGTTCATCTCTCTCTCGCTCTCCTCGCACGACACTCGCTGTCTCTTTCTAGTGGATATCAATAACATACTTTACACTGTTATGAATAACCTGTCAGAGCTGTCTTAAGTTAATGCAGTTTTTATAAAAGGCTGAAGCGACGAAATAAGGATGTTAGCTATATAGTGTTAGGTTGAATATTACGTTGCAATAATCTTTATCGATACTTCAAGGGAAATGTTTCATCGTATGTCATGATGATTAATTGCAACTTCGGTAATTAGACACTTTTTTATCATAACTCATAAATCTAGAAAATAATTAGTTGATAGGATGCGTTTGATGGAATCGCCGTTGACTTTTCTACCAAGGCCAATTTCACGAATCGAGGAAAAAGTTAAAGATACCTTTGCTATGTTATCAGTCATTTTATGAAAATGTCTCACATTATGGTCATGGCGCATACACCTCTGATTCTAATTCAACTAGTGGATATAGGATCAAAGTATATTATCATTTACAACTGCATGAACAAACGGCAATGGATTTAGGATCACACTTAATGAATAATTGAGTTAACGATTGTGTGTGGTAATTGTTGATTCAAATAAAAACATCTCAGTTTGCAATTGATTACCAATGATAATAGATTATCATTACTAAAATACACGTTACAAGCAGAATAACAATGAACTTCTTGACAAGGCGCCTGGTTCGTTTTGGTATGTATTTCAAGGGGTAATCGAAGTTCCTACGAATTTGTTGAGACGCTATCTATATCATTTTATGATATTTGCTTTGCCAAACAGAATTTATTGGATATGTTATTCCAGAGACGAAAATGACTGTCTTAGAGTCCATATAAAAATGTATTATATTCACATTGAGCCTTCCGTATTTTTACAGTAGCCCACCATTGATTCACTCTGACACCAGTGGTCATGCTATCTATTACAGTTGACGTTATAGAGAGTGAGGAATGACCTCCATCAACCGTGGCGTCCCACAGTTACACGTCAGGAATTATAACCAGGGCTTCTATCGATCGGAAATATCAACAACCTTAACATCAACTTGTGTAACGGTTGCTCAAAAGAACCAATCGAGGCGATTCTAAATTCTTAAGATACTCAGAAGATGCTTGTAAACACAAACCTGTCATTTCAACTTTCTTAAAGAGAATAATGTTGTATTCGAGATCAGAGAAAGGACACTGAATTGCAGCTTTTTCCAAAACCGAATTGGATATATCAATACCACATATATCATTTTTGGTTTTCAAATTGCAAATTCAAATTCAAGTTTCACTGGCCTCGTCGTAAGAATTGAATGAAGCAATCCATTCAAAACGAAGCATTATATAGTGAACATCTATTTGATATTAATAATATACTCGTATAACAGTTTTCATGATGAATGTTTCGTTTAAGACATTTTTTTAAGAACTTCAAACAACGACAATTACCGACGGGTATTATATTTGTCAATTTTGCATCAGCTCCGAAATGCCCAAAAACGATGTATAAATGTTAACAACCATCAATGAATTATACATATTAGATAAGGGTATTAATTTTAAAAAGCAGGCTATTTAATTCAACAGAAAATCATTTTAAAAAAAAGTCAGAAGACGTTACCACACAATTACTTCTAAGATTCAATGAGATACAATGAGATACAATGAGATACAATGAGATATATGGATATGCATGAACATTGTAAAATGATGTAAATTAAAAATGATATCAGCGTGATTCAATTATGGTATATTTCCCATGAAATAAATCATCATCAATTCATGTTCAGTATTAAAAAAAACTTCTTTCTTCCTGATAGTCGATTCCTGAATTATGCATTGATTCGTCCAAAATAACCCATCTCATTACTTTCTGACAAACTTGGAGTTTTTGATGAAGTTGTCGGTTTGGCAGGCTTGATCAATATGAAGACATATATGTTGCAAAGCTTTTCTATTACGTTCTGGAGCAAACAGAGTCTGTTTGATCATTATTGTACGAATCAAGGGCAGGAGCAAAACACAATGAATCCTGACAGCTATCGATTTCGCGTAATGTCGAGCTTCAACAGACATGCTTGAAAGCAAAAGCTCGATACTCCTTACAGGGTAATGGGACTCTCCTGTGGTTTTGTGAGAACCTTAACCAGACATAAAATCAAACGGAAACATGCGTTCAGTGACGGAGACAATTAAAAAGAATCTATAATGGTTGGGTTAATAAATTGTGGACGTTTGTCAGGTATCATTGGACTATTGTTGACAATTTGACTTGGATTGGATATTGAATATATCGAAACATTAATTCGATGCCACAAAGTGTTACTATGATCACGGTAAAAATTGTTTAAAGAATAACTGATGTGCCATTTCATTGTTTATGACACATATTTTGCATATGTTTTCCAAAAAAAATCAATTCTTTGAAGGACGTCCCAAAGTGGAAAGTTCAACTTTTCTGAATCGCAAGGTTTCTAGATAATGACTTCTTGTAATAATTTCCATATCGTATCTAACATTATGTTAATCTACACATTGGTTACGTTAGGATTTAAGATTTCCTATTTCTAGTATCGAGCAAATACTTGTAAAAAATATTTTTGCCATTTCCATTCAACACATTATCGTTATCTTAATATACGTGTTGAATGTATATGTATTTGATATATCGGAGTATTTCAAGATCTAAGTTGTCATCGTCATGGACCATGAAAGTAAATGAAACTGATACAGAAATTGATCTGTACGTGTTTTATGATTCAAGAAGGCGTGAGAAGAAACTGATGTTTTAACGTGCACAGAGTGAAATCTTGTAGAAAAATATCATTGTTATTCTTTAAGACTTGAAATATGCACAGATGAAATGATAGCATCATTGTTATACTGCAAAACTTGCAATATGTAGGAGGCATAGTAGAAATGATCGCTTGTTCAACTGAAAAATTTGAAATTTTAAGTACAGTAGAAATGTTCGCATAATACAGCAAAACTCTGCACATTTTTTGTATAATTGTACATTTTACACATAGGGTTAATAAGTTATAGGCCTACTCCATAGCACCGTTCCTTATCAAGTGGCAATACATACATATTCTCAACAAAACACATATGACATATTGTTGATAATACTTAGGATCTTATCACTATCTGAAAAAGCCATGTATCTATACAATATGTCTTCAAATTCTGAAATCCCGTAGTGGTGTGGCTAGGCTCTCGGTTTGACCAGTGTTGGCCTTTTTCTGAGGATGCGGATATGGATCATTGAAGTGATTCGACCAGAAAAAGTACACAAATTGTACTTTTGCAGATAATGTGATTACAAATATAAGTGATAATTTATGCTAAATTGTTCATACCATTGTCCATATGAAGTTGATTGATTGTATTAAAACAATATCAAAATTGTTACGATATTTTTTGACGTGCGCACATGTGATTTTCATGTAAGTTGAATTACCATAGTGCATCACATGAACAACAACGGTACTTGCTACGTGTTGTCATTTAGTGTAAAAAATCATAACGTCATAGTACAGCCATTGCGTCATGTAATCAAACTCGGACACCATGCACTTGTAACGTATTCGCATTTCTCAGTTTTCATAAACAAAAAGCTCATAACTGACATTTCATTTGCAATATTCAAGTTGAGATATAGAAGGACTTTGATCAATTCAAACATAAGGTTTCCGTTTAACCACCAAGTTCCCTTTGAATTGGAAATCTTACTCCAAGCATTGCAATTGAATGCACGGATACTGGCGTTACAAAACACAATATACTCAAATATTACCACAGGGCTTAAGAAGGGAAGCGAGAATATAATGATAATATCAAAACTATTTTTGCATTAGTGTATACAAGAAAGTACACTCACCGAATGCTGCGATGTACTTGGAACTCATGAAGTAGGCGAGGAGCTCCGACACGTGGTTGATGACGGAGGCGAGACCGAAGAGTGTTGGACTCCCACCCAGGTCCTGCAGATGCCAGAAGAGGAAGGTGAAGATGATACCAATCCCGAAACCCATGAACCATGCGATGAAGAGGACCGAGATATACTTATAGCTCGCCAACATCTTCACCACCGTCATCCACTTACTCATGAAGGGGTCGCCCGAGTAGTCATACTCCCCAGGGGGTAGGGCACCTGGCGCCTTCA